>CM076675.1:45255919-45855919 GCA_038501925.1 Xenopus petersii | reverse complement strand
TGCCTCTATTGAAAGGCATACCACCATCTGTCATATCCATTCTTCTCTAATCTCTATGTCTAGCCCTTTTTCAGTTCAATTGCCTAGTTGTAGTAAAAACCGCTAACTTAAAGAGTAAAAAGAATTCCCATGAATAATTTCTCCAAGACCAAGACCACTAAGCATGTGCAGAATGTAGAATCACCAGGCGGTGCATGCGCGTAAATAATATTTGCAAGCTCACCTTTACTTTGGGAGAAGGTAGAGTAAGGACTTGCAACGCATTTGGGGGTGTGGGATTATAGCGCATGCTCAGATCTGCGTGGCCAACATAGTAACGTCAGGGGAAGGAATATGGTAGTTGTGACCATAGAAGATAGTATCGGAGGGCACAGCAGAGAAAAGCAGGAAAGTATTTAAACATTACTTTAGCGATCAAGTACAGCATGGGAGATAATATTTCAATCTGCATACTTGGGATCCAGCCTTTCCTTGTCCAATTCCTAGCAACTTTGCAACTGGTCTTAATTTTTTTTTATTTGCTTTCCTCTTCTACATTTTCTGCCTTTCAAATAGGGCCACTGCCCCACTAAAAGTTAAAGAACAACCCCTTTAAGACATGACCACTAGCTTACAGAGCTGCTTCTGGGAAATACGAGGAAAAGGGGAAAAAACAATACATTTTAGAAGAATAGTAAGAAACATAAATAACACAGAACATAGAAAGTGACTGAAAAAGTAAAGAATAGGCGTTGTATAGGTGGACTGCCCCTTTAAATATATTCTTTTTACTAGTTGAAAATCCATTCTCCATGATATATATTTCTTATTATACCAGTATTAATGTAATAAAATGAACAAGACAAAGAAGCAGGGAACTGTAAGGTTAGTACTTGGATCTCTAAATATTAGATAGAGGCTGGTTGAAATTGATGGTTTCACTGAGTGCACAGAAAACTCCAGATCAATACTGAGAGAAAGATTAATGAAAGGATACATTTATATTTTTCTAATTAGATTTTCTGTGCTTTTTCTTCTTCTTCTTTCATTAATATAAAAAAATGTTGCAGGGATTTTACAGCAGAAAACAGGAATTGGATAACCAACTGTGGAAGAAACTGCATTTACACTTTTTTTCTATTTTAATTGATCATCATTGATTTATTTGCTGTATCAATTTAGATTTGGTAGAGCTCTCTGTTATGTTGTTTTCTATGGGAAAAACGGTGATCTTACATAGTGATTCTCAGCCCAATTGGTCCCTGGGCCTAGCAAATGTAGAGTGTATGAGGGGTCCCTTACTTTTTGTCCACCTTCTTATTATTCAAATATACTTGCAGAGTTGTGGCTCATTTTCCTATCTCCTGATGTGCCATAAATTGGCCAACATCCATATCATAGAGTACCTACTGTACATGCACTCAAAATTAACATATATTGCTAGATAGATGTATTGTTGTTCTGACTACATTAATTTAGATACATAGGTATGGGATCCATTATCCAGAAACCCTGTTATTATGAAAGCTTAGAATTACAGTAAGGCCATCTTCCATAGACTCCATACTAAAGAAATAATTCAAATACGGTAATCTTATTGTTGTTACTTAATGCTGAAATAATTTTTTAGTATGGAGATCCAAATTAAAGAAAGATCCCTTATCCAGAAATCAGAAGTATTCTGGATAACAGGTCCTATACCTGTATGATTCTGCAGGCATAAACACTGAAGCTAGGGTAATTTGTCCTATTACATATTTATATTTCCATATACATATTTCTAGCTAGTTGTCAATAAAACTGAGCTGTGCTTGCAATAAACAGGCTTCAGACACTGAACAGCAGAAACGCACACTTTCTTCACATCCTGGTGTTATAATGTTATGTAGCTACAAAGAAACACAAAATAGTATCTGTTAGTCTTACACAGAAAACCTAGGTGTAATAGAAAATAAACTACACAGTTATATATTATACTGAGAAATAGCAAAATTCAAAAGAATATTGCCATTTGCTTAAGAAAGCTGAATTTGCTGGAGTCAATAATTTAATCCGCTCTTTATTATTACTCCCAGTTGTAAAAATGTACCAAACATTTGTTGATCTGTGTATTACTAGTAATCATCTCTCCATACACAGTGTTGGACTGGCCCACTGGGATACCAGGAAAACTCCTGGTGGGCCCAGGTGGCAGTGGGCCCTCGTGCTTCTAAACATTTGGCCTATTTCATGACCATCCCCTATTTCTATGAGAACAAAGAGGCTAAATATGTGGAATAATAGATTATAGTATATATGTAAAGAAAAGAGAATAGAGGTAGAGTCAGGAGAGGAAGAAAAGAATACTTAGGGTGAGCCCCTGGTCTTAAGGTTTTTGGGTGGACCCCTAGTGTCCCAGTCCGACACTGTCCATACATCAGTCACACTGGACAAATAAAAGCTTCATCCCCTCCATGGATAATCTGTCTATCTAACCATAGCCCGATTTTAAACATTTAAACATTTTGAAGCATTAAAATTGAATTGCAGTGAGGTTGTGTAATGCACTGCTGGATGATGTTGTTGATGGCTGATTCTGTTAATGCCTTTAAAAGGGGCTTGGATGATTTCTTGGACAGGCATAATATGATTTAATATGTAACTATGCACTAAAAGTGTATAAAGCACAGTACACTGTATCTATACTACTCAAAATCCATTATGAAACCCAGAACCATAAATAAATGGTGGATAATGGTTTTAATAGTAAATAACAGTGGATTATTTTAGAGCAGAATTAACAGTTGTCGATCTTAATGCAATGCCACTAGAATCCATTCAGTCTGTAGCTAATTAGAAGAACCATTTCCTGATCTGGCTATTTGCTGTTTTCATTTGGCTTCTCTGTACTCACACTGCATCCAAGATGGAAAATGTGACAGCAGTTCTCTAAGCTGCAAACACCACCACGTACTGTATCAAAGGGATAAAGGGCATTCTGTGTGGTACACTTCATGAAAAGAGACGTTATTCCATCCCGTGGAATTTCACTTCTGTTACTTGGGACTAACCAGAATTCGGAATATTTAAGTGTAGTAGAAAAGCATCTTCTTTTACAGGATTATTGTATGGAATCTTTTAAAAAACCTTACAATCTAAAAACAAAACCCGTATGTGGTTCTTCAGCTGCTTCCTTACATGAAGTCCCACAATTCCAAGTATTCCTGATTGCCATGAGATGGAAAATCCCTTCATTATTAGATACTTTTTCCTCTCAGACATGGGGGGTAGGAATGAATTGATTCATTTCATAGTGATATTTGTACAGTACATAATATGTGGTGTTAGCCTTTAGTGATTCCAGGTGTAACACACAGATTCACAGGTTGTTTTGTGTAAAGGCATGCTGAGCATAAAAAAATGCATATATTGCATTTAAATTAGTTTTTTAAACACAACTAAACTTGTTTTTCCATTCCAACCCTGTGTTCTATTGATAGCTGAATATGCATCAAACACAAGATAATACAGCATGCTGCATCTAAACATATACACTGAAACGCAAATTGAGTAAACTAAGAACACTCATGAGTACAGCTAGGCAGAATATAATGGAATCAATTAGCAAACACCAATGCTCATCATAGTTTAACTGTATCTCTCTGTGTAAGATGAGCCAACATATTAGGCTATGTTAAGGTTTGACTGATGCCCCCAATGCATCTTTGGATTTTTGAATTACTGAAGTGACAGAATGGCTTTGGGATGATATACAGATGATCAGAGTAGCAAGCAACAAGCGAGTGTTCATTCTGACACTCTTTAAAGGAGAAGGAAAGCTAACAAGACAGTTTATTGCCAATAGGTTAGCCAAAATAGTGCAAGCTATAACACTATATTTATTCTATAAAATACTTTACCATACCTGAGTAAACAGCTCTAAAAAAGCTCTCTCTGTTTAGGATAGCAGCTGCAATATTAGCTTGGTGTGACATTTCTTCCTGCCTGAGTCTCTCCCTTCTCACTCATAGCTCTGGGCTCAGATTACATCAGGGAGGGGAGGAGGAAGGATGGGGAGTTGGAGAGAGGAGCAAACTGAGCATGCTCAAGCCCAAGCCCTGGAGCTTTAAGCTGAAGGCAAGAAATCTGATACAGAAGCCCATCTTTGCATAACAGAAGATAAGAAATACAGTGTTTTTTTTGACAGAGGACTCAGAGCAGCATTACTTTGAGGTTTTATTGTATTTATGTGGACCTTTCTAATAAAGCTTACTTAGTTTTAATGTTTTAAGAGGTTTACAGATCAATAAATCTCCTTTACAAATACCACCAGGGTCAGGCTTGCCTTCTAGGATAAGAGACAGCATTTTAATTAGGCAAACTTCCCTATCCACCATTTTAATATTGTAATCTACCACCAAAACTAAGACTGCAAGTTTAAGAGAAACAGAAGATAGCTTTGTGCAAGGTACTTTTAGTTTTAATTTAAAGGGTTCTCATGTGGCTTCACTAAACACAAAAGACTGAATAAGGATTTGGGGTTTTACAACAGATAAATGATGGCTCAACACAGCAAAAAGGAATTAACTGCTACACTCTGGGAGGCCTGTCGAATAGGCCATAGTTACTGGGATATAGCCCCCAGTTCTAAGGGCACATACTGTATTTTAAACACAAAAAGATATCCCAAAACTCTGTAATTAAGTTAAAAAGTATTTTGGATCTTTTATTTACATACTCGCTTACCACTTGGTCTTAATTACAAATTTGACGTGACATGTTTTACTTAAATTATAGCAGATTATGTAAAGTACAGTTATCTAAGTATACATTCATGAAAATGATAAATACTACGTCTATAATACAAGGAAAGGGAATATAAGCAGACGTAACTATTTTTGAGCAATGATAGTGGAGTACTAATCCTGATTTATACTTCTTTTATGGTATTAACTGTTTTAAATGCTATAATTAGGTCACATGTATATGTTTTTTTGAGTATTTTGTTATATCTTTGCTTTTGTTATCATTTGTGCTGACTATAGGCATAATGAAAAAAGAAGACCTTAACAATGTATATGTATAACGCTGTTCTGACATCTGCATGTTGTGTGGCAATTTGTTATTGGTTTTAAAATGTAAAGGGAGGGATCTCTTTGGGTTTAAATATTGCTGTTAAACCGGATATCATTAATGCCTATGAATAAGTACCAGAGGGTATGAAACGCATAAGGCGGAATACCATTTGGTCTGTATGTCTATTCTTTTAACACTATGTTAAATAAAAAATTGCTTTTTAACTTAATTACACAGTTCTGGGATATCTTTTTTTGTTCAACACAGCAAAACCCTTGTCCTTTTACATGTGTCAAGGGAGGACAAAATAATCAACCATTCTGCAGTTTACCTTTCAAGAAGTATGGTGACAAGCTTTGGTTTAAATAACATATTTTCAAAAAACTTTACTGATCCAGGTTATATTCTGGCTTGATGTTTAGTCCCTTCATTTACTGTTACTTCAAACAAAACACATTAAATTCCACAGATACCTTATGACTGAAATGTGGGTGTTTATTTCATACTTTATCGTGCAGGATGTGGCAGTGAGCTGAGCAGTTTCTCTGTCTGGATGAAAATAGTATGCTTTACAGAGAGTCTGGGAAACCCATTATATCACATACCTTGCCCAGCATCTTAGTTGCAAAAACAGAATTTTTTCCCTGGCCATTGCTACAGTTTTAGTTCTTCCCAAGAGACTGCCCGATAGCCACATAGAAGGAACTACATGATATATTACAATAATAAACTTCTTTTAGCTTTGCATAATGAACTGTTATACATTTGATTATAACTGTCTGCCAAAGAATTGGAGGTGGCAAAGGAAATTATATGCAGCTTAGAGACACTTCATTTGTATCCCCTGTGCTTGTTTGACATGACCCGAACATGTTTGCACTGCAGACATTAAATATACATTTACTAGTCTCTGTATCAGTCAAAATTTATGAGAAATACAATCAATCTCTTCATCAGAAAACCAATCTTCAGTCAATCTTTTCTGAGACCACAACAGCAAATGTTCGGTATCACAGAATAGTATGAGATAGATGGCAACCAGGTTAGCTATTCCTCTTGTATAGAATAAAATATATACCTAAATATTGATGTAACAAACAAGCCCAATAAAATAAAGGTCATTTGTTTTGATTTCTCTTGAAACATGAATCCAGACTTGGAGGCTTGTAAAGGGGTACTAATAAAGAGTTTGACTTTATAATTTAAATAGTTAGCATATGCTGTAGTGCAGCCAGCAGATGGTGCCAAGTCCACCTGAGAGCCTATTTAAGAAAGTGCCTTGTTGGGGCACTTATAAGATCTAGCAGCAGCAGCAGACTAAAGTGACCAGACCCTTGGGAAAGTTGGTACCATTAGGGCTAGCTAGTGGATAGCAGAAAATGAGTTCACTGTAGAAGTGAAAGTTAGGGCTAACAAGCATGGACAGCCTGTTGTCCCGACAAGGAGTAAAAGTTGGGCTAGAGCCCTGCGGTGATTGTCCACCAGAGAAAGGGGATTGAGCGTTCAGGTGTAGTTTAGCGGAGAGCTTATAGGAAAAGATTGGGCATTATACGTGAGGTTGCAGCAGAGAATAAGGGGTAAGCGTTCCTTAGAGAAGGGGGGCCCTACCCTGTACAACTAATGTCACTCCTGCCAATGAGTCTTACATGACATGCCCTGGAGGCCTGGAATGCTGTGTATGTGTGTGAGTAACCAACATTGTGTGACTTTGTTGACAACCAGGGCCTGGTCGGACTGTAAGCTGTTTCCATGTAAGAGACTGCTACATCAATATAAGGGGGTTATTTACTAAACTCCGCATGCAAAAATCACAATTTTTTTTTTATAAAATCAGACTTTTAAAAAATCAACAAAAAAGAAAGCAAATGTTCGTATATAGAGCCCATGATGTCTGTGGGACAGACCCTGCAACTGCCAAGCATAACAAAAGTACAAATAACGTTTCTACTTACATGCAATAAATTGGCAATATTTAGAGCACTACTGACAAGTCAAAATATTATTAATACTACTGACCACCACAAAATTTCCCTAAGGAAATTGCTACTATCCTAAAAAGTTTTTAGCAATATTTCTTTTGTCTGTAATGGTACATCTACAAAACAGATACAATACTGCGTAACCATTAAAGGAAATCCTGACTTCATTACTGTGCATTTCATAAAACTATTTTGATGCTCGTCTAATCACTATTTTCTTACATACAGTATAAAAGGTCAAAATATAGAATTATATAGTAGAATTGTATGATTAAGTCTCACCAACACCCAATAAGGTGCAACATTTTTAAGGAGTAGACGCAGGGTGATATAGAAAGAATAGAACTGAAAAATATTTAGTGGCCCATGGGAGTAGCAGCAACAACCTACAGGCCTACAGTTTTTGTATAGACAAGCAGGACTGTTGACTTTAAAAGGTCCCTTTTTTCTAGATAGTGACAGTAGTAGAGAGCTACGGTAATCCAACATACCATTCAACCCATTTGCACCATAGGCTGAAGAAGCTACCAAACCCGTACACCCAGCAATAGCACTATTCAGAGTAGAGAAGAAGAAATTAAGCAAATATTAATTTGACCTTTATATAAATATTCATATATTGCTACTAGAAGGTGTCAGTACCCAATAACACTCCTATAAGTGTTTAATGTTCATGAAAATACACTACCAATGGATTATATTATTATCTTACTACAACTAAGTACACAATACCAAATATGTTTATAATGGAGTAAGTATTGACTTGTCAACTATATACTAAAACAAAAATTTGGGAATAATATGCAGATGTAAAGCAAAATCTTGGCCCTTCAGTCAAGAAAAAGATCAGGGATCATAGAGAATATAGGGGAATTCACCATGTACTGATTATAATATTATGCTCTGTTATTTACTTATACTTTTACCACCAATAATGGCAGTTACTACCAAAACAGTCCAAGTAAACTTAAGTAGGCCTATTTATTACATGCCATACAGAATCTAAAACATGTTGTTAACATTTGTGGTCCTCCAAGAGTTTTATAGCCCCCAGCCTGCCAAAGAGTTTACTTTCATAGTTTTTTTTTAATAATCATTATCTGCTTGTGACAACATATTAACATGATGTCAAATAAGTAAATGGAACTTTTGGGCAGGCTGAGGGCTATACAACCCTTGGAGGGGTAATAAAATGATATTATTGTACTGCCATTATTTTATAGTGTTTAGCTAAACTATTGTTTATTAAGACTTAAACTGAGGTTGTCAGCTATTGTAATTGTTAAACATTTTAGATTTTTCTACAGAGCAATAAAAACAGTCACTTAGATAAACTTTGTTCACTTTGAGTCTGTTTCCATGTTTTATGCCAAGAACATTGGTTTGTAAACAAAATAGGGAAGCCAAGTTCCCCTTCCTTAATGTCAGAATGTGCTAGAGCCACACAAATATATGTTTGAGTTTGATTTTGTCAACTACACCTGTGTTTGTAGAACTCACACAGATACACTCCATGCGAAAGATTAGTTTAGATGGCTTTGGATGTTCTATTTTCCACAGTTTCCTGCCATCTTTACTTCTAGAACTGCACTAAAACTGGACTTATGTTATTAACAGACACGAGGTTTAAAAATGGCAAGAAGTGGTGACACAGACAAGTAATAAGATCTTCACAAATATAATTGCTACGGGGCAGATTTATCAAAGGTTGAAGTTAAAAGTCCAATAAAAAAAAAAAAATGATTTTCCAGCTAATTTTTGTGTACTTCGACTAGGGAATAGTCCAAATTCTATTTGAATTTGAAAAAAAATTGAAAATCCGTATTTTGTTAGATTCGAATTTGGCCGAATACAGACCTATTCGATCGAAAACGGACCTATTCGGTCAAAAAAACCCTTCAACTTAATTTTGGTTGGTCTTTTTGAATTCGAATTTCGAAGTTTTTCAAATTCGAAATTCGACCCTTGATAAACATGCCCCTAAATGAACTTTTAGTACATTATCGAATGGCCAATTCTAAGCAACTTCTCAGTTGGTCTTCATCATTTATTTTTATACATTATTTTAATTATTTGCCTTCTTCTTCTGACTTTTTCCAGCTTTCAAATGGAGGTCACTGACCTCTTAAAAAAACAAAAAAATGCTCTGTAAGGCTACACATGTATTGCTATTGGTACTTTTTATTACTCATCTTTCTATTCAGGAACTCTCCTATTCATATTCCTGTCTCTTATTCCAATCAATGCATGGTTGCTAGGGTAATTTGGACTGCTGAATTAAAAGCTAAATAACTTAAAAAAAACACAATAAAAATGAAAACCTATTGCAAATTGTCTCAGAATATCACTCTATACATCATACCAAAAGTTATCTCAACAGTGAACAACCCCTTTAATGGCCAATCTGCTGCAAACCTTTAAAGAAACAGTAACAGCAAAAAAATCGTGTTTTACAGTTATAAACTCTATGATAGTTTATATAAACAATCTGCTGTGTTGCCATGGGGGCAGCCATTCAAAGCTGAAAAAAAGGAGAAAAGGCACAGGATTCACAGCAGATACCAGATAAGATTTGTAGTGTACAATGGGAATCCTCAGAACTTATCTGTTATCAGCTGTTTATCCTCTGCTTGAATGGCTGCACCCATGGCTACACAGCAGCTTGTTTATATAAACTATAGTAGTCTATCTGAAGCAAACGCACCAGCTTTACCAGTGCAGCGCAACAGCACTTCCTTTATTCATTTATAACACTTTTATTTATTTTTTATTGCTCCTTTAAGAGCTCACTATCAGTTAACACAGCTAAAGGCACACAGCTGGACACATAATTGCCATACACAATGGCCTACATCTATCCTTGCACCATCCACCAAATTTACCATTAGTGCCAGTTTACTAAGATACATTGTGCTCAAGTGCTCTGATCTTTTTGACCAGGCAATAAGTATAGCGTTCCCTTTGCATATTCATTCTATAGGTGCTGAAAGTGTTGCCTATTCCCTTGCAGGGGAAACTGTGGCTGCTTGTGATTTCAGTAGGTGCAATTACACTGGCATTCTAGGATGAAGCTTATAATTGTTTGTAATTGATAAATTACACCTATTATTTGTACTGTTTAAAATTACTCTACATATATTGTAAATGTACAAATGCAAGCCTCTTTAGCACAGCCATAGTGTATAAGGGAATGGATGAGATCGAATGGGAATGGGAGTGACAGTCATGAACCAAACTGCAGACCATAGCGTGACACCAAGTTTCTGGTTTTACCACTTGATAATGATGATTCAACCTTTTAACAAGATTATGCTGATATTGTGCAAACTACAAGGAAGTGTCAGGATATAAACAACATAATCTGTTAGTTTATATCAAAAGAGGAAATTAACCTTAAAATAAACTTTTAACATGACACATATTATGTTGCCTGTGTAACAGTGGCGTAACTAGATGTTACTGGGCCCCACAGCTATATAAAGGCAAATCGATCATTTCTATTTTACATTTTTTTAAATGTATTTTTGACTTACAGTTGTCCAGTTTGGTATTTACAGCAAATAGCTATCTAGTTTTTAGGGTAACAGATTGGATGTTAAATAGGAGAAAGGCTGAACAGAAAGATACATATTACATGTGGGGATTTAGGATTCCGACAATAGTTTTTTTAGTGCAGAAAACACATGATTAAATGTGGGACCAGTGTTTTTACCAGGTTTAATCTTTATTACTGTTCAGTAAAAAAAAAAAAAAGGATAATAAACTTGCCCTGCATTTCGATAACCTATAGTAGGAGCAGCCATACTTTACTAGTGCGGGGTATACTTTTAATGATGTTGTCCCATTATGATCTACATACATAAAAGCATTATTACCATTACGGTCCATGAAAAATATTACTTATTTTTGAGAAAATGTATATTGCTATATTTAACCAACCACTATTTCTTATGCAACTTTAACATAAATATCTGAATGAAAAGCATGAAAGAGGAGGGTGATTAAAGGTCCCCATAGACGCAAAGATTTCTGTTGCCGAACGACCGATTTTAGCAAAGTCCGACCAATCCTTTAAAATAATCGTGCGGTTATTGGGATTCGAACGATCGAACATCTTACGATTTTTCAGCCGACATCTGTCAGGAAATTGATCGGCCAGGTTAAAAAATCTTTGTCGGTCCCAGTGCAATCTATCTATGTTTGCAGGGCCAAGCAGGCAGCTACCCTTTCTTTTCCTGGCAAATTGGTCTTTTTAGTTGATGGACAATTCGTACTATCGTACGATCGTTCTGAGATAAACGTGGTCTCACGATGATGATCGGATCTTTTAAAAATCTCAACATCTATGGCAGGCATTAGACAAGCTAAAGGTCTACTGATAGATCCCAGCATACAGACCACTTGTCTGGCACTCTAAACCGGTTCTGAAGCAGGTGAAAACATGGCCAGCAGGAGCCATGACTGCTCTTCAGGACTGTTTTGAGTGCACTGACTGGAACATGTTTAGGGAGGCTGCAACCTACAGCGACTACATCAACTTGGATGAGTATACGTCATCTGTAATCAGCTACATCACAAAGTGCATTGATGATGTCACTGTCTCCATGTGCATCACTACACGCCTCAACCAGAAGCCGTGGTTCACTGGAGAGGTACGTGTGTTACTAAGGGCCCGGGACTCCGCTTTCAGGGAAGGTGACGAAGTAGCCCTGAGAACAGCGAGAGCCAAACTTTCCCGTGCCATCAGAGTAGCTAAGCGTGCATACACTCAGAAAATACACAGCTTCTTCCAGGAGAACGGCGACACACGGCGCATGTGGCAGGGCATCCAGGCTATCACAAACTACAGGTCAACACCATCTGCCTGTGACAGTGACATCTCCACTGCAGATGCACTGAACGACTTCTATGCACGGTTTGAAGCACAGAACAACACAGGAATGAGGAATACCATCACTCTGCCTAGTGACCAGACACTGTGTCTGACGGTGGCTGACCTGAGGATGACTCTGGAAAGAGTAAACCCATGGAAGGCTGCAGGACCAGACAATATACCTGGCAGAGTGGTAAGAGAATGTGCAGATCAGCTGGCAGATGTTTTCACTGACATCATCAACATCTCCCTGATCACCTCCACTGTCCCGAAGTGCTTCAAAACCACCACCATTGTCCCCATGCCGAAGAAATCATAAGTGTCCTGCCTCAACGACTTCTGTCCTGTGGCACTTACCCCCATCATCATGAAGTGTTTTGAGACGCTTGTCAAGAAACACATCAAAACCCTGCTGCCACCAGCATTGGACCCCCTACAGTTCGCATACCGTCAAAATTGCTCAACAGACAATGCAATAGCCACCACCCTCCATCTGGCCCTCTCTCATCTGGACAAAAAAGACACCTACGTTCGAATGCTGTTCATAGACTTCAGTTCAGCATTCAACACTATCATTCCTCAGCATCTGATAGAAAAGCTGAGCCTGCTTGGGCTGAACACCTCCCTCTGCAGTTGGGTTCTGGACTTCCTGACTGACAGACCTCAGTCAGCCAGGATTGGAAACATCAGCTCCAGAACCACCACACTGAGCACTGGAACCCCTCAAGGCTGTGTGCTTAGTCCTCTACTGTTCACTCTGCTGACGCATGACTGTGCAGTCACGCACCTCACAAATCACATCATAAAGTTCGCTGATGACACAACCGTGGTGGGTCTCATCAGCAATAATGACGAGTTACCATACAGAGAGGAGGTGCAGTGGTTAACAGACTGGCTCAGAGCCAACAACCTGTCTCTCAATGTAGACAAAACAAAGGAGATGGTTGTTGACTTTAGGAAGACTAGGAGTGACCACCTGCCACTGTACATTGATGACACTAATCATCAAAAGTAGCAAATTCCTTGGTGTCCACCTGGTGAAGAACCTCACCTGGTCCCACAAAACCAGCTACTTAGCCAAGAAAGCCCAGCAGCGCCTCTACTTCCTGCGCACGCTGAGGAAATCCCATCTCCCACCATCCTTACTCAAAACCTTCTACAGAGGGACTATCGAGAGCATACTGAGCAGCTGCATCGCTGTCTGGGCTGGGAACTGCACTTTCATGGAGCGCAAGACCCTACAGAGGATGGTGAAGACAGCAGAGAAGATCATAGGTGTCTCTCTACCTTCCATCATGGACATTTACACCACTCGCTGCATCCGTAAAGCCACTAGCATTGTGGCTGATCCAACACACCTCTCACACTCACTGTTCACACTCCTGCCATCTGGAAAAAGGTACCGAAGCATTAGGGCCCTCACTTCCAGACAGTTTCTTCCCCCAAGCCATAAGGCTCCTGAATACTCAGGGACTGGACAGGGCTCTCTCACACACACACTCCATCTGACCTTATTGTATAAATAAATAGCCATTGGATACAATTGTTCTCTATGAGCACATCTGCACTTTATCATGTTCTTTATTATGTTCTTACTACTATCATATCACAATGATACACCCATCATGTCTGACATTTAGCATTATTTACTTAACATATTACATCTGCTGAGTGTGCACTGTCTTATCCTGTCCCTGCACTATGCTGTCCTGTCTGACAGGAGTTGCATATTTTTGCAGTTGCACTTTTTGTCTGTTGTCCAGTACATCTATGTTGTGTGTAGCACCATGCTCCTAGAGGAACGTTGTTTTGTTTCACTGTGTACTATACAAACGTATATGGATGAAATGACAATAAACTCACTCTTGACTTGACTCTTGACTCTTGACTTGAAAGTAAATAATATGTAACAAAGTATGCATGTATGTTACAGACAACAAGCAAAATAAAAAGCGAAAAAAAATGTTGAAATAAAAGTTGACAAAAAAAAGGAAATTGCTGAAAAAAAAACTAAATTGAATTTAGTGACGATTATTTATTTAATAAGCTGCAAATTCATCATTATGAATTTGCAAGAAGTTACTATTTACGCTCTGTTAAACTTTTATGACACTTTAACATTCAACATTTTATATTCTGCATCGTTGCTGAACTCTAACACCCCATAAATCAAACTGATGCAATGCAGATACATCAATTAGAATCAGTTGTAATTCCCCAGACCTGTGTGCAGCAGCTCCCAGCTTTTACTCTCCCTATTTATTAAGACCTCTTTAGGGGAGAGCATTTGCTGGGGTGCTTCATTTCGAAGTGATTCATTTACAAGTGATCTGGAAGAGTTTAACAAGGAGTTCAACAAGGAAAGTTACAAGGAGAAACAACACAGAGGACTACGTTAAGGCCATAACACTGCTACTGGCTAGAAACTGCAATGGCAAAGTTAATTATTTTTGCTGTGTTTGCATGCATGGTGCTCCCTAAGGTAGTTACTTCCTTCAACCATCCTATTGTCTGTCAGTATTCTATTTACATGTCTTCTTCTCTACTCCCTTCCACATACTCCAGCTCCTATACACTTTACAACTACTTGCAACACCTTTGTCCTCCAGTTACTAACAAGACCCGGATATGTCGTCACTTCAAATCCTCTTCCCACATCTTTTCCCTCTTTTACCTACTTTTGCTGGCTGCAGGGGATATCCCTCCAAACCCTGGACCCTGCTCCATACCAACATATATTCAACCTCGTGTTCCTGCCAACTTGCACAAATCTTCTCGTTCCTCTACTTTCTCTAACCTTATTCAGATTCCGACTCTTCCTTCTTCCTGTCTTCCCTTTTCTTGTGCGCTTCTTAACATCCGCTCTTTAACTAACAAATCCACATTAATCCATGATCATTTTTGCTCTAATTCACTTAGTCTTCTTGCACTTACAGAAACCTGGCTCTCACAGAATGATACCGCCATTGAGGCTGCACTCTCTCATGGCGGTCTATCTTTCTCTCACACCCCCCAAACCTTTGGACGTGGTGGGGGAGTCGGAATTCTCCTCTCGCTGTCGGTCCAAACCTATTCCTATTCCTCCAGCCTTCTCATTTAACTCTTTTGACGTGCATGCCATTAACCTCTTCCACCCTCTCTCTGTGCGTGTAGCTGTCATTTACAGACCCCCATCAGCCTCCTCCTCTGCTGCCTTCCTTTCTGACTTTGACACCTGGCTTTTAGGGATGGGCGAATTTTTTCGCCTCGTTTCGCCGAAAAAATGACGCCCATAGACTTGTATGGCGATGTGCATCAAAACAGTTTCGTCGCGCGACAAAATTTTTTTGACGCCCATAGACTTTATTGGGCGTCTGTGACATTTCGCCGGCGGCGAATTTTTGGCGAAGCGAAACGGGTCAAATTCGCCCATGCCTACTGGCTTTCTTTCTTCCTCTGCACTGAAAGCCTTACAATCATTCTTGGGGATTTCAACTTCCACATTGATGATGCTTCACAACTCTGGCCCTCTTGTTTTCTCCGCCTAACCTCCTCCTTTGAGCTCCAGCAGTGGACAAACACCCCTACTCATAAGGATGGCCACTTTCTGGATCTAGTTTTTACTAAAAAACTCTCTCTCTCTGATTTTAACAGCGAACCCTTCCCCCTTTCCGATCACAATTTGGTTACATTTTCCATCTCTCACTCTCCGTGCCCACCTGCTTCTTCCCCCACTGTCTTAGTCCGGGATACACGTGACATTGACCTTCCAGCCTTAGCTCAGTCTTTCAGGTCCAGTCTCATTATTATCATTAGTATAATCACATACTATCCTCAACCATTGGCTCATTTGCCCCTTTACAGGCTAAGCGTACACGTGCTCTGAACCCACGACCCTGGCTGAATTCACAAACCAGATACTTACGCTCCTGCACGAGATCTGCTGAACGTATGTGGAAAAAATCCCGTATGCAAGCAGACTTTATTCACTATAAATTTCTATTGTCCTGCCTTGTCAAAAGCCAAACAAGAGTACTACCGTACCCTTATAAGCAATCACAAATCCAACCCACGACGCCTGTTTTCTCTATTCAATACTCTTCTCCATCCCTCATCAACAGTATCAGTCAACCAGACACACTCTCCTCAGGACTTTGCTGATTTCTTTAAAGACAAAGTAGAGTCCATCCGCAATCAGATCCCTACCTCTACTAATGTAAACCAGTTCCTCCTTCCTAAGCCCCCTTCTGCATGTCTTAATTCCTTCCCTCCGGTAACAATGTCTGAAGTCTCCAAGCTTCTTTTGTCCTCCCCACTCACAACTTGCCCCCTTGACCCTATGCCTTCTTCTCTGCTCAAACACTGTGTTGCAGAGCTTACCCCAATACTTACTCACATCTTTAATTCTTCCCTAGCTTCTGGAACCTTCCCTTCTCCTTTCAAACATGCCTGTGTAAAGCCTATTCTTAAAAAGGCCACGCTTGACCCAGCCTGTCTATCAAATTACCGTCCTGTCTCCCTTTTCACTTGCCTCTAAACTCCTAGAGCGTATTGTGTTCTCCCGTATTACTAACTTTCTACACACCCATGATCTGTTGGACCCTCTGCAATCTGGTTTCCGGCCTGGTCACTCTACTGAGACTGCTTTGTGCAGAGTTACAAATGATCTTCAGGTTGCCAAAGCCAAAGGTCACTTCTCCATCCTTCTCCTCCTTGACCTATCATCTGTCTTTGATACAGTTTCTCTATTCGCTTGGCATCCGTAACCAGGCTGCATCTTGGCTCTCTTCTTACCTCTCTAACCGATCATTCACTGTCTCCTATGATAACAAAACCTCATCTCCAGTTCCACTTAATGTGGGGGTGCCGCAAGGCTCCGTACTTGGTCCGCTGTTGTTCTCCCTGTACACTCTGTCTTTGGGAGATCTCATCCATTCATTTGGCTTTAATTATCATCTGTATGCTGATGATACCCAAATATATTTATCCACCCCTTCATTAACAGCTGAAACAGAGGCTCAGATCTCTAACTGCCTCCTGGCTATCTCAAATTGGATGAAACAACGCCACCTCAAACTCAACCTAACAAAAACTGAACTTATCATCTTTCCACCTAAGCCTGGTCCTACTCCCCTATTTACTATCTCTATTGATGGCATGCACATTAATCCTGTCAACTCAGCTCGCTGTCTGGGGGTAATCTTTGACTCCTCTCTCTCCTTCTCTGATCATATTAACACCACTGTCAAAACCTGTCACTTCTTCTTACGCAATATTGCCAAAATCCGTCCCTTCCTTTCACCTGATACATCCAAGACACTCATGCATGCTCTCATCCTATCCAGACTAGATTACTGTAACCTTCTACTAACTGGCCTACCTAACTCCCATCTCTCCCCTCTACAGTCTGTATTAAACACTGCTGCAAGAATTATCCTCCTCTCATCCAAAAGGGTACAGGCCCCTCCGCTACTGAAGTCCTTATCATGGCTTCCTATAAAACAAAGAATAACTTATAAACTCCTCCTCATAACCTTCAAAGTCCTTCATTCCTCTGCACCTAAATACATCTCATCTCTTGTCTCTCTATATGTTCCTGGCCAAAACCTCCGCTCCTCTCAGAGCAACCGCTTGGTTGTACCCCCCACTACTACTGCTGTTTCCCGTATCAAACCCTTCTCTCTTGCGACTCCTTATATTTGGAATGCCATTCCTGAATCTCTCAGGCGAGAATCCTCCTTCAATGTTTTTAAAACAAAACTCAAAGACAACCTCTGGGAGCACCTGGATAACACCTGAACTGGCACTTATAGAACAGTGTAACAAACTGTAACCCACAGCACCTTATTACCCCTCTGAATTGTGTATGTATGTTACCCTTCCATTTAGACTGTAAGCCCTACGGGGTAGGGTCCTCTAGCCTTTTGTCTCCTTGACACTGAGCACTTAATATGCATTGTAATTATATTTTATATTTTTGTGAATTGTATTCTAATAATGCACTTATTGTTACTTTTTATTCCAATGACCCCTTGTTTGTTACTACTAATTTATTGTTTTGTTGTACAGTGCTTTGCCCTCAAGGAGCGTTTTACAAATAAAAATATACATACATACATACATGTGCCAGTTGCATGGACTGCTTTGAACTGTAGAACATCAATGTGCTAATTAGTTCAAACACTTACCTGAAAGCCAGGAAAATAAATGGGGTAAATATTCTTTATATGTACATAGACAAACAAAAGGCCGAAATATAACAATTACTGGAATGAACATTTAGTTTCTTTCTGTTTTTATGTAAATATAAAAGGGTTCAAGGGTGCAACTGTGCAACACTTAGAATTGTTACATATGTTTATTATGGCAAGGAGAACTAAAGCCTAAATAAAGAAGTAGGCTAGAAATGTTGTACAGGTATGGGATCTGTTATCAGGAAACCTGTTATCCAGAAAGCTCTGAATTTCGGAATGGCCATCTCCCATAGACTCCATTATAATTAAATAATCCACATTTTTAAAAAATGATTTCCTTTTTCTCTGTAATAATAAAACAGTACCTAGCATTTGTTCCGACATTAAAATATAATTTATCCTTATTGGAAGCAAAACAAGCCTATTGGGTTTGTTTAATGTTTACATGATTTTCTAGTAGACTTAAGGTATGAAGATCCAAAGTACGGAATGATCTGTTTTCTGGAAAACCCCAGGTCTCAAGCATTCTGGATAACAGGTTCCATACCTGTACATTATGTTTTGGGATTCTGTACCAGCTCAAGGCAACCACAGCCCTTTAGCAGTAAAGATCTGTGTCTCTAAAGATGCCCCAGTAGCTCCCCATCTTCTTTTCTGCTGATTCACAGCACATGCTCTGTGCTGCTGTCACTTACTGAGCTTAGGAACCCACTCACAATATAATGTATATACAGAATAGAAATGTCGCAATATAAGGCTGATTAGTATTAATACAGATAATTACTACATGGCAGCACAGAAGCCAGTGCAAATAGCATCATAATTTAATAATCAGTCTTGTAGCATCAGTTTATTACATACCAACCTCAATTTTGCAACGACTATAAACTTTGGTTCTCAACAGCTGCTCAGAGTTCACTGGGCATGTGAGTGTCACAGACACTTTCCAAGATGGTGACAAGTTTGAAGTTCTGGATCATTGATGCTATTGAAAAGCTGAAACTTTAGGCTGGTGCAATAAGTTCAGTTTATAAAATATGGCATTTTTAGACATATTCATTTTTAGGGTTTTTAGGGATTTAATCATAACAGAATTATTTATCCATTATTCACTAAAAATTGCAAGGGACAAACTAACAATACACTAGGGGGCCTCTTTACTAACAATCAATTATTATTATTTTTTTTTACAAATTACATGTTTTTTAAAAATTCTCAAAATTTAAGATTTATAAAGTGCAAAAACCATGAAAAACCAATTCACTTGGACCTTTTTTTAGTCATCAGACTTTTTGGAGGTTTTCACATTTTGATCTAGTAATTGTCCAAAATATTTGACATTTTAGAGGTTTTCATATTTTTGTAGTGCATCATAATAAATAATAATGTTCTGTTTTCTGGTATTGGATGAAACTACATTTAATCATTTTGAACCAAATGTTTGTAATGTAAAATATACCACCTCCACCTGCTGTATGCTTACTCATTAGCACAATACATTAGCGCCCCAGAAGGCATACAGACAGCTGTGTATTTATATTCTATTATGCTACAAAAAGAGCAAACTTGCTGCAAGTAAATATAAAAAATGTATTGGACTTACCCATGAAAAATGATGATCTGAAATCTTCATCTTCTAAAATTGCTTCTCTTAATCCGCCACGAAATCGAAGCCATAAACCAATACCAGTTACAGATGATCCTGCCAGCTGCCAATAGGAAAAGAAAACAATTGTACTGTTGCCAATATAACACAAATCAATCATCTAAAATTAATGAAAATAAGCACAAAGTTTTAGACTGGGCACAAAGCAAAATTACAATATCTCAATTAAAAAAAAAATATTTGTAGAGCATTGTACTTTTTCTATAACTGATTGCAGCATACACCCCTTTTAACAATCCCCCAAATGAGGTCTGCACTGCTAAATACCAGCACTTTGTGTTAAGCTTGTCTTAAATGGTGCAACGGCTGAATGTTAATGATTCGTTTGTAAAGCCCACTTAGGTAATTTTAGAATCAACAGCCCAAAAATGACATAGGAAAGTCCATCTTTGTATGCAGATGTCTCTTGCAACAAATCTTTTCTGTAATCAACTAATCTCCTCCAAATGCTTTCTAGTAAAATGTATATGTCACTTTGGCTATTATACAGATCTGGAGTTATGGGAAGGCCACAAAGGTCTTGGCAATAGGACAGCAGACTTTTAGGGGGGCATGCCACCCAGCTGCATCTAAATGGGCTCCCTGGGGTTGTGCACTAGGGGTGCCTGATGTGTAAATACAGGCCTAGTGATGCTTATGTTTTATCACCGGTAGTGATGGGCGAATTTGACCCGTTTTGCTTCAAAAAAATTTGCGAAAGGAAAAAATTCACCAAAATGCACTGAAATCTATGAACGACAACATTCTTTTACGTGTAACAAATTTTTGATGTGCAACAAATTGTTTTCACCCATTAGAGTCTATTAGATTAGAAGTCATTCTTTTTATCTTAATACAGAACAGAAAAGAAGACACTTATTCTTCAAGTACAAATGCACTGTCCAGATCATAAAACAAAATTTAAAAGTTATTACTGCAGACCTAACAGATTGGTCTAACACCTACTTCACGACCTGCACACATCGCTTAACGTATTTTCAGTTTCTTCTTCTCCCTGTTCCTAACTTTGTTTTAAACGTTTTCCTGGACTCATGGTTTTTATGTAATTTATTAGTAAAAGTTAAGTTTAAATTTGTTCCTTGAGATACCAGATCCTATGATGGGATGGTGAAACTTTAAGGGATCAACATTTATAGCGGGTAATTTATTGAGACTCAAGAGCATGTTTTTTTTTTTCTTTTTAAAAAGTCCAGGGTCTGGATGTGTACTAAATTTTGGATAAAAAAAAATCTATAGGGCAGGCAGTAATTTTTGGTTCTCCCTAACTTGTGAGTAGGGGGTATATGGCCTCCCCATCCTGCCCTCAGGAATACAGTGCTGCCAAATACAGGAAAGCAAATTCAGGTCTCTGGGGTGCAGAGAAAATTCTTTTACCTGCAAAGCAGGGTGCAAAGTGCAAAAAATATGGTGTATTGTGCCCCTTTTGTACATTGAGCACCAACCCTGCAGGTAGTGAATGACCTCTATAAGGTCCTGTTAATGAATCCTTTACAATTTAGCTTAAAATACAACATACTTCCACACTTCTTTACACAAAATATGATACAAATACTAAAATGTAAACAGAACTATAAAAACTGTAAGAACAGAATTATAGCAAACCCACCTGGCACTGCAGGCACAGATTTTTTTTTGTCTGGAAGTATGGATGTAAACATTCTTTGTTCTAAATCTGCCAGTATGAGAGATGTCAGGTAGATTTCCATCATAGTGAATTATAGGTGGCATGGCGAGGTTTGTATGAATTTGTTCCTCTGATGGAGTAAAAAATCAGCAAGGAGCTGCACATAAAATCCTTGGTTTCACTGGTCTTTTGTTTTATGTACTTAATTCTTATCAGAGACAATGAGAGTCCTTGACTATATGATTTTGTTGCTAAATAGATGTTTTCGTTGCTAAATAGAAAATAGTCAGGAGTACCATAAAATTCAGCAACATTCTCTAATGTTTTATAAAGTAATTAATAAAAAAGAAAGAAAAATGACAATACCATCAATTATAATACACAATGCTGTCAGGTACATACTGTATAAGTACATAGTTTTCATTATGAAGACAGTACACCTTGTTTTTGAATTTTTGCTGTATTTTTTTTTTTTTTAACATTGTACTTTTGAAGGCCTGGAGTTAATGGATTTTTGTGGTTTGTGTAAGTGCTTCTCCTTGGTGATATTAATATTGGTCATATTTTTCCATAATACATCTTTCCAATATCTTTAATGTATCCTATAATTATGAAAAGTGCTCCACGCCTTTAGTCTGTGGTTAACATTTAAAGGGTTAGCAATTTGTAGGATTTCTACCAGTTGCTGTCAGTCTTTCCAACCACACAATGCTGCCTGACACAATGCTTCTCCAATCACATTATAAAAGATGAAGCCATCATTATAGAAACTACCGTTCTAACTAACACATTGCAATCAGAGTTTGCAATGAGCCTGCCAATTCTCTCAATTTTATAAACTTTAAAATGCAAATATTTTTTATGGTTAAACTATTATTTAATATACTTAGCATCATTTATAGTGTCAGGTATAGAAATTATTTAGATTAAAAAGTAGGTTTACAGTGGAATACAGACCCAGCGTCATTGCTGGAACACCTGTTTTTTAACCACAGTTTGTGGGACCAGAACACGTGGGAATCAGCTTGCTTCCTTCAAAGATAACAACAGAACAGACTGAAATAAACCAAGATATGTTTTTCTCATCAGACTGAATCTGGCCAAATATTACTGCACAGTAGCTTTGTTCCAGGACTATTTTTGAATCTTTTCTTATAACCATGCAAGAAAAGAAGAAATTCACAGTATTAAAATGCAGTATTTTTGTTTATGTGTTTCTCATTGCAGCAGAAGCTTCATTTATGTGATTTACCGCAAATAAATCATCTTTAAATCTGAAGAGATTTGCCTTGGCAACTGAAGTATCTGCAAAGCTGTGAGGTCTCATTTCCTGGCAGAAGGGGGAAATTTATGTAGAGCTCTTAGCAAGTGGAAAATACTAATGTAAATATAATAAATAATTTACAGTTGTATAATGTGGGGCTGCTTGGAGGGTGTACTTTGCCTGTCTGGTTAATACAGCATCAAAGAATAAAGCAAAATATACTTCAAATATTAAGATAATATATCTTCAAATATATTTTTGGAAAATATTATTTAAATTTTAAACATTTAATCCTTTGCCTGTATGCCTGTTAAATAAAATCACCTATTGTACTTTTCCGAGTACCACCAGGGACGAAATATGCCAGCTTTTCTCCCTAGACCATTACACCTCTTCTTTAGAAACTACCAGCACAGGATACTTTTTTTCAGAGCATGAGGGCACAATATTTCCTGTGGTGCCCTACACTTGTTGCCTGTGTACTACAGTATTGTATTTTATATATTTGAAACTTGTATTCTGTATTCTTTTTAGCTTGAGGCTCCATTATAGAGGTAGGTAGAAATATAATTAGCTAGTGCCTCTATTATAAAGCTTCAATTACAAGACTACCAGGAAATAAAATTTTCTATATGAGGGAAAAATTGTAATTGAAATTAGGCAGGCCCGGATTTGTGGCGAGGTCTAGGAGTGCTGCCCGAAGAATCCGTCCCTTAAAATAGGGAAAATAAAATGTAAGGATGTTATAAAGGACCGGTGGTTTAGTGTGCTAAATTGACTTTTTGACAGGCAAAACTCAAGAGATGTGGTGCAGTCAGAAATAGGATGGGGAGCATGGAGAGCTTGACATTTATTTTGAGATTAGAGCAGAGATGTAGTGAATAAATTGTTGAATGGGCAATGAATGTGAGTTTTAGTATTTTGATTGTATTAAATTCATGAAGAAATTTGAAGCCAGTGAAATTAAATAAAGAAGCAGCTGATATGAAATCGTGAGATAGGTGGATTAGATTGGTTGAAAAGGTCCTATACATGGGTCAATATGTATGACTTCTTTAAAATCTACCAGCCCTGGATACTTTGCTTCGGAGCATAAGGGTATCATCTGGACTTGGTGCATGCGTACTATAGTACTGCTGGAAACAACATACTTGTAAGTTCCTCTGCCTTATTTGAAACTTCTTTCAGATCTCTCAGATGGGGCATCTCTATTTTATTCTAAATTGAGGCAGTTTTTATGTTAGTGAAAAAAATAACATTGAAAATATGGACAAATGACTAATTCCATAAGAATTTACAATTGATTGGGTGAGGGAACAGTTGATACATATATTAAAAAGAAGGAGAAGATCATAACCCAAAGCATGGGAAGCTTGAAGTTTATTTTAAGATCAATATAAAGAAGGAAAATTACCAGCTCTATTCCCATCTATGGCTTTTGCAATCACACAGGTCAAATATCCTAAAAATCACTGGTTAACATAATCACTAATGTTTCAATAATATGTGAAATGGCTCATATAATTTTAATTAAAGGGAGTGTTTTAAAATCACCCTCATTACATTGCCCATGATAAATAAGAAAAAAATAAATAAATAGAAACTCATTTAAATTTGGGCTCAAAAAGAATTTAAAGAAAAATCACTTTGTAGCTCCCTATTGGTGTTCTCCGATCAATGTCTGTTACAAATGAGCGCATTCCTCAGTAATACAACATGGGACAGGTAGCAATTCACAGTTTTGGCCGCATGCCTTAAAATATATATTGCAGTTCCCTTTAGGGTTTATCAGACACAAAATGGGGAATGGTTGGCATCTTACATTGTGATAACTTCTGCCAAATCTCCACAAAAGCCCTGCAAAGCCCAGCTGGTTAGTACTAGTAGCACAAAAGGTTAACATCACATTACTTCTATTGTTAAGGTGTATCATGCAATTCCTGACTATATGTACCCTTTAGGAAAAAAGAGTGGTAGGAACCTTAACAAGTACATTTTTAAGTGCTAACGTTTCCTGTGAACTTGTAAAACAGGAAATGAAATACTGGCTGGTAATGAACACTCCTGGTGCCTTTCAGCAGTTCTGAATCTACTTCTATTGTTTGCCTTGCATTCTGGGGAACTAGGAAACAGGAAAGCCACTAAGTCCTTTATAGATAAACACTCTTGGGCCTCATAAATCCTGAGAGACACATATCCACAAATTTAGGGAAACTTTGCCATGTTGCAGTTGCAGTGCTGGATTATTATAGAAGAAATGAGAAGAAAAGGTGATTGTACAGTGCTATTTTAGGAATTTTTTTTTTGCAGGAGGATGCATGCATTCACCCATATTAGAAGCATTTCTGAACCGGACTCAGGCCAAGTCATGACATATACTGTCCCTCATGAATATGGTTTTCAACAGCAATATCTCTGCTGCACAATCTCTGCTGTTTGCATAACACACATAAGCCACAAGTATAACCTAATCCAGCTCCACTTTTTTCCTACAGGAACCAGAGCATTAAGACATCATGCAAGCACAGGCATATTTTGTGCATATTTTTCCGTTAAGAAGTTTTATTATATACCCCTACTAGACATTAAGCTCCTTTGGGGAAGGGGTTGAAGTAAACAAAGTACAATCTCTGTAGATTTGTGTAAATGTGCCTGAACTATATAAATAAAGCATAATAATAATCAAAAGTGAATGCAGAAAGTTAAACAGATATTTTACAGTATAGATATGGTGAGATTGTCAACCCTAGTGAGCAGGGCCTTCATTGCTGCTAGTATTGGTTATTGGCTGTATTTTGTATGTAATCAGTATGTTATATGTATACACCCTTTATTGTACAGTGTTGCAGAACATGTGGCACTTTATAAAGACACGTTAAATTATAATAAAATAAAAAAGTTGTTGTTATTTGCCCAAAACATTGTCTTTCAATGTAACCACACTTTGCAAGCAGGAGTGCGGCAGCATTCGCATTTCCAAAGAAGTACCTGTAATAGAAGAAAAGGCAGGCCTATTTTGATAAATTCAATTTCATTTTAAACAAAATTTGTAATAACAATTTGCCCAGATATATGTCCCTTTAGTGTATTTCCCCTACTTAGCAAGTGCTACTAAGCCATACATGGTCCTAAATCAGCAAATTTGTTTTTATACTTAATTAACCTGATGCACCTTGTGAATAAAATAACATTAGCCCCCCCATACATGATAAAATTGTATTAAAGGGGACATGTTACCCTAAGAAATAATTCCAAATCCTATTTTACAATCTTAGTCAAGCAAAATAAACTTAACTTACACTTTATAAATTATATAATTTTTGTTTCTTTTAGCCTTGGAATCACATCAAGCAGACCAATGATATTTATAAAGGCAAGCTTGTTTAGGTGCCAGAATAAGGGACCCAATGCGCATGCCCATGCACTGACTAGACAATTCGATTGGTGAGGAGGGAGGGGCAATGTGGAAGTTGCAGTGACATCTAGGAAATACAGAATGGAAAGTGAAAGTAATTGTCTGCCCCGCCTCTATGCCTAAGGCATAGAGGATGGTCAGGAAATATATGATTGACAGCTGAGACTTTTAAATTACTTTATAACAGGTATGGATGTTTTAATAAAAAAAAAGAATGAGAGGTTCATGTCTAATTTGAAAAGGACTTTTATTATACAGCTTTTTATGTCTGTGTGACATGTCCAATTTAAAAACAACTTATGGCAAGAAGCAAGAAGGAGCAAAGTGCAAGCAGCTTTGCAAATACATTTAGGTGCATTAGCACTGTGCTTAGCAATCACACACAGATGCTACTTATCAAGCAAAACTTGGTCCTAACAGAACCTTGAATGTAATCTCAATAGCAGTAACATAATCCTGCATCTCTTTAAACAAGAACTAATCCCCCCTAAACTTCCAGGCATTGTCCCCCTCTCCCTCCCCGCAATGTGCTTTAGTGTTAAAAAAAACCCTTTTAAAAATCCTGACCCTTAAATGCAGAGAAGTGCAGCAGAGCTCCCAGTCACCGTATCTTTGTGTAGTCTTCGGGTCTCTTCACCCTCACGAAGCCTGCTGGCACATGCGTGGTTGGGCCAAGTCAGGAATCAGCCTCAACTGTGCAAGCGCATATTGGGGTTGAGACCCGAAGACTATATGAAGATCCAGAAGATTGAGACTGTGAGCTCCGCTACGCTTCTCTGCATTAAAGGGTGAGATTTTTTTTAATTTTTTTTATATTAAAGAACAGGGCAGGGAGGGAGAGGGGGGCAATATCTGAAAGCTTAGGGGGAGAGAGCTTATGGTGGAGGGGTTAGTTCTCTTTTAAAGCACGTAGTTATCACGCAACACTCTGTTTAGAAAATATTAAGAATGTGCAATCAAAGTGAAACCACTTCTTTTTTAATGAATATAGCTTTTAATGAAGATAATGAATATAGTTTGTATGTGAAACATTTACAGAATCTTAAAAATAAGTAAATTAATATGATAGGATCTTCCATTTATTTGTACTGCTTAAAGGAGAACTAAAGCCTAACTAAAGAAGTAGGCTAGAAATGTTATGCATTATGTTTTGGGTTTCTATACCAGCCCAAGGCAACCACAGACTAAGCAGTTAAGATCTGTGCCTCCAAAAATGCACCAGTAGCTCCCCATCTTCTTTTCTTCTGATTCACTCAGTAACGTAACTAATTAGTTTTGGGCCCGGGTGCAGGCCGTACAGCTGCCCCCCCCTCTGGACACAGTTTTCGGTGCACCTTCACATCGGCACGAGCCTCCGGAGGGCACCAAGGGGGTGCGAGCCAGAGTGCGATTGCACCCCCTGTAGTTACGCCCCTGGATTCACTGTACATGCTCTGCGCTGCTGTCATTTACTGAGTTTAGGGGCCATCTCAAAATATACAGTACACATAGAATATAAATGTCGCAAAATAAGACTGATTACTAATTAATACAGATAATTGCTACATAGCAGCACATAAACCAGTGCAACTAGCATCAGAATTTAATAATCAGCCTTGTAGCATCAGATTATATTACAGACCAATCTCATTTTCTGTTTGATAATTTGTGACAACCACTAATCTTAGCTTCTCAACAGCTGTTAAGAGGCCACTGAGCATGTGAGTGTCACAGACACTTTCCAAGATGATGACCCCCTGTGACAAGTTTGAAGTCCTGGGAAATGTTAGGCTGGTGCAATAAGTGCAGTATATAAAATATGATATATTTGGTTTACTTCTCCTTTAAATTAGACATCTGTATGTACATTTTCCCCCTTTGTTTATATTAGGTAAATATTAGAACTTTCTTCCAGATTTTCCCACACAGCGACCTACTACACTCTATAAGTCATTCCACTGTCACCTCCTAATAAAAATAGCCTCAATATCAAACGCTACATAACCAGACACTCACATAATGAAATTAAGTCAGACATTGCTTCAGTATGTGACAAATAATATTGTACATAGATGCTGACTAAAAAGCACAAAATCATTGTTTTCTTGTACAAGTCATGTACACCAAGAACAGCAGGGCAGTTTTCCATAGTAGAAATCTATTTAAAAAGGACCTGTCAACTACACATCAAACACTGCATAATGAAAGTCCTTTGCAAATTAAACATGAAAAAAAATATATATTTTTTCATTAAAACATCCATACCTGTTATAAAGGTGTTTAAATATCTGAGCTGTCAATCAAAATTTATCTTCCCCGCCTCTATGCATAAGGCATAGAGTCAGGGCAGTCAATTCATTTCATTTTCCATTCAGCACTTCCTACATATCATTGCACTTTTCACATTGTCCCTTCCCTCCTCAGGTTCTATAATTATGTAGGCCACTGCCTACCAAGTAGGATCCTCGGCAAGGCTCCGTCCGGGGGTTCTGAAGTCACAGGCGTCGGGATGTAGGCGCGCGCAGAAGGGAGCGAGTCCTTATTAACGCCGGCGCTCATCCAGGTTATGGTGCAGAATGTCATGAGGCTGGTGTCTCTACACAGGCGTTCCGACGCTGGAGAGTTGGTGCCAAAGTTAAAGGTATTTAAACCAATTCTTATATCCAATCTGTGCCTGGTTATCGTGTTTTTTTCCTGAAGCCTAGCTATACTACTACTACTACTACTACTACTACTTCCGATTACTGTGTATGACCCCTGCTTGTTCACGACTTCCGAATCTTTGCTGCCTGTCCAGACTAGGGATGTAGCGAACTGCCGTTAATGTGATGAACACCGTTCGCGAACACCGGCAAAAAAGCGAACAGTTCGCGAACAGTTCGCGAACTTCGAACGCTCGATAAAATCGTTCGATCGAACGATCGAAGGATTTTATTCGTACGATCGAAGGATTTTCGTTCGAATCGAACGATCGAAGCTATTCGATCGAATGATTTTAATTCAATCGAATGCTTATAATCGTTCGAACGAATGGAAATCGTTCGATTTTAGCGATCGAATGGTCGAATGGTCGAACGAAATTTTACTTCGAATCGAACGCGAACACCAATTGGCGAACGTCGCGCGACGTTCGCGAACATTCGGCGGACGCGAACAGTCGAAGTTCGCGCGAACTAGTTCGCCGGCGAACAGTTCGCTACATCCCTAGTCCAGACTTTTGCCTGCCTTCCGTTCCTGCTGGACTTCTGCCTGCCTTCCGTTCCTGCTGGACTTCTGCCTGCCTTTCGAACTCTGACTTGGTTTGACTACTCCTCTCTACTCCCTAGTACCTCGCTTCAGTTGAGCCTCACTGGATTCTCTCCACTCACAGCTCCCCCTGTATCATCCTCGGGTGGGTTCTGTGTAGTGTGAGCTGCCTGTGGGTTCTTTGTCATCCTTAAAATATCCGTCGCCTGACTATTCAGGTAAGCCTGACACTGCGCATGGGCACTAGGTCCCCCATTCTGGTGCATACACAAAACTTTGGGGTGATAAACAATTTATCTTAATAACAGTGTCCACAAAATTGTTCCTGCCTGCTTTCTGTAATAGTGTCTAATTCCAAGACTAAAGGAAACAAAATTAAAATAATAAATATAGTGTAACTAAACTTTATTTCTTCATAGAAAAGAATTTGGAATTATTTCTTAGAGTAACATGTTCCATTTAAACCTCAAGTTTATCTTGTCAAGTTTTTACAGGAAAAACACGAATTTTTAGTGGAAAAAAACTTTAATTTTTCAATACTCCGAAGCAGGTCCGGACTGAGAATTAAAATAGGCCCTGGCATTTCAGGTACACAGAGGCTCAATTAGCCCACACAGAGGCCCAAAGAGCCCTCACCAGCCCACTAAATACTGACTTTCTATGGCAATTTTCAGCAGCCCCTCTGGCATTTGCCAGAACACACAGATTGCCAGTCCGGGCCTGCTCCGAAGCTGCTAAATATCCATCGGAAAATAATCCAGCTAAAGCCTGTTGTAAAAAGTCATGTAAAAGTCAATGGCAAATGGAAAGTTTTTTGCCTTCATGACATTCAAAGGTTTCGGGCTGTTTGACACTGGTTTTTCGTTCAATAATCCGAAAAATCCTGTACCATGTTTTTATGGAAATCAATTATTCCACCTGATTGAAGGGTTTACCATTCAAGGTGATTGTTGCAAGTGTTATCCCAGATCTCGGTTTGCCAAATATAATAGACCAGATTGCATGATACAGATTCTTACACTCTGGCTACAGAAAAATACAGTTAAGTTTCAGAATATTTCAGAATTATATTAAACAGTTGACCAATGTAATAAGTCAGTAAGGTAATAAGGTGAATTGTTTGACGTTTTCTGATATTTCAGAATTCTATTAAACAGTTGACCTATGTAATAAGGTAGTAAGGTAATAAGGTGAATTGTTTGAATATCTGATAGCAAGAATCATGTATCATTTGGCTCACATAATGGACTGATTTGGACCTTACTTCATGCAATCCTTGGCCAATGGGATTTCTGATTGAGTCTCAATGAGTCATTGATTTTTCTGGAACCATACATGGGCCAATAGGCTGCCAACTGAGTTCTGTGAACCACAAAGAGAAAAAAAATGTTACTTTTTGTTATTTATGACTATTCAGTTTTGTCAATTGAAATCTGCAATGTAATAAACTGTCTAATGCATATATCTCACGCTCATGATTAAGGGCAGCTGTGCCCGAAACGCGTTGAGCGAGCTAGCCATGCTGGTTGTAATTTATTTCTGGACATAATAAAGATTTTTGCTTTTTAACCTAAAAGTTCGGTGTGCGGAATCCCTCTATCGCTATGCCTATTAATGCATATTGTTTATTTCTGAGAAAGTTTATTAAATGCATATCTTTTATAACATACCGGCCCATGTTTGTTTATAACTGTAAACTATAAAGCAGAGAAAAGATCTGTCCGCTTCTCATAAGGAAAACAGCTGCTCTTGTCTCGCCATGCTATTTATAGTGCAAGGAATTCCCTGGGCACATCAGACTTTACAAATAATATGTAAAATTATACTTGTCCTCATGCTGTTTTTTCAGGAACGTGTTAACATTCGTAACCAAACAGCAATCCTTGAAAAAGGTCTGCTTTGAAAATACTGTATTGCTCTTGGTACACCAGGTTATAAGTAATGTATTAACTAATTCTGTTTTAAAACAAAGAAGATTGTTGTTATAAGTGCCTCCATATGTCTTTGTTTAGCACATTGTTAAAAAGTAAAGGGGTAATGGATCTCTAGCCAATATATAAAAATGCAGTCAACAACATAGCTTATTTTGAGTGATTAAATGGAGATTAATAACATGACAGTGTGATGTGCTATATTGATAATTGTGTACTGGAACTACATTTCATAGACACATAACTCTAGCGACAAAATACTTCTAACTGGGAACTATGGGGATATAAAAAAGCAGTCCATAATTATGTTTATTTTGAGAGATAAAGGAGACATTAAAGTGATTGTGTAAAGTTTTATTTTTAATTAGTTAATTAGTATCCCTTGTACCTTATAAACACTTGTCCATAGACAAGCAAACTTTCTTTGTTTCTATTCATTTAGCATTCCATTCCATTAAAAATTAAAATGAGCAAAAATGCTCAAATCTGCACTTAAAAGATGGCGTGGTTGTTAACCGGTTAGTATTAAAATATTTGTCATTTAAGAAGTCTAGAGCTGTTGGACATCTAAATCCTGTAACATGGTATATCTAACCCTCAGGACTTTAGGCTGACATTTGTGATGCACCGAACCCCCGAATCCTTTAGGAAAGATTTGGCCGAATACCCAACCACATCCTAATTTGCATAAGAAAATTAGGGGTGGAAAGGAGAAAACATTTTTTACTTCCTTGTTGTCACGGCCGGCACCCAATACCAGAACAAGTGCCAAGTACCCTAGTCTCGGCTCAGCTTCACCAGTAGTGTGACCACCGTTGGGCTTCGGGAGGAGCCCTCAGCTTACTTGGGTGCCACCTGGATTTAACGAGGGGTACAAGGCGAGATGTTCTGGCTGGCAAAGGGGCACGGCTGTTAGCAGAGTCTTTTAGGCCGAAGGTTACGGTACAAAAGGACAAGGCAAGCGGATGGTCAGACAGGCTGGGTCGAGGCAGGCGGATATCAGAATTGTCAGGCAGGCAAGGGTCAAAACCGGGTATCAATCAGACAGATGGGATCAGGCAAGAGAGTGGTCAAAGTTCAGGCTGGGTCAAGATTCAGAGTTCAGTATAGTCAGGATACAGGCAGGGTCAAACACGGACAATCAAACAGGATACAGATTCAGGTTCAGGAAACACAAGGCTCAGGAAGCACCAGGATATCAATCCTATCACGGGCAATGAGAAAAAGCAGGAAGGTCCCTTTTAAACTTTTAAATTTCGCACCATTGCATGCGCCTACTAAACCCGAAAGTGCGTGACGCGCGCTCACTAAGAAGAACCCAGCGCATGAGAAGAGGAGCGGTGTGGCGGGCGTCCCCGCCGCACCACTAGACCACCAGGGTTAGTTATTTTCCTTACACTTGTTTTGTGACAAAAAGTCATGCGATTTCCCTCCCAAACCCTAATTTGCATATATAAATTAGGATTAGGTTCGGCCAGGTAGAAGGATTCGGCGAATCTGAACCCTGCTGAAAAAGGCCGTATCCTGGCCATTTCCTGAACCGAATCCTGGATTCGGTGCATCCCTAGTTGACATAATCCAGTGTAATTTGCAGTGAAGCCTTTTAGCTAAGGTATATGGGAATTTTGTTTAATGTTACATATGGTAACTTTATGATTTCCAGAACACTTGTGACAGCACTAAGTGACCAACAGAAGCTACTAAATGGAAATCTTAGCAGTATGCATAAAATTGATCAACTGATTCAAAATCAGTTTTATTGCCTTTACTTTAGTAAAGTATCGCCTTTGAGGAGATATTATCTGCAATGGAGATTACCTTTGGTTATTGCAAGTAGTTCTATTATTTTGTAGAAGTGGTTTTCTCAAACTATACTGAGCTCTTATGAGCTTATGGTGCACTGTATCACATAGGCTTGAAAGTCTTGGTTCTAATGACTTCACATTACATAGTTCGCTCCATCTAGAACAAAATTCGCTTGTACCTCCCAATAACATTATTGTGGGGAAACATGGGGGAACATGGCCTGCGTGAATCTGGTACAGTCAAGGCAACGTGCATATAAATTTTAAATATTGGCAGTTTGACGGCATCTCGACTGGAATGAGGCATTGAGTATTTGTAAGACACTTGAATCTTTTAGGGCTTTTGGGCATCTTGCACACCGGAGAAGAGACAATTAAAGGGAAATGAACACTATATACTGTAAATATATAAAGGACCCAGACAATAATTTTCATGTCTTCTTGACTCATAGATCTTGCCGGAAGACACAAGGAAACCCCTTGATATTAGAAGAAAGTATATTGCCTGGATAAACTAAATACTAGCGCAAGCATATTTCATCTTTGGAAGTCTAATTTAAGTGCAGGGCAGGTTGCAAAGTGCATGACCGATAAAGCCAGTCATATAACTCTGGCTCAGCTAGCATAAAATATTTTTTTCCCCAAGAAAATAAACCAAAAGGTGATTTGCGACATGAGTTGTCAGATGTAACCCATCATAAGAAGAGTTTTTATTCTATTACTAATGAGCTTTCAACAGGTGGTCTAACAGTTGGTTCATATGAATAATGTGTATAATTTGTTGAATGGGTAACCCAATTAAGTATTATCTACCCATTATGTAAGACCTGCCTTTAGCACTTTATTTACATTATTAAAGACGGGTGCTACCATAGCCTTCAAAACAATGAATAAGAGTTGCTTATTTGTTAACAGGTACTCAGTGGTGATACAGTTTAATACTGTGGTGTCACAATTATCTGTTGCATATGAATGTAGCAGGATAATTAGCACATAGGCTTCACTGGGCAATGAACAAAAAGGAATGATTCATTATCTCTGTAAAGCACTTCAACCCTATCCGAGGAAATCAATTGAGTAGGAAACTCACTTTATGGACAAAGGGCATTATTATGCTGAGACAGGAATAGGCCCTCCCCAACCTACATAAGTAGGAAGCATAGAATTACAAAGAATGTTATTGCTAATTAGGGTTGCCACCTTTTCTGGGCCCAGAAAACGGGCAGGGTGCAGGCTGGATGACATTGGAGGTGGGACGGGATTGGGGCCTGTGATGTTGGGTTGGGACCGGTGATATCAGGGATGGGGCTGATGACGTGGCAATCAGCGATTGGCTGATCGCCATGTCATTATTTTCAATGTCCTGCCTGCATTTCCTAATTTAGAAATTCGGGCAGGAAGGTCTGGAAGGTTTGAGATTCACTGGATGCAGGATCTATGTAGCCTAAATCAATAAACACAAAAACAAATTTACAGCTGGAATTATGCCTTTAGGCATTATACATATTGTTACTTGTCTATTATACTGTCCATCAAACACCCCAGTGAGCATCTCCACTGCTCCACTTTTATAATACTGTAGCCATCACTCTGCACTGCATATGGTGACTTGTGTATGGCTGCTTGAACATAAGCCACGTAGGGAATCCAGGTTCAGGCTGGAGATAATTCCAGTGTTTCCTTGCATTCATGCATGCAACTATTCAAAATTCAAAGCATGTTGGGCTGGCATACTCACACTCATTGCAACTTGTATTTGGAAGCAAGTAACTTTATGAATAGTGACCATTCTAGGGTTTTGCATTGGTAAACTCCTGTTATGTATTGCACCCTTTGAGAATAAGCAACATTTCAGCTATCATGAAAAGCATGTTGTGTGCAGTTTTACATTAAATAGTTGCTGCTTCTGCTGTAGAACCATACAGTTCCATAGAGCAGATTGATATACATTTTATGGAAGCAAGACCAAAGTTTCTGCAGCCCATTCAGTTACCGTGTCCCTTCTCACACATGAAAACCTCACAGGCTTCTATGTATTCAGATATGCCAGACAGCAGAACACTACTCAGTAATTTCCGTTCAGAGGTTTTACAAGGAGAAGGAAATTTTGAAATGCAATCACTTCTGCTGTGAACATCAATGGATGTTTTCTTAACATCCTCATTAACTGGGCTATGTTACTCATTGGTCATCCAATATTACTGACACTCAGGAATTCCTTCTAACATAGTCCAAATTTCAGATGGAGAGTTTACGGCTGCTCTTTGTTTTTCACGCTGGAACTATGGCAACTATAGAAGGAAAATCAAAAGTCTAGCACTGTTTATTTAAGAGAATCTTCTCTGCTCTGTATATGAAATCTTGCCACGTTACTCGGAACTGAAATGCTTATACTACACTACTGCAAAGTTATTACCACCCATAAATGCGCCTGATAAAGGCTGAATCTTGATGCAAATTTATTCAATCATCCGTGCAGCACAGTATACTTGGTGTAGAAGTATATATTCTTTGTATTCAGAGGGAAACTGTAATGAAAAGAAAAATGCCCTAAAAAATAAAAAGAGGAACAAAATAGCCCTTTGCACCAATGATCAACCAATGCTGGCCCCCTCCATACCTACATATTATTTGCTTCACATTGCTAATGCAGAGAGGGCAATGGCTCCAGATACATTTCCAGAGTTAAAGGTTCTGCCCTGCACAGGGATTGGGCTACTATGGACCCCAGTGTTGAGACGGAACCCCCAACTTACAACAAGACGAATACAAAGAGTGTACTGAGGTAATGGTTGGCAAACCAAATGGTGGGACAAGAACTTTAATATAGATTTAAACAATATTCATGGCTAATGTATTTTATTCCTAGACCTTTGTGTAGTTTGCCACATACATTTGTGTGAAAATCACCAATACCAGCAACGAGAAGAAGTCAGTTTTTTGATACCACATTATTATAGTAGAGTACATGAAAAACGCCTCGAAACTTGTGTCTGTGACATATTTTACATTTAGTTTAAATGATAAAATGGTAATATAATAAAGGGAATATTATAAGTGCAATATAAATAAGTGTAATTATGTGATAGTATCCCTTAATTATTGCCTAATCGACAGAATAAGGGACACCAGTATCATCAGCTAGTTACATTGAAAAAGGGATGCAGTGGCTGAGGTTTTTTCTTCTGAAATTGTAAAGTGTGGAATTTTCCATGTTTCCAGTGACTGGCTCTGCAGCTATTAAAAGGCCTTGCTGTATTAGCATTGCCATTTCTACCATAATGCCAGAAGAGAACTGTACTTCTGTTGGTAACTCTACATGGCTGTCCATGGTAACCTTTAGAGCTGACCTTACTTGTCTATAACACACCCACTCGGCCAGTTGGGCAGGTCCTCAAACTAATAGATACTATTTGGATTTAAGAAATGAATCCAAAATGCTACATGTACTCACTTTAAGTAGGGATTCTGCTATATTGTAAATATAATAATAAACATGAAAAGCAGTTAGAGCAACATTAAAAGAATATAAACCACCAATATGAAAAACAAGGATATTGTTTTTAAATATTTTTACAAATATCTGAATAAATAATCTGTTGGGCACCTTGACTATTTTCCAAGCGTGGCTTGGAAAATAATAAACAAAAATAATTATTTGAGATCTGTAAGATTTATGTAATTTGTGAGCGATAGAGACACTGTATAATCTGTATATCTCAATATCTTGCATTTGCTTTTAATCTGCACTTTTGGGTATTTTACACCAAGTGATCAAATGACAAACAGTTGCTTTCACTGCAGAACAATGGAGTTCTAAGGAAATTAGTTATAAAATCAGTTATTAAGAGATGGGTCACTCATCTCTAGCATACTTTATTTATTGGAAATTGACAGGGTTGTGAAGGCTGCATGCATGCGATGCACATATTTTAATAACACAGCCTAACCCAAAAAGGCAAAGACTAGCATGGAGCTATTGAGAGAAATAATTCACACTTTGTATACAAGAATACAATCCAAATAGGACAGAAATATGTCTAGGAGAAGGCTGAGACTTTGCAGGTGGGTCATCCTTCAACAGGATAACAATACTAATATGATGTACTTTTAATTCTTCTGAGCTCTTATTGCTGTTTTTTCTATGAAAGGATGCATGGTTGATAAGGTCAGATACCAACTCTTGTACCCATTAGGTTACTCTGGCACTAGTTGTGGCAGAAGTGTTGTAGTGGGTGAATCTAAGCCTGTGGTGTCAGTAAGGCAAGGCATTTAGTTGGCAACCAAGCAAAGGGAACATGCTTGGAACATATTTAAACATTAGAGCTGACACCTTGCATGATGGCAGGTATTCCAGACAGTCCCACCAGGATACTAGGAAAACTGCTAGTGGGCCCTCATGCTGCTAAACATTTGGCCTATTTCATGGCCATTCCCTATTTCAATGAGAACAAAGAGGCTAAATAGATGCAATAATAAATTATAGTATGCAAAGAAAAACTAGGAGAATAGAGGTTGAGTGAGGAGAGAAAGAATAATAGTACTGAGAGTGGGCCCCTGGTCTAAAGTTTTTTGGTGGGCCCCTGGTTTAAGGTTTTTATGTGGACCTCTGGTGTTCTAGTCTGACACTTATTCCAGAAGGCACCCATGTGCCACACATCTCCCGCTCTTCAGCAAATTACATTAGGATAAGGTTCTTTACGGCTGTTGAACTTTGCATCATACCCTATTTTTATAAGTAATGCCCAATGGGAATAATGTATTTCAAAGGAAATTGTAATCTGGAAACACAAAGAAAGATTGTATTAAAATTGGAAAAAGTCTAATGCTTAATGCATAAACATTATATGACACAGCCACCTTTTTCTAGCTGAATAAGACATAATAGTTCCTTCTACCTTCTAGGTAGAAGTAGGTAGAATTCTAATTGTCTGTACACCAGAAAATGAGGCATGGCTAAGAAGCAAGTTCTAGAGAATTATTATATTTCCAGTAATTGGCTCCAGTTACATCACAGCTCTAATTCTTTAAGTTACTGCTGGTACTTTTCTATTTAAAAGTTGTCAGCTATAGGCACTACCTATTTTCCAATAAAATGGTCTCCTAGCTAGTCCAAAGGCATTTGGGAGCCCCCCTGTTAGCTATAACCTTGTATACATATTTAAGAACATACTTTTTGTCTGTAACATCAACCCAACAGTTTTAATCCCAAAAAACTGGACCCTCTTTCAAGGAATGGGTAAACCTAGTAGAGGAAACCTTACTGATTAAACGTAAAACTTCACAGTAAGGGTGACTGAGAACAAATGTTGTTATGTATATAAGAAACCAGTACAGGTATAGGATCCCTTATCTGGAAACCCGATATCCAGAAAGCTCCGAATTACGGAATGGAATTACTCTCATAGACTCTATTTTATCCAAATAATCCAAATTTTTAAAAATGATTTCCTTTTTCTCTGTAATAATAAAACAGTAGCTTGTACTTGATCCCAACTAAGATATAATTAGTCCTTAATGGAAGCAAAACCAGCCTGTTGGGTTTATTTAATGTTTAAATGAATTTCTAGTAGGCTTAAGGCATGAAGACCCAAATTACGGAAAGATCCATTATCCGGAAAACCCCAGGTCCCGAGCATTCTGGATAACAGGTCCCATACCGGTACAACTCAAATATGTTTATTTTTTATGCTCAATGAAGATACAGTATGCATAACCCAATAGAAGGATTTTCATGCTGAAATAAGACTACCCTCTACTTATCCCACCCTTCTTTCCTTCTGTATCCCTTACCTGTTATAAGAAAATCAATAAAATAAAGATTTAATAAAAAAATTAATGCAACAGCACCCATAGTGACCACATGTGATTAGTTGTTCTGTTGATGTCTAACTCTATACAATAAACCCTTCTGCTCCATACAATAGGCTATGTCTTATACAGGTATTGGACCTGTTATCCAGAATGCTGAGGACCTTGGGGTTTCCAGATAATGGATCTTTCCTTAATTTTTGATCTTCATTTTTTTTACCTTAATTTCACTAGAAAATCATGTAAACACTAAATAAACCCAATATGCTGCTTTGCTTCCTGTAAGGATTAATTATATCTTAGTTTGGACCAAGTACAATGTACTGTTTTACTATAGAAAAAAAAAGAAATAATTCAAAAAATTGGATTATTTGATTTTAATTAAGTGTATGGGAGAGGATCTTTCAGTAACTAAGAGCTTTCTGGATAACGGATGCCATCACTGTATTTCATTTCTCCTTTAGATATGGCATGCATTAAAATGAATTCATGTGAGATTCCTTTTTAAAAGACGGGAACACGTTGTTATGTAGATAAAAACAATCCCAAAGGGAGGACATATTGATAATTATCTATTGTTATCATGATTATCATTTTGGATGCATCCTTCTAAGCCTTAATAAAAACAAAACTAGCCATTGCTCAGCTAATCATATTAGTTACAGAGAGATGTCAGAGAAGATATACTAGGCCTGGCTCACTGACAACGACTGCCTGTTCCAGAGCACCACACTTTATATTCATCTTTAAAGAATGGACAGTTTACCTCTTTCGTGACCAAATATGGCCATACATCTCTAAATTACAAGGTCTTTGTATTTATGACTGCTGTGATATTTTGGATAAAGGAAGTGACACTTTCATTGTTAAATAAATTCAATTTAATTTTAACACAAACATACATTTTTTGGGCAACATTATGTGCATACAGTATATCCACAGCATACACTATAAATAATAGAACTGAAATAGGGCTGGGAAAAATTAACATTATTGTGCATGAATAGGCCCGGATTTGTGGAAAGGCCACCGAGGCCTGGGCCTAGGGCGGCAGGATTTTATGGGCGGCATGCTACCAGCCACACCCACATTGGTTCAGAAACACTGGGGATGAGCAGGAAATACGATTGTTTTTTAAATTTCCCATAAGCCAATCCCAATTGCTCCAAAAATGTGCGTGAATAAAGGGGAGGGGACAGGAGCGACAAACAACAGCAGGCCTGGAGCGCTCACTATGTAAATCCGGCCCTGTGCATGAATTTTACATTGGTTAGCCATGGAATCCAAGGAATAAAATATAAATCCAATGAAACATTAAACACACATAAAAGTATTAAAATGTACTTGGTTAGATTCCTACTTGACTAAACGCAACAGAAGTATCAACAGTGCCTTGTTCCTGAACTGTGCAGCCCTTGTCTAGGCTTTTTTTCAGATAACCTAACCTAATACCTAATAAGTTTGGCAATAACATACCAGTGCTAATAATCTTGATGCCACGGTGAACAAACCATTGCAGCTTGTAGAAAACTCTGTTGCATATTTTGTCATGTTATGCAACTGACATGATCTGTGGTTTCCTTTTTGCCAGAATACTGAAACATTTACTGGAAGACTCAGAGGCAGCTGAAGTCTTGCAAACAAATGTGCAATACCTACTGTATATGCCTGTGTACAAGCCAGTGTGCAATCAACATGTTCAGTCAAATGCCTTGTTTATACAGGGTATATAGGGTTATCCGGATAAGGGATCTTTCTGTAATTTGGATCTTCATACCTCAAGTATACTAGATAATCCTGAAAACATTAAATAAACCCAATAGGCTGGTTTTGCTTCCAATGAAGCTTAATTATATCTTAGTTTGGATCAAGTACTATTTTATTAGTACAGGAAAAAATTTAAATCATTTTTAAAAATTTGGATTATTCGGATAAAATGGCGTCTGCATTCTGTAATTCGGATAACGGGTTTTCAGATAACGGATCCCATACCCGTATTACCATTTATTTATACTTTTGGGTACAGTATTCCTTATGCTAATTAAAGTTAGGCATGTGAACAGTTCTGTAAGCTCCAAAGAAAGCTCTGTACTGGGCATGTGTCCCATGTTGATAAAAGGTATAACTAGGAGTGGTCATAAATTGCATATTTCTCTAATAATTCAGAGTACAAATAATCAGTTACTAGCAGTTGGACCTCAGGTTTACACCATCAGATTCTTTAAACTATGAGCCATTTCCTTATATTTCTACTTTCAGGGCACTACTAGACTCCTCAAACATCTTAAGCTCCCCAGCAGTGTCATGAGTTATCTCTACCATTGCTGCAGCACTGTTTAAAGCAAGTGCTACCATACCCGTCTGGCAGCAAAATGGTTACTTTGGTCTAATGTTCAACTCTTAAATGAAGAAAATAATAAAGCCCTTTTAAAATCCATTTTCTGGACTAGAGCTCACAGTCTGGAGGGAAATTCTAAAGTAAAATTGTTGATGAGTGATGCAGAGGAAGGAGAAACAAGTCCATTATTGTCAATAAACCAGCAGGAACATTTCAGAGTAATTTGGTTTAATGAAGAAAAAGGCAAGAGAAGCCTTTTAATTGAAAAACTACAGTTTATATTGTACACAATACCTTCCTGCTTAATGACTCTAACTGCAACCCTACAACATTTCAATTACATTTCCCTATTTCCAGTTAGTTTGTGGCTGTAACCAGCACACTCTGTCCATGATCTGTAATATAAACAGACTATCCTTCTCATTGCCCTGGCATACTGCTTGCAAATCATTCAGGCCAATAAACCTTTTGTGTTTGAGGCATGGTGCTCTTGCATTTGCCACCACTTGCTCCATATACTACACAGAATATTATTTTATTTTTACAAATTCACAAAGTATTTACAAAATACAAGTGGAAGTTGAGACAACTTTATACAAAAATAGCCACGATAAGATGTTGTGTTGGAAGGCAATGTCAACATGCAGTCCACTGTAAAATAAATTGCTGCCACTTTAGTAGGTTATAGAATTCTGAATTCTTAGCAACTCTTCAATTGGTTTTCATTTATAGTTTTTTTATTTGCCTTCTTTTTCTGACTATTTTCACCTTTCAAATGGGGGGGGGGGTCATCAGTTATCATAAACAGGCCATGCCATTGAAATATCCACCAATTGGCAACTTTTGATGGCCTCAGTTTGTACTGCCTACTGATTCTACTGTTGTGCTACTAAAGTGCAGGCACAAGTCACATGACTGGGGCAGCTGGGAAACTGACAAAATGTCTAGCCCCATGTCAGATTTCAAAATTGAATATAAAAAAATATGTTTGCTCTTTTGAGAAATGGATTTCAGTGCAAAATTCTGCTGGAGCAGCACTATTAACTGATGTGTTTTGTAAAAAACATGTCTTTCCATGACAGTATCCCTTTAATAAAAATGCCTTTTTAATTTTTGTGTTTCAAGAGGAAGTTGTTTTTTAATGTACCTGCTTATCATTAATCTTTCCTTTCTTCATTCAGTCACCATCATTTCCTTTTTCATCTATTTCCTTGAGAAGTAGTATCAGCCTGTCATTTTAATTACACTGAACTGAAATACTTGGAACCACTTATTCCCCTTTACAATAAATCATTATTACTTTTTAATTATGTAAACATTTTAGTATTTCAAATTGATTTTGCATCTTGGATCGAAATGTCTTATTGCTGTGAAATAGAAACGTACATATGGCTTTATACAGAAACCTTCAGCAGATAGAAGCTTTTGCAAAATCACTAAACTAAAAAATGGCTATGAAGGGGCACCCACAAATAATGACTCTGCCATTAATGTTACCATGGTCTTTACAATGGTCAATAATTCTTTGATCATTAATACTCTTTCCTTTATATATTTCTTAAAATGGTTTCAAACCACCGGGACACAGAAATGCAAGTATAAATCAAAGCACATATAGATACAGTAATTATACTGCTGAATTATACATAAGAAATGCATGGGCCTGCTAAGAACACAAATTCTAGACCTACACAAATATCGATGAGTAAAAATGTAACTGAGCCCTGGAGAAATTAACATAAATATTAGATGACAATGTTGCATAAATAAAGCAGTAAATATGAGCTCCCTTTCATATTGTCAACAATTTATTAGTATTAAAAAATGCAATGTCAAGTATGGGACCCATTAAACAGTACACGAGTTTCTCTGAAAAGTGGTAAATGTGCAACCTGTGTCCAAGTTCAGCAGATCCTTCTCTAAAGCCTTTATTTTGGGAGTGAGTTGGGGTTTTGTCCTTTATTCCAATTTGAGGGTTTGGAGTATTGACTTTAAGATTTCCATCTTTCTGCCTCATTTATTTTAGTATATTGCTTCATTTGCAATAAACAACCCTTATGCTACTGCCACATGGTGCTAAATCAGTCCACCCTCTGACCCTCACCTGCGCCTATGGCTGTGCTCAAAGACACAAGAACAAATGGAGCAGGTCAATGGTTTGACTGATTAATTGGTCTGCATTTATACCCAGCACAAGAATGAGCCCTGTGTGACATGTATACAACAGCCTTAAAGTCTTGAGTACTCCAGATATGGGATTCCATGTTTCAATCTGTACAGTTTACCTGACAGTGTAATGACTCTACTAGTAAATATTAATATGCTTGTCTAACTGGAAGACCGGATGTGATCCTGGAGTTTTTAGTAAGATCCACAATATTCTTTACATTACAATATACATGACATTACCTGTCTTGGAACATAAGAGCTAATGCCCAAAGCTTAGTACACTTTTGCCGTCCTATCTGTATGCTATCCACCCACTTAGACTGGAAGCTCTACGGATCAAGGACTTCCTTCCTACTGTGTCTTTTACCAAATGGCACATAATCTCAGTATATTTATTAGGGCCGACCCCTTCCCGACCACAATTTCATGCACCAGAGCACTGGGGAGCTTTGAGTCCCTGGGGCTCCTTAGGATGCAACTGGACGACATGCCGCCCTAGGCCCTGATATTTATACTCATTTGTTATAATGTCCTCCCTGCTGATACATTTCTATTTTTTAAATCTCTTTAGAGCTGTGTATTCTGTTAAAGCCACATATACAGTTATACATATATTCATCCATCATTTTTATAACTGGCCCACAAATGTGGTATCTCGCATAAACAGCCCTACATGTACAAGGTATAAAGCTGACAGCACTGCAATCGAAAAAACAATTCAGAAGTATTGTCAAATATATTATCTTTCTTCATCATCTGAAATATTAAATATGCTGATTATAAATAACACCCATGCATTTCTATTGAAGCTGGACGGTATTTCTGTGAATTTGTGCATGGTCTGATGTGAACAGTCGGATCAAAGCTTTTGAATGCTACCCAATTTCTTTATGTGTTGTCAACTAGTCAGAAGTTCTATACACAGTTTCATGAATGGGATTTTATAGTGCAACAATATAAGTAATTTATATTATATCCTGCCATAGAAAATTGCTTTATAGTGTTCCCTGGAAGGGCAGCAGATGGTACACACAAAGCTGTTGTAAAAATTTCTTATTGGAAAACAAATGTCATGTGATTTGTTGTTTGCCATATTAAAGTCTTAGCTGTTGCTTCTGCTTCATTTGATCGCCCCATAATTCTTTGTGACTGTCTGCAAGTATAGTTAGTACAAGCCACAGATGCTAATGGATATGTTACGTACCAGTCTTCAAAGCCATAAGGAGGGGATGTTACCCTGCACCACCTGACAAAAACGGATGTTAAGCTCTCTGATGTCTTGACAGGAGTGATGAGGCCAACATAATATGTTCCTTTCTAAAACAACAAAGCACTCAATACATTATATAGGCTTGTGAGATCCACAACAGGCTTACTGAATCACAGGGGTGCCTGTATCAGCATACAAAACATAAAAATAATGCCTGCCTTCTGGGTGCTACCTACATACATTTGAGGAGTTCCCTTACAACTGCTGGACCCCTGTGCCCTACCAGCAAAAAAAACAAAAAACCCCAAAATATTTTTTGGGCCTCCCCTTGTACTCACTCCACTAGACAATTCTTTGAGGGATAGCTCAGACTCCTGGCTTCACTCTCAGTGATTTCCTTTGCTCATTACAGTGGCAGACCCCCATCCCCTGTGGGTGTTCCCTCCATTGCCTGAGAACAAACGTATATTCTAATCACAATTAAATACCATTACACAGGACAACCTTCTAAAGGAAAGTGAGTTACAAAGTTCAATAATGTGGCCATATGGAACAGAGTTTGTGGCCTGCCTATTCCTTCCAAAACACTCCAGCTTTCATGGCCCAACAGAAAGATTCTCTAAACAGAGAAACATTCCTTGTATGGCGAAACTGACATCTCCCCCTAGGGAGAAACTAAAGGCGCAGCACACTTTTCCCACTATTTATTGATCACTCACTTACAGTTAGTTTAGTATCAATGCACTCAGTATTCCACCTCTTAGTTCTTATAGGTCACAGAAATATTGCAAAATGTGTGCTAAATAAATAAATGATGCTGGTGGTGAAAAAGTGTCACTGAAAATGTGTTAATAATAGTATGTACACCTAGCTACACTTTTACAGCGGTTCCCTGAGCAGAGCTGCGTGACCATGGCAGTAAGATTCCATGGGAGATGTATTAATAACAGTTTCACAAATCCATAAACCCATAGCAGCAAATATGCAGCAAATATGTAGTTGGGTATACTTTTGGTGACAATGCACACACTGTAACTTGTTGCTGGCAAGTAGGCACATCTCAGAAACAATTACTTTGGTATTTCTGAATGGTGCCCCTCCCCCCGTGTCACCAAAGTCTGCTATAGACAGAATGTTTCCCCTACTTTTCTGTGGGAAGAGATTATTATAATTGGATTAACCCCAATCTCTGTTTTAGCGCCAGTGCAGGCAAACCCAACCACTGTCTACATGAATGTTGACTTTCACACTGCAGAGCTGCACAAAGGTATTGGCAGTCACTTTGGCCACTTCTGATGACAGCTTGGACACATGGCTAGGAACACAGGTTTGCTTCCAGTGCAACTGCTGGGAATGCAGCAGACATGGCCAAAGACGGCCAACAAGTTATGGGGCATTGTTGCACAGATCTACAGTTTAGGAGGCTAGGGAGGATGTCCCTGCATTTATGTCTTATTCTGTAGCAGTATTTTTATTGTTGTCACTAGATCTTCTACATTCTACATTCAATAACTGAATTCTTATTTTAGACTTTATAGTTCTCCGATAAGAACAACAGTTTTGGTATAGTTAGCAGAGCTGAACATTATTGTTCCAGTTTACATACCTCCCAACTGTCCCGTTTTTAGAGGGACAGTCCCTCTTTTGACAGCTCAACCCGCAGTCCCTCGTTTGTACTGGAATGTCCTGTTTCTCTCTGTACTGAACAGCCAGAAACAAAGTTTCTAGCTTAATTGGCTTTTTGCAGAGAGCCCAGAACAGCCACAGCAGCAGATAAGATACTTTTGTAACAATTTTGAGATAAGCAAATAAGTAACTGTAACAATATAACATAACAGGTCCCTTGGGAAAAGTTAGACTCACAGCTTAAAGGACAATTCACCTCAGTAGCAAAACTGTAATAACTGAAAATATGTTCAAACTTTCATAACCTGCCAAATTTTGTAAAATTAACATGGTAATTGGGGTGTGTGGCCACAAAATGGGCGTGGTCAAAAAAATCGGCGCACTATGCGCAACAAGTTTTTCATCCCTCTTTTTATTTTCAAAATGTTGGGAGGTATGGTTTTATATTATCTCCTCTTACTATACAAGGATTTGATAAATGAGATACAGAGTTCTCCTAATAACTAAGAGATATGAATAACCTGATTTGCATCAGCAGGAGGCTATTCTAAATCTTAACCATCCTCTCTGCTATCTTGTTACTAGTAACACTTATTCAAATTTGACTTATGCTCTTGAATTTGATGGCTGCTTTGCCATCTGCTTTCTCATTTGCACAGAAAACCTTTAAAATTACTTCATGGACATGATATTCCAAAGCAATATTTCATAAAATATTTCTATTGTCCGTATAGTAAATGAGGGAAATTTGATTTCCCACTAGAGATTTCCCAGCTGTTTGCTAACATAATAATAATCAAATTCAAGAAAATGCACATGTGCTTCCGAAAATCTGCCATTTATGGGAGTAATCCCTGGCCCCTTAATAGCAGTTTAGCTTTTTGTTGACCCCAGAAACCAGAAAGCAGGTTAATCCTAAAGTTATATTTTTGTGATTATTATCACTATTACTTATGTTTCTAATCAGAACCAACAGATGTCATCTTCTGGTCTGCCTTTAAAGCCACTGCCTACATATTTCGCTAAGTAGGTCCCTGTCAACTTGATGACAGATTCAACCCTAGAGAGTATTACCAACAAGATGCAAGCATCATCAAAAAAATATACATATGCAAAATGTGCACCTGTTTGTAAATTTCACGCAGTTACATCCATGTCATTATAGGTTTTTCATTGCAAGTGCATTGCATTATATACCCTGCTACTGGGCATTTCCTTTGGAGCAAAAAACCCATTAAGTAAAAAGAAACACTAAACTTTTTTTAAACTATAAATGACAGCTGTGAAATACATTGTTCACTTGCACCCTAAAGTGCTGCTCACTGCAACATATAATAAATGTACCCTTAGTACAAACTACGGGGCAGGGTTAAAATGTGCTTCTTCTTCTTCTTTGTGTGCGCACGCACATCTTAATTAATTATTGGCGCACTGGCGTTGGCATGATGATGTCAGCGAGCAGTTGCGCCAAATTCAAATGTATTTAAAGGGGCATTTTTACCTGGTTCATTGCCCGTTGTTAGGTTCTTCTTTTGAGAGTTCCTGGGCGCTATCCTGAATTAACCTGTGTTCTGATTCCTGTTTTGACCCTGCCTGGTAACCGACTATTCTGACATCTGTATTCCGACCCGTGCCTGTCTTGACCATTCTTGATTGACCTCCCAGCTAGCTTTGACCCCTGCCTGTTTGACTCCGCTAGTTTTCTGCCTGCACCGACCCGGACTGGTTTTGACTATGCTTTCTGCATGCTCTTTGAACTGTGACCTTTTGCCCAAAAAGACTTTGATAACGGTCGTGCCCCTCTGCTCATCCAGAACCCTTAGCTTGGCTCCTCTCTTAATAAGTTGGTGGCTCTTAAAGGCAGAAGAAAGAGCCGAGACCAGGGAGCCTAGCATTAGTTCTGGATTCTGGGTGCCGACAGTGACAATTATACTGTATTTGTCAAATTATTCCCTTTGCCTGTTGCTATTATCACTGTCAATTTCAATATCTAAAGATTATGTATAAGTAATGCTAAAACATTTTGCTCCATATTGAGACATTGTAGTTTTTTTTCTAGTAGGGCCTTTGGAGGCTATTCAATATCACCCGAGTCTAATCTTGTTCAGTCCAAGGGGGACAAAACATAAGACATGCCCAGCATTTAGTGACAATTCCCATTCAGTTTGAATGGCAGCTCAGAAGCAACAAAACCCAGGAAAACGCCCAATGTGTCATTACCCCAAGGCCCCACTAAACACAAAGAGTGGGTGGGTCTTTGTTTAGACAACAGATAAATGCGAGCTAAACACAAAACTTATAATAAATGCACAGCAGAAAAAAACTGGATTTCTGATTCCAACAAAAAATATTGACATATACAGCAATAAAATAAATATCGTGTCACATTAATTTAATATTTTTCATTTTTGGTTTATATGGTCATTCAGTTTCTGTCCTCTTACAATTATAGTATTCCCCTGCGGCTTGAATAATGATCCTTTCCTCCCAGGTTCATTAATTCCTAGCACTCCTATGCATTTTCCACTTCACATTCTTGCCCTTAGGACTTTCCCATAACTTTATCTCCAGTCTTGTGCTGTCCTTACATTGCTCTCTCCCCATGACCCTTACTGGGAGACCCAGTTTTTTCTTTGCCAGACATCATAATCTATTCCTGTCTTCACACCTTCCAATCATTCCTCTCTTACACTATATTATTTTGCTTCTATCTTTATACTATGCCTAGGCATCCCCTTTTCATTTGCATGTCTGCTGTGTTTCCTTCCCAGTACCACACTATTTTCATCTGTCTATATCTGACTTAGCTTGCCTATTTTATCTCACCTAAATCTTCCTCTGACTTCTGCTGTATTTTGATCACCCCCCACGCATTTGTCCCACCAGTTCAGCTTCATCTGCCACACTCTTTTTTCTATTCTGAACACTGCCCACATAACATTTCTAAATGTATTCCCACCTGTTCGTTTCAATTAATTCTGTCATCTGTGGTTTATTTGTTGTTAAGACTGGAACCTTTTTATAAAGTCATTTAACCCCTCTGTCCACAGTGGCTTTTTCCCATTGATATAATTGTGTATAATTTGTTGTGTTCTGCATATTGCCAAATGCCCTAAGCTACTGCCTGCACTATAAGCCTACATTTTCACACACAATAACCACATGTGAACAACGGGGAGATTGTTCCTTCGCTCTGCCGATGCTAGAGTAAGTTTGCCGGTGCCTCAATCCTCCATAAAGGGTTACCGCAATCCCATATTAGTCCATAAAATAGTAGTTAGAGGAGAGCACTCATAGAAGCAGATACTGCTAAAACATTTTATTATTGACTACAAATCACACAATAACCACATCTCTGCTTCAACCTGCAAGTGGCTACAAGAATCATCTTCTGTCTTTACTGGTCATAAAGCAGTTGAGTGTATGGATGCATGGCATGAAGATGCAGGTTGACATTGTTCTTCCTGTGAACGCTATTGTGTTATTAGTCACAAGCTGCCATCATCTTGGCTACAGCATATCAGTGGTAAATGTTTTGACCAGGACTGCCCCAAATCTCATGAAAAGGTTACAAATATTGAAAACATTTATGTATCAGTCATTCAACCATAGTGCCAAGGATATCTAAGACAGCAAAAACGTTTTTGCCATAAATATTGCCCTTGTTGATCTTCAAGCTGGGGTTTCAGGGCTATCTAGGAGAGCAAATATGCAATCACCCTTCAACCAACTTTCAGAATACGCACCCCCTGGGGTACAGTTTTGAAGCCGCTGTTCTAAAATGATAACTAGTGTGGTATTGAACACAATGGGAACCACAGTGAAACCTGATGATAGACAATCATGTTTAGACTTATAAATAAAGCTGTTTCCTTAAAGGAGAAGGAAAGTCTAAAATCAACTTAAGCTCTAAGTGTTGACCATGAAAAGCATATCCCTTTACAACCAAGCATTCCCTCATTAGTTCTTTCATTAACCTTTGTGCTACAATCGTTTTTTTAAAAAGTTGAAACATGTATATAAATGCATACCTATGCTGCTGTCCAGAAATCAGGCTCAATAGGGCACACGCATGCGCAATAGTTCCCAGCAGTGCCCTGCGCATGCGCACGATGATCTTGTAGGTTCCCTGTCAAGCAATGACGGTGCGACCACGTGATGCAGCCATTCCTCTTTGCTGACCTCTCTGCCCCGCCTCACTAAATCAAGCTCCAATCGCGCTCCTGCTTCCACATAGCTTGGAAACAAAGGGAAGCTTTGAAGCTCCTGCGCTCGCTCTAGTTTTAATTTACAGTTTGTCAGCGAGCGAGCGCAGGAGCTGGGGAGCAGAGCTAAACCATATATCAAGCAAGCCACCATTCGGGTCTGTCTGACTGAGGTCTGTAGTAATGCAGAAAAAAGGAAAATACGCATGTCTTTATTTTAAATAGATACTTTGTCCTGTTTTTTTTTTTTTCTTTCAACATCATCATCTGCCTCACCGGAAGTGATGCACCTATTTGAAAATGGCGGCACCGAACTTTAAACAGCAGGGAAACTTCAAGACACCTGTGCACAAAAGCAGTTATGACATGACCATTTTTAATGTGGTGTTTGAGGAGGGGGCCTGATGCCAGACCTAATGAACTAGGTTTTATTTTTTTTGTTTCCTTCTCCTTTAAGGCCAACTTATCTGTCTGTGTATGGGCCTTCCCCGACTTATTCACTCAGATAGCTGGCCAAAAATCTGTTCGATTTCTTTCATCTAGGTTTCAAAATCGTGCAATCCTCTCCCAATGGGCATAGGATTGTGTCACGATCGCCGCCCGGAGCAGTTCCAGGAGCTCCGGGCGGCGCGTCCTCCCCTGCCGGCGTCGCTCCCAAAATGGCGGCGCCCATGGCCGGCACGTGGGTAGTGGCGCCGGCGCGATAACGTCAGCGCACCGACGTCGGCGCAAGGACACCAATGACGTCACAATGGCGCCAAATTCAAATATAAAAACGCTACCAAGACGCCAGAATGGCGCCCAAGTATAGGAAACTTTCCCTAAGTTATCCTGGGTTCCCTGTGAGCTGCTTTTGCTAAATCTTGTTCCTGATTATTATTCTGACCCTTGCCTGGACTTTGGAATTTGCTGTTATCTACCTGCCCGTGAACTCTTGCCTGGATTTTGACTACTCTTTTGATTAACCCTTTGGACACCGCGACTTTGCTCCCTCAAGAGGGCTTCCTCCTCGATCCTGACTACCTCCCTGGAGGGAGCTCCCGGGTCCTTGACAGCCTGTTCTGATTTTTGAAGGATATTTATGTATGGCAAACTTAGGGCTCTCAAAAGATACTATCATCTGTTAGAAATGATACTTGAAAAGAATGTACGTATAATGTTTACTAAATTAATTAGAAAATATAAATACACAATACAATTAAAAATAGCTACTTTTTCTAGCTGCATAAGGGCCATGGAATATGCTGTTTTCATCCCAACAGTCAGAGTGGGTGTTGGGTAACCAATGGTGCTTTCCATTTAAATAAATTAAAAGCAGTCTTGGGTGAGTAGTGTTGTATTGACTGGCATACATAAAATGGTTATCAAAAAGAAGCATGTGGGATGGCCTTATGGGAATATATTTAATACCAACCTCCCTCCAGTCATAGGATTCGATCTGTCTGTATAGCAGAATATTATATATAGCATTCAATCATTATTCTATATCTCCATTGGTAATTACTGCTTAGGGTTATGTTATTTGGGATGTTTTGTGTTTTGCAAAATCACTTTCCGCAGAGGCGACAAAATGCAAAAATACTCTTTCCATTGTACTGACTTGACATATAGCCAATGTCCATTTTGCCCACCAATTTCTTTCCCACTATCAAAATCCTGAAAACTCTAGCCCAGATAATCTTCACACATTTCACAATTACCAGAAAATGTAAGTAAGTTTTGAGGTAAAAATCATTTTAAAATATTCTGTAATGGTGATTTCACATAATAACCACTGCCATTGTTTGGGGTGATTTCATATGTTTTCACTCCTCATTTTCATCAGCAGTAACAAAAAATAAAAAAATGCCCAAATGCCTGTAAATGCAACAAAGGTCTTAGTCCTCACGTAGTTGGAAGGTAACAGAAAGACTCATGCTTACTATAAAATGTCAAAGCTACTCTCTTTCTCTAAATAATGCTTAGTTTTTTGGGAATACATACATTTTTTATGTTAATATCCTTTAAGACTCTCCCACACAGGGGATATACAATACAAAAAGCTCTGTCTGCTATGACAGGCATCAGTCACTAGCTCCATGTTGTTTCCCTTTCAGCTAATTGGAAGGGTTCATAGGTAAACCAGAACCTACAATTATAATGATTCTTTATTTATATAGAGCCATTAGTGTTGGATCTAAATCCAGCAATGTCCTTGGCACAGTCATATTTGTGACTCTGTACCCACTCAGAATTTTATTCCTATACAGACCACCCACACAAACTACTGCCCCAGACACCTTTGGGTGTCTACATAGATAGTATGGCCCTGAAAGCCAACGTACAGTACTTTACAGAAATGATACATTCTGAATGGGAAGTGATGAGCGAAAAGTAGCAACACCACAAGTAGTTGCTTTAAAATGCAACACTTACCCTACCCTTTAGAGACGCAATGATTTTAAGATTATGTTAACATTTCTGGATGTTTTCCCCACTTGACTATCAAATTTTTGTGCATAGATACACCTTTTAACTTCACACACACATGTTACTGTGATCTTGGGTGCATTTCTTTAAATGAGAGATGTGCAACCTGTGGCTGTTTTATGTTGTTGAGCTGCAACCCCGTCCTGACCTCCTTCAGGTCTCTGAGGATGCTGGGAGTTGTAGTTTTTTTTAAAAATTGCTGGAGATCCAGAAGCTACATATCATCACTCTATCTCCCAGGGTACTGATAAATAGATGCATATTCTGCAGGACAGAAAATCATTGTTGTACAATGATACAGCTCTGGGTCGAATTAGTAACTCTGTAATAATAATTACGTTTATAATATTAAACAGTAAACAGGGTCACCTTTAAAGTAGAACCATAAAGCATGAAATGCTCTGAACTTATCCCAATAAGTACACTAGTTTTCTCCTCTACCACACCAGGTATTAAGAAGATTTCTTTTACATATCTTTCTTTCTACCCCATTAGTGACCTCACCGATTCCCCCTTTAGCACTAAAGTGTGCCTTACCAGGAATATAAGGTTGAAAGTCAGCAGCAAGTATTTGACACATTGCAGGGCTCCACTAAGTCTCCCCATCACAGCTCCAGACTTCGACTGCAGCGGCTGTCAGATCCCAAGCAGGCAGCACCCACAGCTCCTGCATTCAACTAGCAAAGCCAGCCCCGCCCCTTTTACAAAGCACACACCCACCTGTTCTACTACTCAGGAGATTGCCTTAGCATCCCATTGTATACAGCTCTCCATACACATAGGGGCAGATTTATCAAAATGTGAGTTTAAAGCTTAAAGGAATTGTTCAGTGTAAAAATAAAAACTGGATAAATAGATAGGCTGTGCAAAATAAAAAATGTTTCTAATATAGTTAGTTAGCCAAAAATGTAATGTATAAAGGCTGGAGTGATTTTATATATAACATGTCAGTCTGAACACTACTTCCTGCTTTTCAGCTCTCTTGGTTTACACTGACTGGTTACCCTGACTACCAGGCGGTAACCAATCAGAGACATGAAGGGGGGCCACGTGGGTCATATCTGTTGCTTTTGAATCTGAGCTGAATGCTGAGGATCAATTGCAAATTCACTGAACAGAAATGTCCCATGTGGCCCCCCTTCAAGTCGCTGACTAACTCAGAGTTATAGAGCTGAAAAGCAGGAAGTTGGATTCTGGCTGTTTTATTAGACATCTGTTCACTCCAGCCTTTATATATTACATATTTGGCTAACTAACTATATTAGAAACATTTTTTATTTTGCACAGCCTATCTATTTACCTAGTTTTTATTTTCACACTGAACTGTTCCTTTAATAAATAAAAACTCACCCATGTTCTATTCATTCCTATGGTTCACCCATTGATAAATATAATTCTAAAAAATCCTATAGGAATGAATAGAACATGGGTGAGTTTTTATTTGTTAAGCTCTAAACTCACATTTTCATAAATCTGCCCCATAAGGTCCATTTCCCTTTTCCGAACCCTTGCCAGCTGAACTGTGGGTAATAGAAAAAAACCCACAGTTCAATATTGATCATATAACACAGTATGGAAGGGGTACAGTTTGCCAGTGCAAAAGGGCTGACAAACTAGAAACTCTAACAAATCTCTAACACAGGCCAGAGAGGCATAATTATATGCTGTCACAGAGCAGTGGGGGCTGCAATGCATTCAATGCAGACTGGATAAAATGCTACATTTATTTCGATGCAGAGCAGTGATTTATAAGGGGGCTGCAATGCACGGGCCCTTGTATTACTTAAAATTCTATATTTATTTCAATGCAGACTGGATAAAATGCTATATTTATTTCAACGCAGACTGGACAAAATGCTACATTTATTTCAATGCAGACTGGACAAAGTGTTATATTTGTTTCAATGAAGACTGGATATACTATTACACAAATATCCCAAAACAAACTGGCACTGCTACATTACCCAGAATGCCAGCTAGATGCAAAGCTCCATAATGACATCATGCAGAACAAGGCACAGATACAGAGTTGTAAGATGCAATTGTTGATAAAGAACAATGTGCAGCTCCAGGAGTAAAAAGCTGAGACAGTTCCAGCGTCCTCCTATGTGCCAGTCAATCCAAAACAGATATTGGATGATCTCGTGATTAAATCCTCTGCATGTTCCCCTGTCTCATGCGACCAAACAATCCTCTCCTGTGCAAAAGGGAAATCCCAAAGAATTACTGCAAAATGCAAGGGGAAACTGAGGGCGTGGCCGCACAAACCGAGCTACCGTAATGCAACTAAAATAAGCGACCAGCAGAGCTCTGATCAGTAGTATAAGAGTATCACAGTAAACCTAATAGAGTGACACAGGAGGCAAAAGCAATTTGTTAGGTCTGGTCTTTGCATAGTAGGAACTCACATTTGGAGAGTGCCCGGCATGAATTGGGACCAATGGGAGTTATCTATATGCACAAAAGAAGTAAACACTAGCTGCTAGTGTATTTCTATATGACACATGACAGATATTATTCCTCAACAATTACTCTTCATCCACTGCTTGTTTTACCACGCGTTTAACAGGATGTATAGTGTTGTCACTTAGTTTTGCCTTGCACATTAAACAAGAGAATTTAAATATGCCATTATTGATTGCCATTAGGGTTGCCAACTTGGCCAGTAAATTGATGCTTGATGCCAATCAGTGGTGTAACTATAGAGGAAGCAGACCCTGCGGTTGCCCTAGGCAACCTGACCAACCATGTCGCCCCCTCCTCATGGTGAGCACGATTAGCACGCAAATGCACGGAGTAGCGCTTGCGCCAACGATGCTTGCGCACACAGAAGAGATCGAATCATGTGCACCAATGAATATAAGAATTGCTGCTGCAGGTGGGACGACCCAAGGGCTCCGAACTAGGGGAAGGTGGCCCGAAGAGAGACTGTGCATGGCGTCCCTCCAACTTTGCTCCCTAGGCACGTGCCTCTTCTGTCAACCCCTAGTTCCACCCCTGGTAGGGGGCCCAACAAAGCTATAATTAATGAGCAATTTCAAAATATCTTGGTATAATAGTCCAATTTACTAATACTTTGGAGCCCCAAAATGAATTTGTTGTGGGGCCCAGTAACATCTAATTATGCCTCTGATGCCAATGCTATTATTAAGGAAGAAAGATAAAATATAGAAATCTATCTAAGTTATCTAAGCTTTTTCCACGGTGCCAGCGCTCCTTTTTAAAAGAAAAAAAGTTCAGGCCCAGAAGGAGGCAATGTGCTTCCATATAACTTCTATTCCCAGGGATCCCTTATGAATGTTTATTCTTACAAATTCACAGTATCTTCAGATTTTCCAAGTTTACTGTCAAGTTCTTACTTCTATGGAGCAGGCCAAGCCCCTTTATAAAGAGCACAGAAAGGTGGTGAATTCTTATACATTCTAACAGTGAGTAAATCTAACCACTTTTGTATTTACTTATGAACTATTACAGTACGTCATTGGCATCCTGGGTAGCAAAGAATAAACTACTTGAGATTTTTTCAGGTCGATCCAGTTTGATACCATTTATTATTTTTTAAAGCCATGCTTTCTGAGTTATTATGTTGTGTTTATACAAAAGAAAAGGGACTATTATCATTGGTGGTACTTTTCCTTTTTAATTCTAGTATTAGTATTTGCAAGTGTGTCTGTATTTAACTGTAGACTCAGATGGAGGCAATTTACTCACGGTCTCCACCCTAGTGACCAGCTGGTACCAATTTCTGCTGGCTATACACATTTGATACTATAATAATCTTCCATGCTGCAAATCAGACTATTGACATAATTTTTATCGAGTTATATTGTCTTTAATACGCACGCGATTAGACTGCAGCCTTATTCACTTGGGTATACATTTCTAGAAGAATATTTATCAGGTTATTTTGTAGCAAACACGATAATACCTTCAGTCATCAGACTGGCTTTTGACTTTTACCAGACACCGTCTAGTTTCTTGTTAATATTAAACATACTATAAATCACATCTCTAATATCATCATAATATCAAAATACAGTGTCTATTGCTTATTGGGTATATTTAAAACTTAAGCCAGCTACTAGTAATTTTTCCTGTTTTTAGGGCTTTTAGTGTGCGCTGGACTGATGTCTAGTATAATGTTAACTTTGAATTTTAGTGGAATCAGGTCAGTATGTATAACTTATAACATGTGAGTATGCTTGTGACAGCTTTCTGCTCATGGCCTCTCCCTTACAGAAGTATCTGTTAAACCTGTCTGATTCAAGCCAACTTTTCAGGTATATTGTGAACCTTTGTCGACCTTTTTCTGCTTCAATTAAGGAATTCCTATTTTGTTATGCAATTAGGTATGTGATTTAGCACAATTGTGTGGAACATTTTGTCAAGATGGGTAATACCCTTAAATTGTAAACCAACAGAAGAATCAGAATCGTGACAATTTTTGCTGAAAAAAGGGAAACAGTTAAACATGCATAAGCTTCACAATAAAGAAAGACCCCATGAGACCCATTTTTTGCTAGAAGGAGACATCCAAAAATAATCAATAGCACTTTTATTAACATTTCTATTTTACCAAATCTGATCATAAATTTTGATAAACTATACAAATAGTTTTAAGAATATCTTAATAAATGCAAGGGAATTTTAGTTTGAGTGGTCTAAATAATGCATGGTTTGCCACTCTGGACAATGTTGTTCTCCTGAGTATATCTACAATATCATCAAGATGGTGACAGTGCTTTGATATTCACACACAAACAGAAAACCATGGATGGGAAGTGTGGCTAGTGTGGGTTTTATACAATGATAAGGCAAATATGACATTTCAGTGATGCAGGTGTTCTGCTTTCAGAGAAAGGCCCATTTTCTTATAGAAGGAGACTCCCAGAAGACTCTCACAATTCTCAATTCACAATTCACAATTCAAATTCGCACCTGGCGAATAAATTCGTCCATCACTAATGGTTAGCTCTGCACATTGTGCTGAGCCATAACGCAGACAGAAGTGTTTTCTCAATGAGAATAAGGGCTGCACTTTTGCTATTGGCATATGGGCTGAACACTGCGGTACTCTCAGCCTGTGTATTTTTGCAGGCTGAGAGAAGTGGATGCGCTCTGTTTTCCTGATTCTTTATCTGAGCATGCTTATGCCTGCATGTGAACACATAAGTGTTTGGGCTAAACTCCACTATATGTGAGGGCATATAATTTAAATTAATTGAACAGGGGCACAGAGCAGATCTGCTTGTCTCGGCAGAGAGCAGCGGTGCCTTCACTCGTATGCCCACAGCCTTAGTGATCTTCCACTTCTGTCCAGGATCTTTTAAATGACCCCTATAGTTTGGCACATTGAACAACTTTGTTCTCATAAGTAGACCTACAGTATAATGACATAATTCTATAAGTGAAAGGTTGTATTGATGACAGTAATCATTATGAAAATATTGATGTAGGCTTGGGGTTAACTCATGTTTTCCTCTATGAACATATTCAAAACACAGACAAAAATGAGCATCTTGGGTACATTTGTTGTATCAAGTTAGAACTTACTTCCAGTCACTATAGGTGCTCAATGTTTACTTTCATTTGGAAGATAAAAGTGTAACATTTAGCAGTTTGTTAACAAATCCTCTGATTACAGGAGTCCATTTACATCCAACTTTTTCTATTTCTGATGCTTACAAACTAGTTACCTATGCAAAAACTGAATTGCAGGAAGTGAAAACAAATCTCATTAAGCATAAAATATAGTGCAATTAGTGTTATAAAAATGCCTGCTGACAGAAGCCACAGCTTACCAAAATGCGGTTACTTTAGAGAACAGCTTGCTGCTGCAAGATGATTTATGGTCGTCATTTGGCTACAAGCTGACTGAATGCATTTTCCACTTAAGAATGGGAATGTTCCATGTGCTCATTCTGCTCTTGGGTTTGGCATTGCAGCTAAAGGATTAAGTTATATTTTTCAGATGTATAATGCCCTACCATTATTTTTATAGCACAATTTATGACTGATCTCAAAGAATGATTATCCTTGCCATATAAAATTGTCACTGATATCCTTAAATAAAAATGTATTCAAGCCAAGTATGTATTGCAAACAATGCAATACTTGTACCCATTGATTGTAAGCTCCTAAATACATAACTGTTAGCTTCAATTAAAGGGGAAGTAAACTCAGCACTTTTGCAGCAAATGTATTGTTGTTGTTATTAAGAGGAGAGTCTTCAAAAGCTCCTAAAATGCTCAAGAATTGCAGCACTACCAGGGAGGGGACTAAACTTCTCAGTGATGAATGTGGCATAAACAACACCCCATGCAAGATAATTTGCTCATTGTTTTGGGCCGGGACAAAGTAACCTCCCACAGCCCAGCACTCTGTTATCACTGATTTCCAGTCCACTGTCAAACTGAGTAAGCTCATCTGGAAGATGGAACCTACATGCAATAAGTATGTCTTCCTCAGGTAGAAAAGTGCTAGGGTAATCCCACTGAAGATTCTTCTGCACATCCCATGTGACCATCAGGATTAGGTAAATTCACCCAACCGTAAAGGTGTTGAATGGAGCTAGAAAAAGCTCTTGGATAGTCCTTATGGCACGATCGCTAACCCAAAACCCAGAACAATTGCCAAGATTCCGGTTGCAGCTCACACTTCTGCCTATACCAGCCACCTTTGGCTTTGGGTGGAGCCCTCTGCTACTTGGGTGCCGCTAGGTCTTAAAGCAAGATGATCAGGGCAAAGGTTCTGAACAAGCAAGGGAACCCGATCATATAATAAGGTCTGAGGTAGCTGACAAGAATCAGAGTCAGGAAGGCCAGGTCGAAACTAATCGGTAACACGGTACAAAGTCAGGATGCAGTAGAGAAGTCAAGGAGGCAAAGAAGATCGGTCCAGGCAGAATTCAATCAAAGTCAGGATACAGGCATGGGTCAGAATCAGATTAGCAGATCAGAAGCACTCCCAGGAACTATACTAGATAATTAGAGATATAGAACAGTGGGTTAATAGAAACCCCCTACAGCATAGCCATCATTCTTGCCTGGAAAACAAAGGATATTATTGAAGTGAACCAAGAACCCAGTAGTCTGCTCAAATAGGTGAGATACAAAGAGACTGCATAGCAAGCAGTGAGTCCCTGGTTCAAAGTCAGGCAAGGTTTTCCACCGTAATGGGAAGTGAATATATTTGCCTGTGCTGTGTGCCTGAGTTGGAGAACCAGTAAATGAGATCAGAGTGATACTAGTTGTAGTTACTGTTGTGGCACAACATAGTGACTATTTATAGTTAACCACAGACAATCAAATAAAAACAGTGATCCCTTATCTAATTTATTTATCCTGCGGTAGAAGCAGAGGTCTGACCTTAGTCAGTAAGGACTGTTTATTGTTTCTGTATGCCAGTAGAACAATGGCTTGTTGACCAGGATCCTTATTCTTAGCTCTTTGAAAAAAAAATTGAAACTGTAATATTTAATTTTATAGAAAATTTAAAAAACGTTTCATCATCGGTTTAGCAACATACACTACTTTTTAAAGTAACTTAAATTGAAAAAAATTGAAAATGAGGCTTATTTCATATGACGGTTCTAAATGTCATTACATTTCAACTTTTGCCCAAAGTTGTGGAAGTAGAGAACCCCAAAGCCCATATATATAAAGGCTATTTTTATTTTTCACCATGTAGTAGTAGGGAGCTGCTGGTAGTCTTCCTCATCTGCAACTTTATGTGTACTTTATTATACAGAATCGAAGCAGAACAATTACGAGGCACTGATTAGTAGTATGGACTAAGGAGGAAGTGGTCTGAACAGCTTACTGAACAGGCAAATCTAACATAGCTCTGTGGCACACAATGCTACCCCCACCCCACAAGTTCCTCATTATGCTTTCAGAAACACCAGGTACTGCTAAATCCCAGCCAGTAGATATGTGTGGTAATATGGCAGTACCTGTCTTCAAGAAGACTGAAAAAGTCTGCTGGGTTTGCTCCCTAGATTGAGGTGGACCATCTTGTAGCTGATGATACTAGGCTGCCCCATTCCCTACCACCTTTGTTCTAAGAACAGACTGTAGAATTCCTGCTTACTTATATCACTGACTGCAGTTCTGCTCTATCGCCAAACATTAAAAATATACCTGTCTCTAATACTCGCTTATCTACAAAGGATGAAGGAAAAGTAGCTGCTAAGAAGAACAAGATAACCCCCTGGTTATCTTGCAAAACACTTCCTGACCAACTACAGAGACTATGGCAATGGTTAAGACTCAACATGAGAGCAGAGTGTAAGGACCTGGTACAGTTTGTTGAAAACTGGCTGTGTATCAAACTGAAAGAGGCCCGTTTCTTCTCCCAGCAGTGTGCAGTGGCAAAGAAAACCAGAATCTGGGCTGCAAGCCTTTCCAGGGGTACCCGGGTGCTATATCCTAGTAAAACTTCTGTCTGTCATAGGCTGGGATAAGGCATTGTTGGAGATCATCTTATATGTGGTTGGTAATGTCTTTTGTATATTGACTTTCTGCAGGGCAATCCTAAAACATCAAAATGCTTTCGCTGGAGTGAAGGTTAAGGTTTAGTTCTCCTTTAAGGACATGTCAGTGTTGAACAGTAACATATCGACAATAACATATTTGGAACCATGAGCAGAGAAATGGTTGCCATATGCTTTTCACAGGGGCAGATGGGCTCTGTGAATGCCTTCATGAAGCCATAGATATGTAATAGCATGCACAATACAGATCATTATCTAGATACCATTTGATTGTAGCCAGAAAAGGAAAAACTATAAAGAATAAGAAATGAAGACCAACAGAAAAGTTGCTAAGGATAGGTCGTGCTATAACATACTAAACGTTTACTGAAAGGGGAACTACACCTTTAGCAGAGTCCTGGAATCAGATAATCCATACTACTTGCTTTGGGGATTGTTAAGAAATGCAGTATTGCAGTTTACAAGGGTTAAGATGCATAGGGGCAAATTTACTAAAGGGCGAAGTGGCTAATGCTAGCGAAAATTTGCCAGCGTGAAGTCATTTTGCCACTTATTTTATGAAGCTTTCCCAGGCTTGTGTAGTGTAATGTATTTGCTGCTACATATATGTCCATTGTACTTTAACTTGGCGCCGTATGCAAATTAGGCATCGCTAGCGTAACTTTGCTTTTCTTGACAAATTAATGCTAGTGCAACTTCGCTACCTTTCGCCTCCCTCGGCGCAACTTTGGATTTTAGTGAATTTCAGGAACAGCCCTGCCGAAACTATGCCTGGCGAAGTGCGGCAAAGTGCGGCAAAGCCGTCACTAGCACAATTTCAGCCAATAGTGAATTTGCCCCATAGTTGGCTTAAGAATTTTGGCTAATGAAGTTTAGAATTTAATGAATTTTCCCAAAAGCCAGTATACATGCCAAGAGGCTTAAACAAAAATGTATTGGTCTACATTTATAATGGGCTTAGTTAAAAACACATATAAACAGATTTATGCATTGTACCTGCAGAACCTGTGTTTTGAAATGCACTTAGTTGCACTTAAAACAAATATAAACAAATATTTGATTTTTAAAAGCACAGCATGTGTTTTTAATTGCACAAAAAGTGCCCATGTGCAAGTTATTGAATAAGTAGTGAGTCTAGTCTCATCTCTCACCCCTTGAGTTTGTAAGTGCTTCAGAGTTTAGAAACAGATAAAATAAAGTTAAAATTTTATATTGCATGCTAACCTAAACTATTCATGCAGTGGGGACACAGCACTGTGGAGAAATGCTGAGAAGAAACTCAGTCCTGATCTTCAACCTTACTACAGGATTAGACAAGAACTGTCCTTAGTAGATGGCTATGTTGTCCGTGGAGCTCATTGTTTACTGGTACCAGAGACCTTGCAAGAAAAGCTCATACAACTTGCACATGAGAGTCATCAAGTCAACAAAGACTACGAAAACTATACTGGTGGCCAGCAATGGATGCTGATGTGGTAACTGCTATTCATTCTTATGTTACTTGTCAGAATCATGCCAAATTAGCTATCACACATACACCACCACTTCAGCCAGTACCATTCCCTGATTCAGCATGGGAAAAACTTGCTATTGATATTGTCGGTCCTTTTGCAGATGCTCCTATAGACTGTAGATTTGCTATAACCTTGATAGACTATTACAGTAAATGGACAGAAATTGCATTTGTTTCTCATATAACATCAGTTACAGTAATAACATTTCTGTCTAAAGTCTTCAGCAGAGAAGGTAATCCAAAGGAGTTAATATCAGACAACGGACCGCAGTTTGTCTCATATGAGTTTGAATGCTTTCTGAGAGAGAGGAATATTGTGCATAGGAAATCTTCAGTGTATTACCCACAAGCAAATGGAGAAATTGAGTGATTCAACAGAAGACTGAAAGAGGCACTACAGACAGCAAATCTTACTGTGAAATCTTGGAAAGTATTTACAACAGAGTTCCTACATAACTACAGAGCAATGTGCCATGCAACAACCCAATCATCTCCTGCTGAATTATGACATGGCAGACAGATGCGCACTAAGTTACATGTTGCAGACATCAAACTTCCACAAAATACTGTGGCTACAAAATCATCTACTGCTGACATTGTGAAACGTCAACAAGCCAAATGCAAGGCTTTTACTGACAGGAAATGTGGTGCAAGAGAAGTACACTTTCAGCCTGGATCTTTAGTCAGAATTAAGAAACCAGGAGTACTGAAACAAGGAGAATCTAAATTTACTATACCACTTGAAGTGAGACGCCAGCGAGGACCACACACATATGAACTGTCTGATGGGCGCATATGGAATGCAAGTCGTCTTGCTCCTGTTAGATATGACTTTGGAGAAGCTCCATTTGATGAAGGACATTTTCCTACTCCTGATGTCAACTGCAATAGGCCTGAAGAAAGTGAAACTATAAGGCGTAATACCTGCATGGACTAAGGACTTTGTTATGTGAAGAATGCATAATATTGCTTTAATATGTATACTGTTTTATTATTGCTGTTTATTACAATTGTCCAAATTACTTTATCGGAAATCATATTCCATTTTTTTTATTCAATTTTTTCCCGATATTTTTCTATAAAGCTGGAAATATTGTCATAAATTATAAAAGCTTATGCTAACATAAGGAAGGCAAATACTCTAAAGGTGGCCAAACATGGCCATCCCATACATTACTAACTTTTGGGCTGAAAAGATGGATATCTTATGAGGTGCCATATACATGTATAGTGACATTTGTTTTGTGTCGTTCATAGTTACATAGTTAGTTACATAGTTAAATTGGGTTGAAAAAAGACAAAGTCCATCAAGTTCAACCCCTCCAAATGAAAACCCATCATCCATACACACACCCCTCCCTACTTTTAATTAAAATTCTTTATACCCATACCTATACTAACTATAGAGTTTAGTATCACAATAGCCTTGGATATTATGTCTGTCCAAAAAATCATCCAAGCCATTCTTAAAGGCATTAACTGAATCAGCCATCACAACATCACCCGGCAGTGCATTCCACAACCTCACTGTCCTGACTGTGAAGAACCCTCTACGTTGCTTCAAATGAAAGTTCTTTTCTTCTAGTCTAAAGGGGTGGCCTCTGGTACGGTGATCCACTTTATGGGTAAAAAGGTCCCCTGCCATTTGTCTATAATGTCCTCTAATGTACTTGTAAAGTGTAATCATGTCCCCTCGCAAGCGCCTTTTTTCCAGAGAAAACAACCCCAACCTTGACAGTCTACCCTCATAATTTAAGTCTTCCGTCCCTCTAACCAATTTAGTTGCACGTCTCTGCACTCTCTCCAGCTCATTTATATCCCTCTTAAGGACTGGAGTCCAAAACTGAACTGCATACTCCAGATGAGGCCTCACCAAGGACCTATAAAGAGGCATAATTATGTTTTCATCCCTTGAGTTAATGCCCTTTTTTATGCAAGACAGAACTTTATTTGCTTTAGTAGCCACAGAATGACACTGCCCAGAATTAGACAACGTGTTATCTACAAAGACCCCTAGATCCTTTTCATTTAAGGAAACTCCCAACACACTGCCATTTAGTGTATAACTTGCATTTATATTATTTTTGCCAAAGTGCATAACCTTGCATTTATCAACGTTGAACCTCATTTTCCAGTTTGCTGCCCAGTTTTCCAATAAACATGATTCACCAGGATCACATATCCAGGTGGTGGGGCAGTATGGCTACCGTTAGGAGAAATTTAAAAAAATGCTCTAATAAATTGCAAGAATCAGAGAAAAATATTATGGCATACTAGATATGTATTTGTGGAAAAACTGCACCCCCAGTACCCTGAGTACTGAGTACCACTCTCGGTAAATATTAACAAATGATCCTATAAAATGGATAGCAGAAGGAATGTGATTATTAAAGGAGAAGGAAAGTCTAAAATCAACTTAAGCTCTAAGTGTTGACCATGAAAAGCATATCCCTTTACAACCAAGCATTCCCTCATTAGTTCTTTCATTAACCTTTGTGCTACAATCGTTTTTTTAAAAAGTTGAAACATGTATATAAATGCATACCTATGCTGCTGTCCAGAAATCAGGCTCAATAGGGCACACGCATGCGCAATAGTTCCCAGCAGTGCCCTGCGCATGCGCACGATGATCTTGTAGGTTCCCTGTCAAGCAATGACGGTGCGACCACGTGATGCAGCCATTCCTCTTTGCTGACCTCTCTGCCCCGCCTAACTAAATCAAGCTCCAATCGCGCTCCTGCTTCCACATAGCTTGGAAACAAAGGGAAGCTTTGAAGCTCCTGCGCTCGCTCTAGTTTTAATTTACAGTTTGTCAGCGAGCAAGCGCAGGAGCTGGGGAGCAGAGCTAAACCATATATCAAGCAAGCCACCATTCGGGTCTGTCTGACTGAGGTCTGTAGTAATGCAGAAAAAAGGAAAATACGCATGTCTTTATTTTAAATAGATACTTTGTCCTGTTTTTTTTTTTTTCTTTCAACATCATCATCTGCCTAACCGGAAGTGATGCACCTATTTGAAAATGGCGGCACCGAACTTTAAACAGCAGGGAAACTTCAAGACACCTGTGCACAAAAGCAGTTATGACATGACCATTTTTAATGTGGTGTTTGAGGAGGGGGCCTGATGCCAGACCTAATGAACTAGGTTTTATTTTTTTGGTTTCCTTCTCCTTTAAGAGACAGAGTTTAGGTGAAGTTCTTATTTGCACTGAGGAGACCTGCAGCCATAGTATTATATAGAACCAATGTCTGGTAGTTTTTAAAGGGGTTGGTCACCTTCCAAACGTGTTGTTTTAAGATTGTTTGCCATAAACAAAGACTTTTTTAAATTGCTTTCTATATTTTATTTTTTACAGTTTTCCCAAGTTTAAATTTAATGTTCTTGTCTCTGGTGTTTCAGTGATCCAGGAGCATTCTGAACTGTAACAATTTGCTACATGGGAAGGCCCATTTATCAAAGTTCGAATTTATCTCATTATTTTCGGAAAAATACTCAGACCAAATTGGCACAGGTTTTCCCCCTTATTTATCAATACATTTTCCCAAAAATTTCCTGTGCCCAGAAAAACCCCATAAAAATTGTGAAAAAAAACAAATCGTATAAATTTTTCAGATTTTCCACCCAAAAACTTAGATTTTTTCAGATTTTTGGCCGAAAACCACGAAATCATTACATGAAACCCATCGCAGATCAAGATATCTTTGGGACCTCTCCCATTGACTAATATATGCAATCTTGGCAGGTCTGAGATGCCTGATTTTCGGATTCAGAATTTTTCCAACCTCGGCATATAATAAATACAGAAAAAAAATCTGTATTTCCACAAAAAATTTAGATTTTATAGTAAAAAAAACAAAATTTTCAGTTTTTTGGCATTCAAACTTTAATAAATACCCCCTTAGTTGATACATTTAGTAAAAATGTGTTTGAATGTGAACAACCCCATTTAAAATGTAATTCAAAAGTGTTCCAGTGTAAATATAGAATTCCAGAGGGTCTGTGAGTTTATAAACTAAAGCATAAGACAATTACTAAGGTGGCAACCTTAAATGTCAGGTTGGCTTTGTTTGAAAATAGACGCATACTAAATTATGCATCATTCAGATACTGCACAGCCCCAGCAAGTGAGCATCACCCTGCCAGTTAGTAGCAGTCATACTGAGAATAAAATTACATGTGATAGGAGTTCAACTCATATTTAAATTCAGTTGGGATTCACAATAATAACATCACGAAACTGGTGATACAGGAAAACACTGTGTTCACTTGAAACTGTAAAAATTATTAATATTAATGTATAAAAGGTGTCCTAGTTGCTATAAAAGTCCCTTGAGCTATTTGACGATATATAGTAGTGATGAGCCAAATTTTTGCCAAGTTTCACTTTGAAAATGACTCCCCCGGGAGAAAAAAAATGTTGCAAGTCAAAAAAAATGTCAATTTTAAAAAACGTTGATGCGCAAAAGTGGAGTTTTTTTTCGATTCGAGTTTTGTGTTGGGACTATTCGAATTTTAGAAGTTCAAATTTTTTTCATAAATAACATAACATTGAATTGTGAATAAAATCTAATTAATTAGAGTTTAAAAAATATTCACCTTTGATAAATAACCCCCATAAAGTTAGTATGTATAGTGTAACATATATTGCAAATGTAAAAATGATGTGTTAGGGCTACTGTTTAGATTAAATTAGGGCCATGGAACAACACACAATCTCTGTTTTTTACCCAGTCCAGTGCTGTCTGTTGTGCTAAATTCTATTGGTTTTGCTGACAGGCAGGGCATAGGTTATGCTTGTATTGGACAGAATCATATTACTTTCCACACAGTGCCCTGGTGGTAGATGAACACATAGCCTTTCATTCAGGCTTTCTGCACATTCGTGTCCTACTTCTAGCTGAATGAAGGAGTGAGTGTGCTAAGGAGAGGTGAGGTGGAATTTATCAATGCTGCATTATAGTTGTCATTCCCGAGACCTGCCAGGATTTAAACACATGCTGTGCAGCAAAAAAAGATACACTGTGAGAAGCAAATATTTTCTTATACTATCATTCCTTCTAAGAAAATACAGCACTTTTTGAACTGGAGAATTTCTGGGTTCTGAAGCTACAATATCATTATTCAATATGATAAGGGGGAACTATGTAATATAGACCCAAGAAATTGTATCCAGCTGATATAGAAATTGTACAGAGGACAATCAGCTTTAAAGGATTTGTTTTTGTTCAAAAAAACATGTTGTCAAGCTGTGCTTTGGCAATGTAACCTGGTTTTGCTGGCTTTAACATTTGATAATAATTTGTCTATGCTGGGTTTTCAAGTCTAGCAATATCTGAGAAAATAAATATTATAGTGTTTAAACACAGTGCTATCCCTTTAAAGGGACAGGAGTAGTTATGCTACCTTTTGTTTTAACTTCATAATATTGTGACAGTAAAACTAGCCATACACGGTGACACATGCTGGGCCAATCTGATCCAATCATTAGCCTAGGGATCAATGATTCAGATTATACAGTGGGCCTATAAAGACCCATTGGAATAGACAGAATATACATTTTTAACAAGAGGTTTTGGCTCTAAAGCTAATGGCACACAGACTGATCCCTTGCACACGCATGCAGGGTGCAGTGGATACTTTTTTTTTTTTTTTTATTAACAATTTTTGAGATTTTACAACAACTCCTACCAAGTAGGAGAAATTTTTAAAGTAGAAAGAAAGAGGAGGGAAGGAAGGGAGGTAAAAGGGGGGGGGGAAATGCGGAGAACTGGCAAGCTTCTCAGTATTAGCAATGTACAATGAGCTGTCGGATATCCCATAATACCAGCATTGAACACATAAATGAATGCAGAAGCACGTACGGGTCATATGTAATTACACATAGATATATATAGAGTAGCACTCATAAGAACACACAATGGTTTTTTGGGAGGAATCAAAAGATATAAAGATGTCACCCATAGAGTATGCATTAAGGCAGCTGCAACCCAGTACACTCTCCATGACTATCAGTGCTCAGAGAAAGGTAGAAGAATGTACGTTCATATAGTTGAATGCGCTCAAATTCAGCTTTTATCTCTGCATATGTGGGTAAAGAGGGCTGTTTCCAATTCCGTGCAATCAAGGTTCTGCCGGCTAGCAACAGCCGAGTAAGAGACCTCCTGGTTTGTTTATCTCTTCGTTCCGGATCAAATCCTAACAGTGCTAGTGCTGGATTAAGTTTAATGTGAGGGTCGACAAGATCGTTAATGAGCCGGTTCACAACCTCCCAGTACTGTGTAGCAATCGAGCAGGACCACCATACATGTAACATAGAGCCCGACTCTTTCAGGCATCGCCAACAGCAATCGGGTATGCTCGGAAAGGCTTTATGAATTCTGTCTGGGGTCATGTACCACCTGTACATTATCTTTACAGTCAGCTCATGATGGTTTAGCGCTCGTGAGTGTTTGGCCGTGTTTAGAAATAACCGGTTCCATAAATCCACCGGTAGAGGTAATTGTAAGTCCCGTTCCCAATGCAGTAATGCCGGTGGAGTTTTCACCCCACCATGCTGTAGTAGCAGGTTGTTTTCAATCCATCTTGATCAAAGAGATCACTTAACTTAATTACGCCCCGTGCCCACCATTGGTGCAGGCTCAAGTCAGGAATAAGCTCTTCCAAGATCGTAAGTGGCAGGAGCGGGGTCGGGGGGTGGGTAAGATTGTGGTTGTGTTTCACAGTGTACCATGACCATAAAGTCGCTTGCATGGGTAAAGGCAGACTGTCCACAGTGGGGCGGTGATGTTTGTCCATAGACCATATATGCACTACGATTGAGTGACCCAAGCGAGATTTGTAAATCCAATTTTCAATGTCTACCCATTTCTTGGAACCTAAGGGTAGATGCCAGTCAGATAGTTGGTCTAGGATAGTGGCTTTATAATAACGATGTAGGTTAGGGCACGCAAGCCCTGCATTTTGTTTAGTTGCGTACATAATGTCCTGCGATATCCTAGACTTCTTTTTGTTCCAAATGAAGGATGATAAAAGCCGCTGGAGTTGGTGAAAAAAGGACTTGTGCAACGGAATGGGTAGAGCCCGAAATTTGTACAAGATTCTTGGTACAATCAGCATTTTCACGGCGTTGATTCGTCCTAGCCAGGAGACATATAAAGTGTTCCATTTCTGTAGGGTAGTATCAGTGTCCTTCAGAAGTTGACCATAGTTGTATCAGTACAGGTAGGTTGGATTAGCTGTCATTTTGGTGCCCAAGTACCCAATCGCATGCACTTGCCAGTCCAGGTCATAATCCCGTTGTAGCCTGAAAAGGTCTGCATCTGGCATATGTATTGGGAGCGCTTGTGTCTTAGCAATGTTCAGTTTGTAATGCGAGAGTCGACCAAATTGCCCAACTAAATCAAACAGTTCCTGTAAAGCAATTTCAGGGTTAGTTATTGTTAATGCAATATCATCTGCAAACAATAATATCTTATGTTCATGAGGGCCTATTGTGATACCACGGATTCCCTGACGTTGCCTTATGGCCTGGGCTAGGGGCTCTATGCTTAAAATATAGATAATAGGCGAGAGAGGGCATCCCTGCCGAGTCCCATTAGTTAGCGGAAACGGGTCAGATAAAAAGCCATTAATGTTGACTTGAGCAGTCGGATCGGAATATAAAGCCATAATGGCTTTGATAAATGGGCCAGGTATGTGGAATGCCTCGAGGACCAGTGTGAGATAAGTCCAGTTCACACGATCGAACGCCTTCTCTGCGTCTAGTGCTAATACTAAGGATGATGAGTTACTCTTGTGTAATTGATGTATTAAAGTGATCAGTCGTCTCGTGTTGTCATGTAGTTGGCGACCTTGCACAAAGCCGGTTTGGTCAGTATTTATCAGGTGGGCTAGTACAGATTGCAGCCTTTTAGCTATTATGGAGGCGTAAATTTTTAAGTCACCATTAAGGAGAGAGATGGGGCGATAGTTCGGGCATTGGGTGTCATCTTTGCCTGGTTTGGGAATGGTTGAAATGTATGATTTCAGCATTTCTTTTGGGAAGTGCCCTTGCATGGCCGCCGCATTTAGGGCTCTAGTAAGGTAGGGGGAGAGTAGGTTGCCGAAAGTTTTGTAGTACATATTTGTATACCCATCAGGGCCTGGAGCCTTGTGTGTCGGCATAGTGCTAATGGCATGAAGGACCTCTGCAGTCTCGATTGGATTAGTTAAGGTGGCGAATGAAGAGTTGGGTAGAACAGGAAGGTTTAGCTGGCCAAGGAACGCACGGATAGGTGCCTCAGAGGGTATGGTCGTGGACGGGTCGTCTTTAAGATTATAGAGGCCACTGTAAAAATTTGCAAACGTATCTGCTATATCTTTAGGGTTGACTGTAATTTGTTGAGATGCTGTTCGTATTTTCCTGATCTTATACTGCAACGTTTGGTGCACTAATCGTTTTTTAAGAGCGGCTGTTGCTCTGTTCCCCATAGCGTATGAAGTGCATTTAAGTTTTGTAAGCTGAACCTGACATCTACCCAAAATCAGCAGGTTGACCTCCTCCCTGAGCCTATTTAATTCTTCCAACACAGTGGGTGAGGGAGCCGTGCGATGTAGTCGTTCCAATTGGCTAATTTTAAGCAGTAACTGTTCTTGTTTGGCCCTTGCCGTTTTTACTCGATGTGAGGCTATACTAATTAATTGCCCTCTTATCACCGCCTTATGGGCGCACCAGAGGGTAAGGTCAGCTATGTCAGGGCTATCATTCAGGGAAAAGAAATCAGAGATACTAGTTATCAGCTAATTTTTAATGCCCTTATCCAAGACAAGCGCATTATTGAGTCTCCATGGAGGTCTAGTAGAAAATCGATGTTTCTCTTGAAGTGTAAATGCTACAAGGGAGTGGTCCGTCCAAGTCGTGCTGTGTACTGAGCAGTGAGACGTGAGGGGAATCGTATGTGGGGAGACCAGGAAAAGGTCTATTCTAGAGTGTGACTTGTGATAAGCTGAATAATAAGTAAAATCCTTTAAAGTAGGGTTATGTACTCTCCACACATCATATAAATTATGCTGTTCCAGCAATTTTGTGAACCTAAGGGATTCTTTGATTACTGTTTTGCTATATTTTTTGGGCAGGGCTGAGGCTGGGGGGGTCCTATCCAATGCTGGGTCCAGTATATTATTGAAATCCCCTCCGATTATAACTATGCCTTGTTTGACATTTTGGACTTGGTCTAATGCCTGCTTCAAAAACACATTCTGGCCAGTATTTGGGGAGTAAAGGTTAAGTATATTCCTGTTGATTAATGTGGCATATAACAATTAAACACCTGCCCTTGGAGTCAGCCAAATGCCGTACACTTTTGACGGCTAAAGAGTTCCGAACTAGAATGGCTACACCTCTTTTTTTGGTATGCGAAGTCGCAGCTGCTAGCATCTTAAAATATTTATTTTCCACTTTACTTTGGTCTTTCACCCTAAAGTGGGTTTCTTGAAACCAAACAATATCGGCGTGTTGCCTTCTACATTCAGCAAGTGCTAGCAATCTCTTCCGGGGGGTATTCAGGCCCCTAGCATTAACACTTGCAGTGGATACTTTTGCTTTTCCTTAGCCTAAAAAAGGGCAGATGAACAGATGAAATAGCAAAATTCATAAAATGAATGTTGGTGTTTTCCTATAGTCCTACACAGTGTGTTGCTGAAACCAGAATTCATGAGATCAGGCCATTTTTATCAAGTTTTGTCCCATTTTTTCTACTGATAACCTTTGTTAGTTTATAGCCCTATTTAGGTCAAGTTGTGATACATTCTTTTATGGGTCTTTTGCCATGAAATTTGTAGCGGACTGTCACACAGTGTGTTGATCTGCAAAATGTGTTTACTTTTATCACATTTGTCACTATTCTCTTTTTTTTGTTTTTTATTGCCTGACAATCCTAGTAATGCATGAGACATGGCTTGACTTGTTGCCATTCTTTCCTGCACATACATATCTTGATGGTTTTAAAAAGGTTGTTCACCTGTGAGTCAACTTTTAGTATGATGTAGAGCAGGGATCCCCAACCTTTTTTAACCCGTGAGCCACATTCAAATGTAAAAAGTGTTGGGGTGCAACACAAGCATGAAAAAGTCTCTTGGGGTAACAAATAAGGGCTGTGATTGGCTACTGTATTTGGTAGCCCCTATGTGGACTGGCAGCCTACTAGAGGCTCTGCTTGGCACTATACTTCATTTTTATGCAATTTAAACTTTCTTTCAAGCTTGGAATTCAAAAATAAGCACCTGCTTTGAGGACACGGAGAGCAACATCCAAGGGGTTGTGGAGCAACATGTTGCTCACGAGCTACTGGTTGGGGATCACTGGTGTAGAGAGTGATATTCTAAGACAATTTGCAATTGTTTTTATTTTTTATTATTTGTGGTTTTTGAGTTATTTCATTCAGCAGCTCTCCAGTTTGCAATTTCAGCAATCTGTTTGCTAGGGTCCAAGTTGCCCTACTGGAGTATTCCATACTGGAATATGAAAAGGACAGGCCTGAATCGAAATATGAATGATAAAAAGTAGCAATAACATTATATGTGTGGCTTTACAGAACATTTGTTTTTAGATGGGGTCAGTGACCCAGATTTGAATGCTAGAAAGGAATCAAAGGAAGAAGGCAAATAATTGAAAACCTATAAAAAAAAATGATAAAGACCAATTGAAAAGTTGCTTAGAACTGGACATTCTACGGCACACCAAAAGTTAATTTAAAGGTGAACCACCCCTTTAAGAGCTTAAACATCTTTGTTTAACCAATCTCTTCTTTATCATAAACACCTTTGGGGCTGGCACTTGGGGGGGTAGTATGAAGGCTTCACAAGAGCAGTCACTCTCAGCATAACAGTACCGGAACTAGAGGGGGGCGGGTCCTGGCGCGGGACGTGCAGCCGGGCCCCGCCGCCCTCTGTACGGCCGCAATTACTAGAACTCAGTGGCGTGCGAGCTGCCGGGGGGCCCTGAGGGGGTGTGGTAGTTACGCCACTGCAGCATAACTCTATAATTGCATATCTTATATACTTATTATAGTGCTTAGAGCATAAAGCATAAAGTCCAAACTTAAAATCTCTGATATAATTTAACTGACATACATAAAAAAAATGTATTCTTTCTACATACAGCATTTTTTCATCTTTGTGTTTTGTGTCCACAATGTTTCGCTTATGTCCTTTTTTGTGATTTTTTCTTAATCCTACTTTAGGTTTAATTAATCTAGAATAATTAAGGAACATTAAAACGTAATAGCTGTAAGATGAGGACAGACACTAAAGCATTTTTTTGAAAGTATTGCACTGATCAAAAGGGGTTTTATACCTCCAGCATGCAGTTCATTCTTATTAGGAGACCTGAGTCCTGGAAATTCACAATAATTCACAAAAGATGCCTGAATATTTTTGTTTATGAAACGTGAAAATATTCTTATTGATTTATAAATTGAGTTTTAAATTGCTATCTAGGAATTATTAAACTCTATAACCCCCTGCCCCTAATTTTTTTCTTTCTGTCATCTGTTCCTCTAGAGAAATGATTTGAAAAAACCCCAACAAAAAGAATAAAAAGAACATCTTGTAGTATTAGGCACTTCTATTTTCTCCAGGTTCCTACCCTATGAAATTTCAGCCTTCAGGGACCAAGCAAGGGCTTCAAATACTTATCTATGTCATGATATTTTTAACAGAACTTATGTCTAATGTGCCCAACTGTGATTCCTGAATTAGAATGTTAAGTTTGCAGAAACGCTTAATGGAAAATGATACCCCTCGAAAAAATACAGACAAAATACATCAATATCTGGGTCTCCCACACCTGGCAGACAATTAACTATTTGGGCACCATTGATTCTTATTAAGGGTTCAATGAGCCAAGCACAGGGACCTGATAATTCTGTTTTAGGGGCCCCTGATTGTGACCCTTTCATGTTTATACGTTATAACTCTACTTAATTTTATCTGAAAAAAGTCAGCTACTCTTCTTATAATAACATACGCTGGCATCCTCATACCATTGCAATGGTCATATCTCATGCAATATGTTTTTAGTCTCCGATACAAGACTGAGATTCGGACAGTTAAATTAAGCTAAAATACCTATTATTTGCTAATGATGCCATCTTATGGTTACTTAGCTATATGCAGTTACTAACATTCAAACTAAGAATAAGTGGGGATGGTTAGTTTGTTGGCTCCTTGGTTCTATTTGAATTTGGTAATAAGTCAAAATTATAATAAATTCAGTTTAGCCACAGTTTATACTGCTTGTTCACACCTGATTTTTGCCACATATGATGGTATGAGGTGATGCAATGTTCTTCAGATACCAGGCATGGTGTCATCCCCTCTCTTTGATAAAGGTTGAAAAATGTATAGTATCCACATTTGTCCAAATAGTCCATAGTGAGTAACCATAGTCCAGAAAAAAAGGGGCTACAACTCCCATGATCCTCCATGAATTGTTTAACAAAAATACATGACCTTCAGTTCATAGCTGAGGACTATATAGCAGTACTGAAAGTTCCAAGTTCTTCAAGAATAAAGTGAAAAGTACGTCATGTGATAAAATGAGTAAAGTGAATTTGGTTGTTGTGGTAGTTGTGTTGAAATAAGCATTAAAAACAAGTGTGTGTGTGTGTGTGTGTGTGTGTACATCAAATGGAGTCCGCACTCTCAAGACTTAAAAGAAACTTTTATTTAATAAAAACTACAAGATGACGTTTCGGCCTCTCTTCTCAAAGCATAAAAATACACAGTGGAATATGCCTTATATTAACACACTGGCGGGAAATATCTTAGATAATAATGACATGTAACCCTCGTCAGTTGTGAGCGTCGTTGTTACGAATATCACTCAAGCTGCGTCTATCACAGCATCAATTAACATTATACCTGCATCTAAAATGCTCGTCAGTTTATAAACATAAAATAACTACAAAGGAACATATACTATGTAAAATAAACATTACTATAATAAAATAATAAATACAAACGGACACTGTTCTGATTGTTACATACGCTTACTCCTATCTTATCTAAATCAGATCATCACTTGTTACAACATCTGTCAAAATGTATCAAACCTGAGAATGGCTCAAAGTGTATACTGGTTGGTCATTGGATCGATTTCTATCAATAATAATTTAATCCTGTATTACGGACAAGTGTTTATCTGCCCAAAAATATATCGACATACGCTAAAAAACTTGTTTGTTCCTCTAACTTAATTAACTGCTTAAGCTAGCAAAATGGAAAGCCCAGTTACTGAAACCACCCCATAGATGAGGAGTGATATGAGAAGCTTTAAGACCCTTATTAACTGCAACCTCGTTGGGAACTCATAGTGGCTGGGGTGGATAGACCGGTATGGTAACCCCCACCTTTTACTAATGTGGTTATTGGAAACTCATTTTGACTGCAATGATGAGTGATGTTCAACTAAACTGCCCTGCAAATTCAATCTCTAAAGGAAGTGGTTATTCCAATCCAAGTAGCTGTTTTAGTGGAAATAAGAAAACCCGCCCTATAGGTTCACTCAATTCTTTAACTCTGATGTAAACAAGACAATCAATGATTTAAGCTTTTCACCCCATGTAATCACAAATGTAGATTACATATATAAAACACAACCCTTTATATTAATTCATATGTGTATATAACCATTCTTGTAGATTAGTAGTCAGCACAACTGCAACTCACTTCTTTGGCTGGGTGCACGTCCTCCAATGGCCACCTCCCACTGGCAATATTAGCAAAAAAAGGTAGTCCAGCACCCACTGTTTAGTGAATAAAACGGCCTTTATTGGACCAAGGGCATTACAGCAACGTTTCAGACCAACTGGTCTTTTATCAGCTTGATAAAAGACCAGTTGGTCTGAAACGTTGCTGTAATGCCCTTGGTCCAATAAAGGCCATTTTATTCACTAAACAGTGGGTGCTGGACTAACTTTTTTCGCTATAACCATTCTTGTCCCCAAAAGAAAAAAATCAATAAATAAAAAATATTAAATATATTTTGTGTAATATGTCGAAATTATAGTTAAACTGCAACCCTCTGCAATGTGTCATTAATACATAAAAAATCAATAAAAAATATTTTGTGTAATATGTCGAAGTTATAGTTAAACTAGAACCCCCTACTATGTGTCAATCAATATTGCATGCAATTAGGTGACCAATATGAATTTCAAACAGTAGACTATTTTATATTTAATCTTCAAATCCAAAATGCTTCCGTTTGCAATAACTGTTTCTCCTTAGTCTTTCCTTCTTTTTGGTATTTTTTTTGGTAAGTGTCTGCTATCGAATACGTGGCTACTTTGTATTACTCCTTATTCTTGGGGCAGATTTATCAAGGGTGGAATTTCGAAGTGTAAAATACTTCAAAATTCGATCCTCAAATTAAAATACTTTGAATATCGAAGTCAAAGTATTTTTCACCAAATTTGCCCATCGAACGTTCAAAGTAAAATCGTTTGATCGAACGATTAGATCGTTCGAATCGAACTTTCCGACCGATTTTAGCGTACGATCGAACGATTTTGCTTCGATGTGTGAAGACTTGAAAATGGTTTTAGAAGGTCCCCATAGGCTATTTGGCAGGTTTAATTTGACGAAGTATTGAAGTCAAAGTTTTTTTTAAAGATACAGTACTTCGATTATCAAATGGTCGAATATACGAACGATTTTTACTTCGAATCGAAGTAAATTCGAAGCCGTAGTATCCTATTCGATGGTCGAAGTATCCAAAAAATTACTTTGAATTTCGAAATTTTTTAATTGGAAAATTCCCTCGAATTCACTTTGACCCTTGATAAATCTGCCCCTTAATGTCCTTCCTTTCTTATTACACTCTATTGTTCATTTCAACAGATTTTAAATTGTCCGTCCTATATAACACAAGCCTAAACTATACTTGAACACACATATATATATATATATAAAGTGATTAACTGGTTCCAATAAATGCCTTCCGTGCCCTCCAGCTCTGCCTTTGTCCAAAGAAAGGCCTTTGTAATCAAGAAGTATAAGTAGAGCCAGGCACTCGCAGGTTAACTGCAGAAAGTGTTTTTTATTTGCACGACATGTTTCGGGCAAAGCCCTAAGTAGAGCCAGGCACTCGCAGGTTAACTGCAGAAAGTGTTTTTTATTTGCACGACATGTTTCGGGCAAAGCCCTTTATCAAAGGGCTTTGCCCGAAACATGTCGTGCAAATAAAAAACACTTTCTGCAGTTAACCTGCGAGTGCCTGGCTCTACTTATACTTCTTGATATATATATATCTATATCTATATATATATATATATATATATATATATATATATATATATATATATATATATATATTACACTGGATAATATACATGTATTGTAATCTCTTAAGGGATTTTAGCTTTCATGCCAATCTAACTTTTATGGAAAACTTCAAAATCCGGATATTCCTCTTATTTGTCACCCAAAAAATGACAGTAGCCTCTTATGATTAGAGACTTTGTGAATCCGACTAATGGAGGTCTTCTGGCTTGGGCAGTTTTAAAAAATCAGCTTGGTGTGAATATAAGAGATCACTTTCTTTACGTTATCATAAAGAGCACTTTCCTTTCAGTTACTAATAAAAAATCTTTTTGCTATTCAGAAACATTGGTTATCTGAAGAATTAACTAAATTGGAAGACAATTTGAGGATCTTAAGTATAAATTATATGACTTGGAAACTTTGGTGCCCCCCTTCTAGTCTAACGCATCCTCTTAAAGACGCAGCCCTGAAATGGTCAAAATACTTATACTACGTAATCACTCCTTCCCAGTTGTCTTCTTCCATTATTAAATTTAACAAAAATTTTTCCTCAGAAAACTGGAGAGTTCAGCACTTCAGACTTATCCATTTGGGTTATGGGAAGTTATTTCGTAAGGGTATAGGTTCAGGTCACATCTCATTCTGACCGAAATGTAAACATGAAGATGTGGATTTGTTCCATTACTTATGGAGTTGCCCCCAAGTCAAATTGGTCTGGCAAAGACTAAAGGATTTTCTTTGTTTGAAGTTAAAGATACATATTACATTGTCTCCAGTCTTTGCTCTCTTAAATATAGGCTCCCCTTTTACCTCTGGAATAAACCATTATAAATCCAATACTAAAGATTTCAATAATTTGATTCTTCGTTTTGTTGCTGCCACAAATAAATCTCTTCTTCTATATTGGCTCTCAGAAGCTTCCCCCTCCATGACAGATGTTCTATCATAGATACATCAATTATGTTGGCAGGAAGCGCTATGGATAAAAATAAATAACCCTCATTTAAAGTTCAGATTTTTAGATAACTGGTCTCTTTTCTTTTAACAAATTGATCCTAGTCATGAAATTTAAATCTTAGAGATATTGCAAATCTGATAGTGCTGCTTATAAAGTTTATATCTGTAAAACCACTGAGTGAGGTTTTGGTTTACTTATTTATTTAATTATTTTTATTTCTTTCCCTTTTATTTTATATGCTTTGTTATCTATTTCCCTTTGGATTCTTTGACTTTAAGTATATGTACTCATTTGTTTAATTCCTTGGTATGTCATGCAGCAATGTATATTCTTCTTCTATGCTTATCTTGACATACTTCATATGTTGTAAACCATAATCTGTTGTGTTTATGAAAACCCAATAAAACATTGTTGAACAAGGGATTTTAGTACATCTGAAGTTGTATGTAGGTATGTGTCACCTTTTATAATCCGATTATAATATTTACAATTAAGGCAAAATTAAGTTTTGCTTTTTTAATATACAAAGATTGGTGATTTTTTTTAATAAAATGGACCATAAATTTGTGTTAGTTTCCTCCTTTTTAATGCTCTGCCAGACCTTTACTGCAGAGGCTTTCAGTTGCTGTCTGTTTGTGAGCCTTTCTGTCTGAAGTTTAATCTTCAACAAGTGAAATGCATGCTCATTTGGGTTCAGCTCCCAAAATGGCGGCGCCCATGGCCGCCACGTGGGTAGCGGCGCCGGCGCGATGACGTCAGCGCGCCGACGCCGGCGAAAGGGCGTCAATGACGTCACAATGGCGCCAAATTCAAAATAAAAACGCCAACTAGACGCCAGAATGGCGCCCAAGTATAGGATTCGTTCCTGTGATGTTTCCTGGGTTTCCTGTTTGCTTTGCTAAGGATTTATCTTGTTCCTGTTTATTGCTGACCTCTTGCCTGGACTTTTGGACTTTGCTAATATTCTGCCTGCCTTTGAACCTTTGCCTGGACTCTGGTTATTCTCCTGATTTAACCCTTTGGATACTGCAATCTTGCACCCTCAAGAGGGCTTCCTCCTTGATCCTGACTACCTCCCTGGAGGGAGCTCCCGGCTCCCTGACAGTATACTTGGGCCATTGATCCCACTGAGGAAGCTCAGACGGATTTCGGCAGGGCCTTTCGAGGTCTGCATACCCGCATGGAGGTGTACGAAGCTCAGCAAAATTATGTCGGACGCACGCTGGAGGCGATTCTGGAAAAGTTATCCATGCTAACGCCGACTACTCCAACGCCGACAACGCCCATGCTAGTTGCTGCCGATATGGCTACTCAATCCTCCACTTCTGGTCCGCGAATTCCTGCACCGCCTCTCTACAGCGGCGACCCTCAAGCCTGTCGTGGTTTTGTGAATCAGTGCCAGATCCGGTTCGCCCTACAACCTGCGGAATTTAACTCTGAACGAGCAAAGGTTGGTTTCGTGATCACTCGTCTGGCGGCGAAAGCGCTTGAATGGGCTTCTCCACACTGGGAGAAGGAGTCTCCCTTAATTGACGATTCCAAAGCCTTCCTTCATGAATTCCGGACGGTGTTCGATGCTCCCGGTCGGGTGGCGACTGCTGCTTCTCGTCTGTTCCAGATCTGCCAAGGTAATCGCAGTGTAGCGGAATATGCAATTGAATTCCGTACCCTCGCTGCAGAGACTTGCTGGAACAATGATGCCTATCACGCTGCCTTCTACAATGGTCTCTCTATCCACCTCAAAGATGACCTGGTCTCCCGTGAATTACCCACGCAAGTAGAAGACCTTATTGCTTTGTCTGTCAAGGTGGACACTCGTCAGAGAGAACATCAAGCTGATAAGGACAGAGTCAAGAAATTCCCACCCATGTTGGCTCCTCGCTTTCAAAGACCTCTATTACCTCCTACCTCCCCGCAGCCTTCAGTTATTCCTCCGGAGGAACCTATGCAAGTCGGAAGAGCTCGTCTCTCTGAACAGGAGAAACTCCGGAGACGTACGGCTGGACTTTGTCTCTACTGTGGGGGTCAATCTCACTTCGCCAACTCCTGTCCTGTGAAGTCCCAGAGTTCCCCTCTTCAAGGTAACCTTGCTAAGACTCATGTAGGGGGTGTTACTCCCAAGTCACAAGAGAACTCTCATAGGTTTCTTCTGCCTTTACAGATCCGTCTGTCCTCTAAGACCATTGTTGGCTCAGCTTTTATTGACTCTGGAGCTGCCGGTAATTTCATGGACGCTCTCTTTGCCAAGCATATGAATGTTCCTCTGTTCCCATTAACTACTCCTCTCCGTGTCACTGCCATTGACGACAGACCCCTGGAGGCTGAATTTATCTCCATGACGACTGGGGAATTGCCTGTGCAGGTTGGGACGCTGCATAAAGACTTTCGTTCCTAATTATTTCCTGCCCATCCGTTCCAGTTGTTTTGGGTCTCCCTTGGCTGCGCCTGCATAATCCCTCCATTGATTGGTCCGCAGGACAGATTTCCCGTTGGAGCCCATTTTGTCAGCAGCACTGCCTTCCTGCTGAACCCCTCCAGAGGGTGAATATCTCTATGTCGGATCTGAAGACTCTACCCTCCTTTTACAAGGAATTCGCTGATGTATTCTGTAAGTAGTCTGCAGAATTCCTTCCTCCACATTGACAATACGATTGTCCTGTCAATCTCCTGCCTGGAACCATGCCCCCTAGAGGTCGTACTTATCCTCTCTCTCCAGCGGAGACCACTGCCATGAAGCAGTATATCCAAGAAAATCTCCAGCGGGGGTTTATTCGCCCTTCTACTTCTCCTGCCGGGGCTGGATTCTTCTTCGTGGAAAAGAAGGATGGAGGCCTACGTCCTTGCATCGACTACCAGGGTCTTAATAAAATTACCGTTAAGAACCGGTATCCCTTGCCCTTGATTGCCGAACTCTTTGACCAACTGAAGGGGGCTAAAATCTTCACTAAGTTGGATCTCCGTGGGGCGTATAACCTTATCCGCATCCGGGAGGGTGACGAATGGAAGACAGCATTCAACACTCGGGATGGGCACTATGAGTACCTCGTAATGCCCTTTGGTCTCTGCAATGCCCCCGCTGTCTTTCAAGAATTCGTGAACGACATTTTCCGGGATCTCTTGGGAAAGTTTGTGGTCGTGTACCTTGATGACATCCTGATTTTCTCCAAGGACCATACAAGCCATCGTTCCCAGGTAAAGGAAGTACTCTCTCGTTTGAGGAAGAACTCTCTCTTTGCCAAACTGGAGAAATGTGTGTTTGAAGTTTCCAAGATCCCTTTTCTGGGCTATATCATCTCCCCAGAGGGTTTCGAGATGGATCCTGTGAAAGTGTCTGCAATCCAAGAGTGGCCCCTACTGCTGAGCACTAAGGCAATCCAGAGATTCATTGGTTTTGCCAATTACTACCGGCAATTCATTAAGGGATTCTCTTCTCGTATTGCTCCTATCCTGGCCCTCATCCGAAAAGGGGGTAAACCCAGCTCATGGCCCCCGCCTGCTATAGAAGCTTTTCAATCCTTGAAGGATGCCTTCACTTCTGCTTCGGTTCTCCGCCATCCTGATCCGGAGTTACCTTTCTTCATCGAGGTAGATGCTTCTGAAGTTGGAGCTGGAGCTATCCTGTCCCAAAGACATCCCTCTGATGGGAAGCTGCACCCATGTGCAAGTTCTCTCCTGCAGAACAAAATTATGATGTTGGAAATCGAGAACTCCTGGCTGTTAAGCTTGCCTTAGAAGAGTGGCGTCACCTCCTTGAAGGTTCCTTGATCCCAGTCACAATCTACACGGATCATAAGAATCTTGAGTTCATTGAGTTCATTCAATCTCTCAAGAGGCTGAATCCCAGACAAGCAAGGTGGTCCCTCTTCTTCTCACGATTTAACTTTGTCTTGACTTTTCGCCCTGGCTCCAAGAACCTGAAAGCCGACGCTCTGTCTCGAAGTTTCACTTCGGTGGATCGTACTCCTGAAAGACAAGAGCCTATTATTCCTCCTGTCAAGATCATCGCTTCATTGTACCCTCAGTTTGCTGATCAAATCCTGGCTGGTCAATCTTCTGCCTCTCCTGATACCCCACTTGGAATGGCTTTTGTACCTCCTGAACTTCGGCTGCCTATCCTGCAACAGACTCATAGTTCCAAACAAGCTGGACATCCCGGTCCTGTTAAAACTCTTGAACTTTTACGTCGTCTAGTTTGGTGGCCGACAATCCGTAAAGATGTCAAAGACTTTGTTTCTGCCTGTATCGTTTGTGCCACTTCCAAGTCCAGTCATTCTCGCCCCAGTGGGTTACTACAACCGTTGCCGGTTCCCTCTTGTCCTTGGACGCACTTGGCTATGGACTTCATTGTTGAACTTCCTCCCTCCGGTGGGAACACAGTGATCTGGGTTGTCATTGACCGCTTTAGCAAGATGGCCCACTTCATCCCTCTACGGAAGCTTCCATCTGCAGTGGAGTTGTCACAGTTGTTCATTCAGTTCATTTTTCGCCTGCATGGCTTCCCGGCCGAGATCGTTTCTGACAGAGGATCCCAATTCACAGCAAAGTTCTGGCGCTCCCTGTGCAAAGATCTGGGTATTAATCTTCAGTTCTCCTCAGCTTATCATCCTCAGACGAATGGAGCGGCTGAGCGAGTGAACCAAGCCTTGGAACAGTTCTTGAGAAACCACGTTTCCCTTTGTCAAGATGATTGGTCTGATCTCCTCCCGTGGGCGGAATTTGCTCATAACAATGCCTGCCACACTTCCACTGGAAGGTCCCCATTTATGTCTGTGTATGGTCAACATCCTCAAGCCTTCCCACAAGACTTTGTGTTGTCTGATGTTCCGGCCACTGATGACCATGCAGCCCACATGTCTGCTATTTGGGCTGCAACCAAGTCAAACCTGGAGAAGAGTGCTCTGGTTCATAAGTCATTTGCAGATCGTAGAAGTAGACCCTCTCCTCCCTACTAGGTCGGTGATAAAGTCTGGTTGTCTTCCAGGAACATTCGGTTGAAGGTACCATCTCCTAAGTTGGGTCCGAGGTTCGTAGGTCCATTTTCCATTTCGGAGGTGATCAATCCTGTGGCTGTCAGACTTCAGCTTCCCCCTGAGATGCGAATTCCCAACGTGTTTCATGTCTCCTTGGTGAAACCCGCCACCTCCAACCGCTTTTCCGTTGTCCAGCCTTCCCCTCCTACTATCTCTGTGGATGGCCAACAAGAATATGAGGTGGAGAAGATCCTTGACTCCAGGATCTCCAGGGGCTCTCTTCAGTACCTCATCAAGTGGAAAGGCTTCGGCCCTGAAGAATTCTCCTGGGAAGGACGCTCTGATGTCCATGCTCCTCGTCTGGTGAGGGAGTTCCACTCCAAATTTCCCCAGAAGCCAAGTCCTGGTGGTCCGGAGGCCCCCCGTGAGGGGGGGGTACTGTCACGATCGCCGCCCGGAGCAGGTCCAAGAGCTCCGGGCGGCGCGTCCCTCCTTGCCGGCGTCGCTCCCAAAATGGCGGCGCCCATGGCCTCCACGTGGGTAGCGGCGCCGGCGCGATGACGTCAGGCAGGGGCGTCAATGACGTCACAATGGCGCCAAATTCAAAATAAAAACGCCAACTAGACACCAGAATGGCGCCCAAGTATAGGATTCGTTCCTGTGATGTTTCCTGGGTTTCCTGTTTGCTTTGCTAAGGATTTATCTTGTTCCTGTTTATTGCTGACCTCTTGCCTGGACTTTTGGACTTTGCTAATATTCTGCCTGCCTTTGAACCCTTGCCTGGACTCTGGTTATTCTCCTGATTTAACCCTTTGTATACTGCGACCTTGCACCCTCAAGAGGGCTTCCTCCTTGATCCTGACTACCTCCCTGGAGGGAGCTCCCAGCTCCCTGACAGTCGTCTATATAGCGAAGCCACATCAATGTTGAGGGCCAAAATTCCTGGTTGCTATATACAAAAGTATCTTCAAAGTGTGCCATGAATAAATTAGCATAAGCAGGAGCAACATTTGACCCCATTGATGTGCCTTGGCTCTGTTCATAGAATTTACCTTCAAAGAGAAAATAGTTCTTTTTGAGGACCCATCCCAAAAGTTGTAGGAGCAGGTTCATCACCCCATCTGGTAATTCGAGATTTCCCATTACAGCCGTGATAACCTCGATCCCCTGTTCTTGGGGAATAGAGGTATATAGGGAGGAAACATCCATTGTGCAGAGGAATACATCCTTTTCAATTAATTCAATCTCGTTCAATTTATTGATAAAATGGGTGGTGTCCTTTACATAGGACCTGGTATGTACCACTATAGGGTTAAGGACTGAATCCAGCAGAGTTGCTAAGGGTTGAAAAATAGACAACATCCCTGCAACAATGGGCCTCCCAGGTGGTTTTTGGAGATCCTTATGAATCTTTGGTAGGAGATAAAACACAGGTATCATAGGGTTATCAACTTGTAAAAACTTTCTCAATCTGTTTGTAATAATGCCATCTTCCTGACTAGTCTTTAACAGACCATCTACCATCGTTGGATCGCCATCTAACATCCTGTAATGTGATGTATTTTGTAACTGGGTGCGCGCGAATGAAGCGCCCAGTTAGTGATTGAATAGGGTATTTATACCTCTACCAAACTCGGTAAGCATCAGAATCCCCTTGACAAAGGCCTTGGTGCCGAAACGTTGGGGCCTTTCTCATTTTTCTGGTAGGTGTATCCGCTCCTTGTTGATATATTGCTTGCTATGTATAATCAATGGGTGGTTGATATTGTATGCTATTTTTAATATTGTATAAATTATGCCATGTGTTGTATGGCATTGTTCATGGAAAATACTTTTCTCTGCATAAAAGTAAAAACAATTTTTTGAACCACTCTTTCTCTAAATTGTGTCTGTTTTGAGTGTGCAAACATACAGATAAAATTCATTGGTATAGGTTACCTTCAGTAGGGGTAACATTTGTTCCTGCACCTCTTATTACCTTTTGAAAGTTTTGGTGTGCCCTCCATTCACTATTAAGAGTATTGTTTACTTGTCTGGCTGTTCTGAAGGGATTTCTCTTCACCATGGAAATAATTCTGCGATCATCCACCACTGTTGTCTTCCATGGACGTCCAGGTGTTTTTGTGTTGCAGAGTTCACCAGTGCTTTCTTTCTTTCTCAGGATGTACCAAACTGTAGATTTTGCCACTCCTAATATTGTAACAATTCCTTGGATGTTTTTTTTTCTGTTTTTGTATCTTAAGGATGGCTAGTTTCATTTGCATGGAGAGCTCCTTTGACTGCATGTTGTCTTCCACATACAAGCAACCCCCCCCTCAAATCAACTCCAGTGCTTTTATCTGCTTCACTGATAGACATAACAAAAAAATTGCCCACATCTGCCCATGAAATAGCCTTTGAGTCAATGGTCCAATTACTTTTGAGCCCCTGAAATGAAGTGATTGTGTTTAAAAAAGGCTTTAGGTCTTTATGCATAGGGATGCAGCGAACGTCGGAAAAAATGTTCGCGAACTTGCGTCCAAAAATGCGAACGGTTCGCGAACGTCGCGAACCCCATAGACTTCAATGGGAAGGCGAATTTTATAAGCTAGAAAAGACATTTCTGGTCAGAAAAATTATTTTAAAGTTGTTTAAAGGGTGCAACGACCTGGACAGTGGCATGCCAGAGGGGGATCAAGGGCAAAAATGTATCTGAAAAATACATTGTTGCTGCGTTTTGTGCTGTAAAGGACAGAAATCACACTACGTCACAGTCAGGTGATGTTTCTGGACACGGAATGTGAAAAAGCTCACACAGCTAGGTGGCACTTGGTTAAAGACTGGGCAAACAATGCCTGCAAGGGCAACGTATACAGTAGTGGATACGGAATATATTATTGCTGCTGTAAAAACATCACTCAGGTGATGTTTACGGACACAGAATTATTATTGTTATTTAGACAGAATGTGAAAAAGCTCACACAGCTAGGGGGCACTTGCATACCTCCCAACTGTCCCTCTTTTGACCACTCAACCCCCTGTCCCTCTTTTGTACTGGAAAGTCCCTCTTTTCTCTGCACTGAACAGCCAGAAAAAAAACAGTTTCTAACTTAATTGGCTTTTGGCAGAGAGCTCAGAACAGCTAACAGGTGCAAATAAGATACTTTGTAACAATTTTGACTCTGGTTGGTGCTGGTAGTGGTGAACTACTAGGAGGAGCAGCACACCAGTCCCACTCCCCAACACAGCTAGACTAATAGCACTGGGCTCTTATAGTAGCAAAGTAAAAAAACAAAAAAGAAAATAAAAGCAGTCCTTACAAGGACTATTGGGTTATTACAGCAGTCAGCAGATGAGATCAGAAGCAGTGCCCACAGCAGCTACATACAGAGCACTGCAGTAGAAGGTAGATTACTACTAGTCAGCAAAGCTACCTAACCTAAACTCACTGTCCCTCAAATCCCTGCAGAGTTCTGTCCCTACAATACAGAGCAGTATGAAGTAGATTACTAGCCAGCAAAGTTACTATAAACTGTCCCTCAAATCACTAAACAGCTCTCTCCCTACACTAGCTCTTCCAAGCACACACACAGGCAGAATGAAAAAACGCTGCAGGGCTTCAGTTTATATATGGAAGGGGAGTGGTCCAGGGGGTGTGGGGGTGGTCCAGGAGGGAGAGCTTCCTGATTGGCTGCCATGTATCTGCTGGTCTGGGGGAGAAATGGCAAAAATAAGCGCCAGCTAAGGCGAACCCAAATTGGCGAACGTTGCGCAACGTTCGCGAACATTCGGCGGACGCGAACGGTCGATGTTCGCGCAAACTAATTCACGGGCGAACAGTCCGCGACATCCCTATTTATGCAATCTTTTTGTTTAACCCACTGAATTAAAGCTGAAAGTCTGCAGTTCAACTGCATCTGAGTTGTTTATTTATCATTGTGGTAATGTTCAGAAGAACCAAAATTAGAAAAATGTTGTCTCTGTCCAAAGATTTATGGAGCTAACTGTATATATACAAACGACTTAAAAACTATAGAAAATTTGTAAGGAATGTATATCGCAAAAATTGCTTGTAATCACGTTTTATTTTATAAGCCAGGTTGGTGTGGCAAACTGGCAACCTTCATCCTAATGTTTCTTTGACTTTTTTTATGTAAATGTTATGCTTGTGAACTAGAAGCAAAATCAGTGCTGTAAAGTTCAAATTCCCAAGGGCCCTCAGTCTTGTGCTCTTTGCATAACATTCCTTTGCATTAATTCCCTTGAAAATCATTTGGCCTTTAATCTTACAACATTCCCTCGATTGATAAAGACCTGGTATAAAAACATTCCTTGCACTTAATAGCCAAACCACAATCTTATCAAACACTTTACCTCCCAGACACAGAACAACTGATATTGTAAATAACATAGTCTTCAAGGAAGTTGGATTTGTAAATACTTTAATTTATTTGTTCTTCTGGTTCTATCTGCAATGTTCATTTGGAGGCTTATTTATTAAAGGTCAGATTTTAGTGGTTTTAGAGGTTTTTAAAACAACCATTAAATCTCTCATTCTCTTGATCTCGCCATGATTCCCACCATAAATCTGGCTCTGCGTCTCGGCCGCTCCTCACCACTCATGACTGCGCATTCCACTTCCTTCACTATGGATTCCTACAGTCCAGAAAGTGCTCGTATTACAATGCCATTCAAATTACTTGCTATGCATTTCATCCTTAAAGGGCTTCCTCAGACAATTTTTAAATAAATAATATCACAATGTAATTGCATGCCTTACTTTTTACCTTTTTACCTTTTTAACCCCACTGCTAAACACAATATTATAACCACATTGTTAGTAGGATTTAAACTATAGGAAAAAAGTATGTTCAGCACTAGCCTCAATTGCACTGCCCCTTAAACATACTCATGAACTGTACAGAAAAAGGAACAGAGTTAGGGGAATGTAATAAAAGTCTCAAAGAGAAAAACAATGTGCACAAATAAGAATAAAAATTAGCATTTTACAATGTAACATTCTTCTTTATTTTATTTATTGCATTGTAAATTTTAATTGCACACTTTTAAGATGTGGTAGAAGGTGTTGTAATCTTTTGGAGCAAACATAACAACTTCAGTAGGAAATTTTAATGCATTCACTGCGCACTGCTTAATTTTTCCGTTACCGACTTTAATTACATTCCCTTCCCCCTAAAGAGTTTTTTCAATAAAATATTTGGGGGGGAATGTAATATTAGTCGCTAATTCTCAATTTGTTCGCAATGCAAACAAATTTTAGCAAAGTGAACAAATGTTGCCTTTGCGAACACTTTGCTCCTCACATGACAGTAGGATAGTGATTGTGAATTTTATAGTTTGCAATTGTGTGCAGTATATGTAACGAAAACATTGTTACATTTGCTCCAAAAGCAGGCGTTAAATGTTCGCAATGCACAATTAAGATTCGCAATACAATGAGGGCAGATTTATCAAGGGTCGAATTTCGAAGTGTAAAATACTTCGAAATTTGACCATCGAATTAAAATACTTCGAATTCGAATATCGAACTCAAAGTATTTTTCACCGAATTTGGCCATCAAATGATAAAAGTAAAATCATTCGATCGAACGATTAAATCATTCAAAACGAACGATTTTAGCGTACGATCGAACCATTTTACTTCAATGTGTAAAGACTTAGAAAATGGTTGTAACGGTCCCCATAGGCTTTGATCAAAAAAACCTGATGTGGGGAAGGTCCCCATAGGATAACATTGTAGATCGGTAGGTTTAAAGTGGCGAAGTATGTAGTCGAAGGTTTTTTAAAGAGATAGTACTTCGACTATCGAATGGTCAAATAGTCGAAAACTTTTTAGTTAGAATCGTTCGAATCGAAGTTGTAGTCGAAGGTCGTAGTAGCCTATTCGATGGTCGAAGTACCCAAAAAAAACCTTCGAAATTCGACGTTTTTTTTACTTTGAATCCTTCACTCGAGCTTAGTAAATGTGCCCTATAGTATCCTATTCGATGGTCGAAGCATCCAAAAAATTACTTCGAATTTTTATACTTCGAAAATTCCCTCGAATTCACTTCGACCCTTGATAAATCTGCCCCTAAAAGCCTAATGAAGAGTTTTACATTGCGGCATGCACATTTTTATTCGCAAATTTGTTCTCTTTGCAACTTTTGCTACATTTCTCCCATTGTGCCTCCACAATCAATCAAAAAAACAAATATATTTCAAGTTTTCACATATACTCAATTACTTTAAAGAAATCTGTCCGTTAGAGAAACCAAGAAGGCATAGTCATACTTCAGTCATCTAAGATGTACAATAAGTGTAAGCTGAATCCACATTAAAAACAGTAACGTCTTACCAGATGCTGTTAAATTCCTCTGCCTTTCATCTTCTGTTAATGTTATCCCTGTCTGGATGTTCATTACATTTTATTACCTTTGTCATTTGTTTTGCATTTAATAGCTACTGTATATGTGTTTCTCATCTTGAAATGATGTCTTGAAATGCACCACTTCTACCCTGGGCATTGAAAGTCACAACACATATTTTTGTGTCTGGTCAAAGACATGCTTTAAATTTACAGCAGACAACTCGTAATATCACAGTAATAAAATGACAGCTTGTTTTCAAAAAAGAGAAAATTACCTCTGCAGATGTACAATATGAACAGGATACTTGCAGTCAGTGCTTTTCCCATCAAGTTATTGCTTATGCCCTCACATCAGACATTTGTATACAATATAAAAATGAATTTGATGTTTAACTCCAACTGTGGGTTACTTTATTTTATGAAATATTAATGTATCAGCTCAGGGACTCCTGTAAATAGTTTGAGACCATATTTTCCTTTTGCCTTTAAGTAATTGCAAATTGCATTTGTCAGTAACTGAATGGTAAATGTTGATGTTCACTGCAAGGTACTCTACTGTTTCTCCTCCAGTAGCAAGTTGGCCACTAGCTGTTGTCCTTAAAGGAGAACTAAACCCTAAAAACAAATGTGGCTATACAAATACCATATTTAATATACTGAACTAATTGCAACCACCTAAAGTTTCAGCTTCTCAATAGCAGCAATGATCCAGGACTTCAAACTTGTCACAGGGGGTCACCATCTTGGAAAGAGTCTACGACACTCACATGCTCAGTGCAGCTGTTGAGAAGCTAAAGTTAGGATCGTCTCAAATTATACAGCAGAAAATGAGGTTGGCCTGTAATATAAGTTGATGCTACAAAGCTAATTATTACATTTCGATGCTTGATGTATTGGTTTCTGTGCTGCAATGTAGTACTTATCTGTATTAATTACTAATCAGCCTTATATTGTGACATTTATATTCTATGTGTACTGTATATTGTGAGTGGGTCCCTAAGCTCAGTAAGTGACAGCCGCACAGAGTATGTGCTGGGGATCAGCAGAAAAGAAGATGGTCAGCTACAGGGGCACCTTCAGGGGCACCGATCTTCTCTGCTAAAGGGCTGTGCTTGCCATGGGTTGGTACAAAATCCTAAAACATAATGTACAACATTTCTAGACTACTTCTTTAGTTAAGTTTTAGTTCTCATAATGCCAGTTAGGTTTATAACCAGTGTTTCATTTTGACCACTGTCATACTTACTTTGCTTTCACTGGCCTTGGGAGTGCATTAGGTATTCCATGTAGATAAGACCGAGTACCCCAGACCCTCTTTCCAAAGGGAAGTGGGAAGTCACAGGCAGATATGTACATTGAGACCTGATTCCTTCTGAGCATCAAGAGATCTTATATACTCATATAGGAGCAAGTAGAGATGGCGCGAACTGTTCGCCGGCGAACTTGTTCGCGCGAACATCGGGTGTTCGCGCTCGCCGGAAGTTCGCGAACGTCGCGCGACGTTCGCCATTTTGGGTTCGCCATTGTTGGCGCTTTTTTTTGCCCTCTCACCCCAGACCAGCAGGTACATGGCAGCCAATCAGGAAGCTCTCCCCTGGACCACTCCCCTTCCCTATAAAAACCGAAGCCCTGCAGCGTTTTTTCACTCTGCCTGTGTGTGCTGAAGAGATAGTGTAGGGAGAGAGCTGCTGCCTGTTAGTGATTTCAGGGACAGTTGAAAGTTTGCTGGCTAGTAATCGTTTTGATACTGCTCTGTTATTGGAGGGACAGAAGTCTGCAGGGGTTTGAGGGACATTTAAGCTTAGGTAGCTTTGCTGGCTAGTAATCTACCTTCTACTGCAGTGCTCTGTATGTAGCTGCAGTGGGCAGCTGTCCTGCTTCTGATCTCATCTGCTGACTGCTGCAATAACAGTAGTCCTTGTAAGGACTGCTTTTATTTATTTTTTTGTTCCAATACAGAGCAGTATCAAGCAGATTACTAGCCAGCAAACTTACTATCATCTGTCCCTGAAATCACTAACAGCTCTCCCCCTACACTATCTCTTCCAAGCACACACAGGCAGATTTTTCAGATACATTTTTGCCCTTGATCCCCCTCTGGCATGCCACTGTCCAGGTCGTTGCACCCTTTAAACAACTTTAAAATCATTTTTCTGGCCAGAAATGTCTTTTTTAGATGTTAAAGTTCGCCTTCCCATTGAAGTCTATGGGGTTCGCGAACCGTTCGCGAACCGCTCGCATTTTTGCGCAAGTTCGCGAATATGTTCGCGAACTTTTTTTCCGACGTTCGCTACATCCCTAGGAGCAAGGTGTAAAGCTCAAAAATCCAGTATACAGTGTTTCAGAAAAATAGTGCTGCACAACATGAGTTATTTGCTAATGTGGGTGCAAATTAGCACCCATGCTGATAATAAACTGTGCAACTTGCAGTTCTATTTTTCTGGCCTCAATGGGGGTGCAAATGTGCCATGTTCAGTGTTTAAATGTGCTCTCCCCACAATAAGGGGCCGATTCACTCAGCTCGAGTGAAGGGTTCGAATGAAAAATACTTCGATTATTTTTTGGGTACTTCGACCATCGAATGGGCTACTTCGACCTTCGACTACGACTATCGAAGGATTCAAACTAAAAATCGTTCGACTATTCGACCATTCGATAGTCGAAGTACTTGCCCTTTAAAAAAAACTTCGACCCCCTACTTCGGCAGCTAAAAGCTACCGAAGTCAATGTTAGCCTATGGGGAAGGTCCCCATAGGCTTGCTAACCTTTTTTTGATCGAAGGATTTCCCTTCGATCGTTGGATTAAAAACCTTCGAATCGTTCGATTCGAAGGATTTAATCGTTTGATCGAATGCAAAATCCTTCGATCGATTGATCGCAGGATTTGCGCTAAATCCTTCGACTTCGATATTCGAAATCGAAGGATTTCAATTCGAGGGTCGAATTTCGAAGTATTTTTAACTTCGAAATTCGACCCTAAGTGAATCTGCCCCTAAGTGTTAATGTGAGATGCATTAGTCTAAATGGAGTCAACTACATGAGGTCCTCCTATCTGGCCAGTCCTACGCTTAATTTTCATCTGACATTAAAATGTAATTAAGCAATTGAATTCTTAATGAATAAGATGAAAATTAAGAGTAGGACTGGCCAGATATGGGATGACTTTGACGTAGTTGGCCAGCTTAAATATATTGCAATATATGGACAAACAATCCCTGTTTTGTTTAAAGGGTAAGGCATTTTTTAGTAGCAGTATGCACAAAATGTCGCTGTCTTAAATATATTTGCAAATTTATATTTATCGCAGGTTAGTAAACTGGCAAAAACATATTTAGCGACAAATTTGTCTATATTTTGTGCGCATATTTTTACCGCGCATAGTAAACAGACCCCATAGTGCTTGTCTGCATGCCCCTAGTTCAGGCCCACTAATCCCTCCAGTACTGCACGCTCCTCACTGCTCCCTGTTGCTCACTCATCTCTTTACCCCCACTGCATCATCATTATGTGTGCATATAGTTTCGGTGGAGCAAGGTTGACCCAACCCTGACTATAACTTCTAGTTATTTCACTGATCCCATATGATCCATAATATCACCTGTGTGTCTGTGCCATTTACCTCTGCAAGGGGCCCCTAGAGTTGATATTACTATGGCCCCAGTTTCTCCCAATGGTGTCAGGAACCATCAAAAAGACCTTATGATTTTGTACAGTCTGCACGAGTGTTGATGGGTTATGCACCTATATCATGAAAGCTGCTACCCAATTTAATTTTTTTATGTTTATGTACAGAGCTTCTAATATATCCATTATTATAGTTGACCCACTGTTTTGTGGGGACTTTCAGATAAATATAATAAGTTCTATGTCATTTCCTGTAATACATATCAGTACCTTCAGCAATTTCCTGCTCAAAATAAAGAACTGTCAAAGAGAATTGCTGGTAACTTGGGAATTTCATAGAAAAAAAAATATTTTTTTCTCTCATGTGAATGCAACCAAAGTGCTCAGTGTTTTCTACCACAAGGGGGTAATGTTGGACTAGTTTTTATAATCTGTGCTAAGCAAAATATATATGAATGAACAAGCATATAAATATTACATACAGTTCCTTCTAATAAACGGTGACACACCTTGACATTTTGGTATCTTGCATCATAAATACAGTTATTCAGATCAACTATAATTTCAATTGCATAATCATATCATAGTATAAATATAGTTTTCATGATCAACTTCAGCTCACGTCTTCGTATATTGTCTTTCATTTTCTTATTTGAGGGGAGATTTAGAGTCCTTTATGAAGCAATCAGAGCAATATACAGAGACATGTATGTACCTCAATACCTCATATAGTGCTTACATCAGCAGTGTCCCATAGGTAACCCATAGGCCTACAACTTGCTTGTGGTCCTATATTTTATAGATGACCAAAACGATTGTCTATTTCTTTCATTTTATCACATCGTACGGACATCAATACCACATAAATACCTATAGCCATAATAATATCCTTTATTTTTTACACAAGCTTTAGGTTGATTTTTCATGGTCCCCAGGCTTAGATATAATGTATTTATATAGTATCCACATAAACAAATACATAAATTACTAATCCCATTTCATCAGCCACTACAATCAACATCATTCAAATATAATAAAAACATTAATTAGTTGAAACATACATAAAAACCCAGCAATCCATAAAAATATTCCTGAAGATAAAGGAACCCCTTCTTCTATGCAGTAACAATTTGTGGTTACCACTTAACACAGTAGATACATGTGGCTTAAAAGGGACCCGTCACCCAAAAAAAATATTCATAATCCTATTTTATCACATCAGTCAAGAAAAATGAACTTTAATTACACTATATAAATTATTTGAATCTCATTTTCTTCATTCTGGGAATTCATAATTATAGCAAGCAGGCAGGAGCCATTTTGTGGGCATTGCTATTAAGACAAGCCTTGTATCATCTCAGAATCTTTTTTGTGCACCAGAATGGGGGACCCGATGTCCATCCCCATGCCCTAGCTACACAATTAAACGATGAAGAGAACGGGGGAATGTGGGGAGAGCAGCGATTTCTAGAAAGTACTGAATGGAAAGTGAAAGTAATTGTCTGCCCTGCCTCTATGTCCAGAGCATAGAGGAGGGGCAGACAATATTTGATTGACAGCTGAGATGTTTAAATTAGCTTACAACAGCTATGAATGCTTTAATAAAAAATAGAAATTGGATTTCATGTTTAATTTGAAAAGGACTTTTCTTATACAGCTTTTTCTGTCTGGGTGACAGGTACACTTTAATGAATACAAATATATACAGCATATGCATTTATATTTGTACAGAAGCAGATCCATCAGTAGAGTAATACGTAACCTTAAGTCCCACTATAGTGTGGTTAGGTGTTTTAGTTCCAATAATCAATATAAAGCTTCAATGAAGTTCACACAGGGGTGCAATATGTAATAGGCATTAGTGAGTTCATGGATTGAAAGTGCTGGCTTAGTTAAATATACTTAGCTTTCTTGAAACCTTGTGAGAGCTCCGTTTGTACTGTAGCAGTATTTCACAGTATTAACATCAAAGTTTGTGAAAGCATCCTAACACTTAAATGTTCCCATTTCATCTCTTGAAAACACCCAGGACAGATGCACCTCATATGCCCAGGATAGAGACAAAAAATACACAGTCCTCCAAGAATAAGTCCTTAAGGGGATACTGTCCTGGGAAAAAAAATTTTTCAAAATGAATCTGTTAATAGTGCTGCTCCAGCAAAATTCTGCACTGAAATCCATTTCTCAAAAGAGCAAACAGATTTTTTTATATTCAATTTTGAAATCTGACATGGGACTAGACATATTGTCAATTTCCCAGCTGCCCCAAGTCATGTGACTTGTGCTCTGATAAACTTCAATCATTCTTTACTGCTGTACTGCAAGTTGGAGTGACATCACCACCCTCCCTCCCCCCCCCCCGAGCAGCCAAACAAAAGAACAATGGGAAGGTAACCAGATAACAGCTCCCTAACACAAGATAACCACTCCCTGGTAGATCTAAGAACAGCACTCAATAGTAAAAACCCATGTCCCACCGAGACACATTCCATTACATTGAGAAGGAAAAACAGCAGCCTGCCAGAAAGCATTTCTCTCCTAAAGTGCAGGCACAAGTCACGTGACCAGGACAGCTGGGAAATTGACAAAAAGTCTAGCCCCATGTCAGATTTCAAAATTGAATATAAAAAAAATTGTTTTCTCTTTTGAGAAATGGATTTCCGTGCAGAATTCTGCTGGAGTAGCACTTTAACTGATGCGTTTTGAAAAATACATGTTTTCCGAAGACAGGATCCCTTTAACAGCTATTTCCCTATGACAATGGCTTTGTCAAGAGTTTATACATACAGTACAATACATCTGTTAATTGAATTGAGCGTTCAGGTGTAGGTTTACAGAGAGCCTACGGGAGAAGCTTGGGCATTGTTTGTGAGGTCACAGCAGAAAATCAGGGGTAAGAGTTCCTTAGTTAAAGACTAACAACAGCTAACAACACTCCTGACATCCTATGTGATTTGAGCCCTGGAGGCTTCAGAAGGGAGCAGTGTCTGGTGAAAAACATAGTGGGCACCAGCTGGTCCCGTAAAGAAATAAACTGAGTGAAATGTCCATGCATGAGCGCAGCACCGACATGACCTGCTCCCCCGGCTAGCCCATAGAGAAAAAAACTGTTGCGACTTGTCCACGTAAATTCAGTGCAAACAATTGCTGAGTGCCAGGGAATTGGAAGATGGAAGGGGCCCCCGGACACTGCCAGGAGGGCCCTTCGTTTAAAGCCTGGTGGGCCCCCAAGGCTCCAGTCCAACCCTGGAAGGGAGAATGCTGTGTGAGAGTAACAGGCAATTGGCATTGTGTAATTAAGATCCTTGTCGAACAGTAAGCTATCCCCCTGCAAGAGGCTCTACAACGATAAAACCTGTTCTGAGTTCATCGCATTTATTGTGAAGGTTCCTATTTTATGCAGCAAAGGCCTAGCACATGAACACATAAGTGACAGATGCCCAGAGCCACAAGTGGCCCTGTTACATACATACTAGGGATGAGTAAAACTGCCCTGTGCAGTGCATTGGAGTCAGTGGATGTATCATCTTGCAACAAATGCATTGAAGTTATTGGCCTTTTCCCCTCCCATGTTTTTCTCTCTTGTGAAAAAAAAAAATTTTTAACTTGGGCAAAACAAAACGTATGAATTATTTGCTTAAAATGGACTCTATTGAAGATGGCTTCCTGTATTTTGGAGCTTTCTTGATAAAGAGTTTTTTTGTTCTTACTTTTTATAATATGAACTTTTAATAAACTCAATGACAATTGTGGTTATAGTGTTTATGAGTTTGATTGTGGTTTAAAAACCTCGAAAACCACTAAAATTCGAACTTTATTAAATAAACCTCCACCAGTCACCTATTCTGGCCTGAGCCTCTGTATAATACATTATTATTATTAGGCATTGTTCCCCATATTATTTGACCTAATGGGATGTTTGCTATAAGACAGGGGCATTTCTAGGTCCCTGGCCACTATGAGGCGGCCTTTCGGATGCCACCTCCCCTTGCATTTGCTGCTTACCTTCCCAAGAATTGGTGGAGGTTGAGGGGGCCACATTGATAGTGCAGAGAAAGCAGAGTCGCACTGTCTCCAACAGAATAGCCAAAATTTATGGCAGCCATACCCCTGCTTCAGATACATTTTGTTACGTGACTCGTCATTTTATCCAGCAGAGAAAGACAGCTTATTGAAGTATATAATAAATATAATTTAGGTTTATGAATCCTAGAAGATGTGACTGCTTGCATCTAAAATTTATATAGGTTTCTAATCATGCCTCAATAAGTTCCAAAGATCTAGTTTGCAAATATCACATTCCTACTACCCGCGAAATGCAGAAAACACAAAATTAAGATATTAATATGCTGCTGAAGCCACTACCTTTCAAACCTAAGGGACCAAAAATCCTTTCAACAAGGTGATATGATTTTGACCCCACTATGTATACATTTCTGATTATGCTTCAGTCCTAGCAAATAATTACATATTTATTAATTTTCACTTCTCTTATCAGGTGTGTTGCTAAACTATATATATATATATATATATATATATATATATATATATATATATATATATATATATATATAGCCCTAGATAATTAACATGTTGTCTAAATACACTGCTTCATAGAAATGTATAGAGCAAAGTAGTAAGAACATTTAAATATATCATTATTTAGCTGTGTTTGATTGAGAAGTACAATGATGACATATACAAGGATAGAAAAAACACTTATGAGATCACAGGATACTGACATTTACTTTGTATTAAAGATCATGCTATGTAATTGGATTCTTTTCCTTAGGAGCCTTGTCTCCTGTGGCAAACAAACTAAAATATTTTATACATTACTATAAATCCCCAAATTCTAAAGAGACATTGAATTGAAAACACCTTGCATTGTGCTTTCTGGACTTACGCAATACAGTTGCTCTGCTTCAATTACAAATGACAGTAGGAGAGGCACAGACTGATCAGAACTGCTCAGCAGGTTCATAAAGAGGGTAGAAGAATTTTAGCAGATTGACATTATTACATTTTTTGAATTGCCAAGAACTATGAAGGGTCAGAAAACACCCTGAGAAAAAGGTCTGTAGACTATGCAGCCAAAATCTACAACAATTATTTTCCAAAAACACTTCAAAGGTTGGAATAATTCCAGAACAAATTTCTTTGAGATCCCAGCTGAATTTCTTTGTTTATCAAATCTGATCATTAACCAAAAAAATGTAATAGTTGAAATGGACAATGCTGTCTGATCAGTAACAGACTATTAATATGGAGATTCAAATATGCAAGGTTACTCATTTAAAATAATAGATTAAAAACTGTGGTTGTTGCAAGTTAGCACAATGCCTCCCCAAGGCCTTTCTGCTCTTGGGCTCCCAAAAGCCAGCTGTCTTGTTTTCTGCTTAAAAATATAGTCATATGTAATAACTGATAAACCTGACTGACTGGTTTGCCTTTTATTGTACCATAGTCTTTACCTGATGCTGGTACAAGTCCTCCTTGCCTGATAATGTAGCCTTTAAAATCTATTACATTCTAAGGGACATGTTTATTTGGGTCGAATTGAAATTGAAATTCGAATTTTCGAATTGTTTTATGGTCAAAACTGTCAAATTCGACTAGGGAATTATCCAAAGTAGATTGCATTTTTTGAAGAAATTCGAATCAGATTTTTGAGATTTAGCATACTCGGGCCCTTTAAATATTCGTTTAAGATATTAGATTTTTCTAATAAATAATCGAATATTTGGATTTTGCGTAAAATCGAATTCATGTGAAGGGCGAATCTGTCTGTGAAAAATTCTTGAAATGCTTTGAAGTCAATGGGCGTCAAATTGTAACGCTAGTAAATTTTTATGCGCGTGCCAATTTGACGCGCGCCAATGTATTTTTTGTTGCGCCAACTTATTTGTGTAAGACGCACTTCCTGCTTGATTCCTTTGTCACTGGTGCATGCCGCTGGGCACTCTGATGCTGGCGTCATAACGCTGGGCTTCATGGCGTCATTAATCAGCGCCAAATTCCATCTTTGGTGCCAAACTTCCTCTTAAAAGCCTGATTCACCATTTTTTCAGTGCCCAAGCAAGGCTTCAGTATACTGTTCCTGCTCAAGCGTATATGTATATATATATATATATATATATATATATTGATTATCTAGTTTTGACTCCTGCCTGACTTTTTGATCACAAATTCCTGGTGCCAGCGTTGAATTCTTTGCCTGTTTTGACTACGCCTCTTCAAAATCCTTGCCGGTAGCTCGCTTACAGACTTGTCTCGCACATCCTTCTTGGTTTTCCACAGCAGAAAGCCCGGAGCCCCAAAAGGGTGTCTGTGAACACCGGAGACCACAGGGTTAACCTGTGCAACCGAGTGTACCCCTCACTGTACAAGGTTGTACAACAAGATTGTTACAATTTGCAGCCGAATGTTTGCTGCAGTTTCGCAAATGTATTTGTGGTCGGCAAAACGTGGAAATTCACTGCGAATCCATGCCTGGCGAATTTATTCGCCCATCACTATATATGATATATATGATACAGGTGGTGTAACTAGAAGTTACTGCTCCCTCCCCACAGCCAAGGCCATATTTATGTATAGGCACCTGAGGGCGTGTGCCTAGGACACCAGCCTTAGGGTGGCAACCCTTGAGTACCTACATAATTGCACATTTTTATTTTTAGAAAAATAAAAAAAACTCCCCAGCTCCCCTGCAGAAGCAGAGCTGGGGTGTATGTGAGGGGGGTCAGCCTGCAATTTGTGGGGGCATGACATTACGGGCCAGATTTATCAAGGGTCGAATTTCGAAGTGGAAAATACTTCAAAATTCAACCATCGAATTGGGTTACTTCAAATGTCGAAGTCGAAGTTTTTTTAAATCGAATTTGACCGTTTTTGGTCGAACGTAGATCATTCGATCATACAGTGAAATCCTTTCATCGATCGATCGATGAACGATTTTCCTTCGACTTCTACAACTTAGCCAAATGTTAGATATGGGTTCTAGGATATCCCAATAGGCTAACATAGCAATTTGTCAGGTCTAAGAAGTTGAACATTTTTAAAGATACAGTACTTCGATTTTCGAAGTCAAACTTTTTTATTTCGAATCAAAGTCGAATTTAGGCCTATTTGATTGTCAAAGTACCTAAAAAATTGTTCGAAATTCGAAGTTTTTACCTTCAAAAATTAACTTCGACCCTTAGTAAATCTGCCCCTACATATAGCAGAAGTGATGTCACACACAGTTCTATGTGTGATGTCACTCAAATGGGAGACATACAGTGGTTAGGTCCGGTGCCTAGGGTGGCACCAAATCTAAATACAGTGGTGCCCACAACTTGATATGTTTAAATCTTCATTTTTTGGCCTCTCTCTCAAATATATAATGAACCTGTAAGTCTTTAACTTCACTGGGTCTCTTATGCTCCTGGGCCCTCCAGGAGTCGCAGGATCTATACCCCCTAGTGTTGTACCTCTGTTTCACACTTTAGAGAAAGCAATGGAAGAAAACTTGGGGGGTTGATTTATATCATGATACTTTACATATATTTACAGTTTTTATATTACTGTATTATTCAATGATCAACCAACAGGTCAGTTGGACAGAAAATAAATTACATTGGTTACAGGTCAATAACAGAAAATAAATATAGGAGAGTAGAATTAAAATCAATCGGCAAAAGCAGTAATTCTGGATTTATAGGATTTAACATTTGACAGCTTTAACATTTGGTACTTTTTTATATAGAGAGGGTAATAATTGCCCAGCACAAAGATATTGTTACCTGAATCTGAGTACATGGCCTTTACTATTTCCATTTTTATACAGGTGTATAGGATTTAGGGGTTTTCTGGATAAGGGATCTTTCTGTAATTTGGATCATCATACTTTCAGATTGATAATATTTTGAACATGGGATTAAACCAATAGGAATGTTTTGCCTCCAACATGGTTTCATGCAGCTTAGAAAGAAACATAGTTACATAGTTAATTGAATTCAAGGACAAGGTACTGCTTTGTTTTTACACAGAAAAAGGAAATCAATTATTTGTTTAAAATGGACTCTATGGGAGATGGCAATCCTGTAATTTGGAGCTCTCAGGATAATGAACGTCTGGATAATGAATCCCATAACACAGATGTGTGCTGAAAGAATTAGGAAGAAGCAGAAGATAACTGTGCTTACTAGTATATTGTGTATAATCTATAAAAATGTCTTCCTAATATAATGTTATACAGTACGTTCGCTTTATAAACCAGAATGCAAAATAAAAATACTGCCTCTAAGGGGAAAAAAATGTCATACATATGTGAAATGAAAAATCACCATCTGTTATCTAGAGGTCATATTCATATAAGTACTACTGAAAAGAAAATAAACATGGTAAAGCATAAAACATGGGCAAGATTTAAGGTCATGCGAAAGAACATTAAGGGCACATAAAATAAAATGATATAAAGCAGCTGGCGTTAAAATGAATTTGGGCCAAAATAGTAGCAGAATATTTTAATATCTAGCTGTCAAAGATTCATAAATCAAAATAGCAGTGAGAAAAAAACAAGCCTTTCCTTTCCACAACTTCCTATGGCTATAAAATTTGAATGCCCCTGGTTTATAATTTTGACTGCAATAATTAACCTGAATGAGCGAGGGCCTTCTTGTAGCATAACGAAACCGAGACTAAATGGATTTACCAGTGTATTCCAGTGATCTCAGTAATTTAAGGGAGACAATAGGGGTCATTTACACCTATGTGCAAAGTGCATTAAGAGGGAGAGATAATAAACATCCAATAATATATGAACAGGTAATGTAATAAAAGGCCCAATGTTTGGTACAGGTCACCAATAGAAGTAAACCATCAGGTGCCATTGGCTTGTTGGAAAATAAAAATCTGATTGGTTGCTGTGGGTGACTACACATTTATTGCATCCCCTCATTCCTTGCTGTTGTAGTAATACCAAACACGCTGATGCTTAGTTAGTGTGGCTTATATGTAACATAGTAACATAGTAACATAGTAACATAGTAAGTAAGGTTGAAAAAAGACACATGTCCATCGAGTTCAACCTTTTTTTTTTTTTTTTTTATCTACCTATCTGCAAGTTGATCCAGAGGAAGGCAAAAAAACCCATCTGAAGCCTCTCCAATTTGCCTTAGAGGGGGAAAAATTCCTTCCTGACTCCAAAATGGCAATCGGACTAGTCCCTGGATCAACTTGGACTATGAGCTATTTCCCATAACCCTGTATTCCCTTACTTGCTAAAAAGCCATCCAACCCCTTCTTAAAGCTATCTAATGTATCAGCCTGTACAACTGATTCAGGGAGAGAATTCCACATCTTCACAGCTCTCACTGTAAAAAACCCCTTCCGAATATTTAGGCGGAACCTCTTTTCTTCTAATCGGAATGGGTGACCTCGTGTCAGCTGGAAAGACCTACTGGTAAATAAAGCATTAGAGAGATTATTATATGATCCCCTTATATATTTATACATAGTCATCATATCACCCCTTAAGCGCCTCTTCTCCAGCGTGAACATCCCCAATTTGGCCAGTCTTTCCTCATAGCTAAGATTTTCAATACCTTTTACCAGCTTAGTTGCCCTTCTGTGTACCCTCTCTAATACAATAATGTCCTGTTTGAGTGATGGAGACCAAAACTGTACGGCATATTCTAGATGGGGCCTTACAAGTGCTCTATACAGTGGAAGAATGACCCCCTCCTCCCTTGACTCTATGCCCCTTTTAATACAGCTCAAGACCTTATTTGCCCTTGATGCTGCTGACTGGCATTGCTTGCTACAGCCAAGTTTATCATCTACAAGGACTCCAAGGTCCTTTTCCATAATGGATTTGCCTAGTGCAGTCCCATTAAGGGTATAAGTGGCTTGGATATTTTTACATCCCAGGTGCATGACTTTACATTTATCAACATTGAATCTCATTTGCCACTTAGCTGCCCAGATTGCCAGTTTGTCAAGATCATGTTGCAAGGATGCCACATCCTGGATGGAATTAATTGGGCTGGATAATTTTGTGTCATCTGCAAACACTGATACATTACTTACAACACCCTCCCCTAAGTCATTAATGAACAAATTAAATAAAAGTGGACCCAATACTGAGCCCTGGGGGACCCCACTAAGAACCTTACTCCAAGTAGAGAATGTCCCATTAACAACTACCCTCTGTACCCGATCCTGTAGCCAGTTTCCTATCCATGTGCAAACGACTTCATTAAGCCCAACAGACCTTAGTTTAGAAAGCAGCCGTTTGTGGGGCACAGTATCAAACGCTTCGGCGAAATCCAAATAGATCACATCTACTGCCCCCCCAGTATCCAGAATCTTACTTACCACATCATAAAATGCAATCAAATTCGTCTGACATGACCTATCCTTCATAAAGCCATGCTGATTGTTGCTCATAATGCCATTCATTAGGACAAAATTTTGAATGTGGTCCCTTAACAAGCCTTCAAATAATTTGCCCACCACAGATGTCAAGCTTACTGGCCTATAATTGCCAGGCTGAGATCGTAATCCCTTTTTAAATATTGGAATAACATCAGCTTTTCTCCAATCCATAGGCACCATACCAGATGACAGTGAATCTGAGAAAATCAGAAATAAGGGCTGGTCTAAAACTGAACTAAGCTCTCTTAGAACCCGGGGGTGTATGCCATCAGGCCCTGGAGCCTTGTTTACATTAATTTGTATTAAAGCTTTTTGAATCATATCCTGAGTCAGCCACTGACTAGATTGAGCTGAACCATTCGTGCAGTTATTAAGTGAGCCTGTGAACCCAGACTCCTCTATTGTATACACTGAAGAAAAGAACTGATTTAACACATTTGCCTTATCTGTATCTGTTACAACCATACTGGTACCATTATTTAATGGAGCAACACTCTCAACCTGCATCTTTTTACTATTAATATATTTAAAAAACTTTTTAGGGTTAGTTTTCACCTCCACCGCAATTAACTCTTCATTTCTTTTCTTAGCCTTCCGGATTGCTGATTTACAACATTTATTACAGTGTTTATATTCATTAAATGCAGCTTCTGTCCCCTTTTTAGGGTTAGTTTTCACCTCCACCGCAATTAACTCTTCATTTCTTTTCTTAGCCTTCCGGATTGCTGATTTACAACATTTATTACAGTGTTTATATTCATTAAATGCAGCTTCTGTCCCTACAGATTTGTAGTTTTTAAATGCCTTTCTCTTCTTTCCCATTAACTTCTTTACTTCTGTATTAAGCCACACAGGATGATTCTTAGAGCTTCTACGTTTAGTCCTTAAGGGAATAAATTGAGAACAGTAATGATTTAATATCATTTTAAAGGACAACCATTTCTGTTCTGTGTTTTTAGCTGAAAACCTAATGCCCCAATCAATGCTCTGTAGGGCAGCCCTCAAGGCACTAAAATTAGCTTTTGCAAAATTCATGGTTTTTGTTGCCCCAGTATATTTTTGTTTTTTGCACCAGACATTAAAAGATATAACCTTATGGTCACTATTACCCAGGGGTTCAATGACTTGCACATTTGCTATAAGTTCTGGGTCATTTGAGATCACTAAATCAAGAATAGCATTTTTTCTGGTAGGCTCCTCTACAACCTGTGCTAAAAAATTGTCGTGCAATAAGTTTATAAACTTGTTCCCATTAACTGATCTAGCAGTACCGTTGCTCCAGTCAATATCTGGGTAATTAAAATCCCCCATTATCATTACTTTACCTAAACTAGTAGCCTTTTCTATTTGCATTAGGAGCTTTGTCTCCTCCTCCTCACTTACATTAGGGGGTCTATAGCATACGCCTACAATTAATTTGCTGGATTCTTTACAATTGGTGAAGAACTCCACCCATATGACTTCTGCCCCCTCATTTTCTAATATAACCTCCTCCTTTATATGAGCTTTTAAATCCTGCCTAACATACAGACATACCCCTCCTCCTTTTCTATTGCCTCTGTCCCTCCGAAACAAAGTATAGCCACTGATATTAACTGCCCAGTCATGCGACTCATTCAGCCATGTTTCGGCCACACCAATCACATCATATTTTCCTTCCATCACCAGCAGCTCCAGCTCTCCCATTTTACCAGCCAGACTTCTTGCATTTGTAAACATACATTTAATACTGGCACCATATTGAACATATGACATGTGGTCCTCCCTATCCTTAACAGTATCCCCAGCCAAATCTCCTCCCCCATTTTCCCTTTCTTTGCCCACTATCTCATCTAACCCGTCTACCACAGAATCTTTTACTGAACCCTCCCCCCCCACACCTAGTTTAAAATCTCCTCCAACCCTCTAGCCATCTTCTCTCCCAAAACAGCTGCCCCATCATCATTGAGGTGCAGCCCATCCCTAGCAAAGAGCCTGTAGCCGACTGAAAAATCAGCCCAGTTCCCCAAAAACCCAAAACCCTCCTCCCTACACCAATCTTTCAGCCACGCATTAATCTCCCTACGCTCCCGCTGTCTCCTTAGCTCATGGCTCAGGTAATATCTCTATATATACTTTTGTCCTGTACTACATGCTGTAACAGCAACCTCAAGCATTATGAAATGAATTGTCTTAAAAACTTGGAAAGGTATTTGTTCTGGTCAAGTTAAAAAGTAAAGTCAAACTAATGGCCAAAGGTCCTGCAATCTTAAAGGAACAGTAACATCAAAAAATAAAAGTGTTTTAAAGTAATGAAAATATAATGCAGTGTTACCCTGCACTGGTAAAACTGGCGTGTTTGCTTAAGAAAAACTACTATTGTTTATATAAATAAGCTGCTTTGTAGCAATGGGGGTAGCCATTCAAAGGAGAAAAGGCTCAGGTTACACTGCAGATAACAGATAAGCTCTGTCTGTCTACTGGTGTTATCTGTTATCCATTAGTTATCCTGTGCCATTTAGCCGTTTTTCAATTTCCGCCATTGCTCCCCAGCAGCTTGTTTAAATAAACTGTAGTTGTGTTTCTGAAGCAAACAGATCAGTTTTACCAGTGCAGGGCAATAGTACATGATATTTTCATTACTTTAAAACACTAACATTTTTTGGTGTTACTGTTCCTTTAATGAACAAATAGCCGTTCTTTGTGTTCTAGTGGAAGCTGGAGTTCTGATTCATTAATTATGAATTTTTGCTGATGGAGGTATTTAATAATGTGTTAAATATACTTGTCACCTGATTAGATAATGAGTGCAGCCCTGATAGTGAGCTTCAATAACTAGGAGCAATTAACTTTTACATTGAAATCCAAAAGTAGCCTGAAGCATATAAAATAACTTTGAATTCGCAGTCTGAAAGTCTGAAATCATACCCAAGCATTATGTTAATAGTTCAAATGCTGAAGGAAAACACAAGTTGGTTGGACGTATGCAAAATGGCATTTCCCTGGATTACATGTAAAAGCAATTAAATAAGAAAGTAAATTAGGTGAAAGGTAGTGACTTATTGTGGCAGAACAATGTTCCCCTTTTTTTACCATGGCTTGAGGGGGGAAATTATGGTATAGATGGATTGATAATTCCTCATGGGGGTTAAAGTGCTTAGTTTGCATGCCCAAGGGTTTAATTCTCCTATGAAACATACTAAAGCTTTCTCCTACTTCTCGTCCCTAGACGTAGACATTATCTGCCTACAGGAGACCCACTTCTCCCATTCTTCCTACCCAAAATATCTACATAAGAGGTACCCTACAGTACTATTAGCTACTAGCCCTAACAAAATGAAGGGGGTAGCAATTTGCTTCCACTCCAGATTGGCGGTTACAATTGATAATACAATTATTGATCCCGAAGGCCGATTCGTCATAGCCATGGTTAGCATTGGGGATGTTCCAATACTATTGTGTCGGTTTATACTCCGAATTTAGATCAGATTAAATTCCTGTCAAAGTTATTTGATACTTGTTCCCAAAATCAACAGGTAAAACTAATCTCTGTGGAGACTCTAACCTTGTTTGGAATCAGAATTTAGACCGTTTGGTAATTGGCAAGCCCCAGAGTGCTGGGAAATTCAGCAGAGATTCTGTTAAGTTTAAGAAACTCCTAGCGTCTAATCGGCTGATAGACGCTTGGAGAGAATGTAACCCTGATACGCGACAATTTTCCCATTACTCTGCTCCTCACAAGCTATCCTCTCGTATTGACCATATTTTTCTCTCACCTTCACTACTGCCTGCACTCCGTACTGCCAAAATGTTTAATATCAGCTGGTCAGAGCATTGTCCTAATTGTATAACACTTTCACATATTTGGGAAAGGTCTAGCTTTGGGGCTTGGCATCTGAATGAATCTTTATTGAGTATACCCGCTACAGTTAAAATAATCAAAGAGTCCCTTGTTAATTACTTTTGGGAAAACCTTCATACAGTTCCTTCTGCTGTTACTATTTGGGAAGCCCACAAAACTGTTATCAGGGGTGTCTTTATACAACAGGGCTCTAGGGCCAAAAAGGCTAGAGTGGCGGCTATTAATTCCCTGATTCAGAAACTAGATAACTTGGTGGAGGCACAGAATGATTCCCCTGAACTAGATTATTCTACTCAAATCTCCCAACTTCAAAAGGAATTGGACATGCTGTTAAAGGACAAGGAAAGTCTAAAATAGAATAAGGCTAGAAATGCTGTATTTTGTATACTAAACATAAGCATGAACTTACTGCACCACAAGCCTAATCAAACAAATGATTTATGCTGTTAAAGTTGGCCACAGGGGGCTGTCATCTTGTAACTTTGTTAAACATCTTTGCCTGACCCTGACCCTGCACATGCTTAGTGTGGTCTGGGCTGCTTAGGGATCGTCATAAACAAAGCTGCTTGAGTTCTGCATGGCTGTGAAGTAAGGCGGGGGCTCCCCCTGCTGTTCATAAGTATGATTGTTTCCCTGCTCAGCAGTTAGGGACCATCTGCCAATTCCTATCCACAGCAGTCAATGAAGGGAGAATTTCACTGCATACAGTCAGGTTTCTTATAAAAACTGTACACATTTTTTAATTAAAGTATATTGGAGATAGGTTTCTTTTTCATTAAAGAAAGTAAAAATGGGATTTTATTTTTTTGCCTTTCCTTGTCCTTTAACAATTTATGCTGAGAAAAAGTTGAGATGGGCTAAACATAAACTTTACGGTAACCTAGACAAGCAGGGAAGGATGTTGGCTCGAAAACTGAATGAAAGATGTAAACCTCCCACTGTCCACAGGATTAGAACATCTCAGGGCTCCTTGTCAGGAAACCCCAGTAAACCTCCCACTGTCCACAGGATTAGAACATCTCAGGGCTCCTTGTCAGGAAACCCCAGTAAAATAGCAAACCAATTTGCCCAATTCTATGAAACCCTTTATGCAGCTCCAGTATCCGTGCCTTAATCGGCGTTCGATACGTTTTTTTCTATGATTAGCCTTCCCGAATTGTCCTCTGAACAGGCCCAGCTTATTGACCGAGATATCTCTTTAGAAGAGGTTTCTCTTGCTATAAAAACCTTAGCATCTGTAAAACTCCGGGGCTTGATGGCTTATCGAATTTATATTATAAGAAGTTTGCTGAACAATTGGGCCCCCACCTCACCTCTATGTTGAACGCATTGAAAAATGGAGAGTCATTACACCCTGAAACGCTCAAAGCTAAGATTTCAGCTATCCCTAAACCCGACACTGATCTATCTGAATGTAAGAACTATCGGCCCATATCAGTGTTTAACACGGATGTGAAGTTGTTGGGGAAAATTCTTGCTCAACGCATTAACTCCTTTTTCCCTCAAGTGATACACAAAGATCAGGTCAGGTTTGTTCCCAGACGCCATTAGACGTCTTTTGTTGTTAATGGAACACTCTAAAAACTGTAAACTTAAAGCTATGTTATTGAAGTTGGACATTTGTAAAGCATTTGACTCCCTAAACTGGAATTATCTGTATTATGCTTTGGGTAAGTAGGGTTTTGGTAGGGGGTTTCTCCAATGGATCTACTCACTTTACCGTAATCCCACTGCGATAGTTGGTATGTTTGGTTTCTCCTCCCACACGTTTTCAATTCATAGGGGCACCAGACAGGGGTGCCCATTATCCCCTATCTTGTTTAATTTGGCAATTGAACTGTTAGCTCTAGCAATTCGATCCAATTCCGATATTTATGGGATAGCTGTTGCCTGTACCCATCATAAAGTGAGCCTTTTTGCAGATGATTTGACTCTTATCCTCTCCAAACCCCTAACATCCCTTCCTAACCTGTATAGATTTATGGACATATTTGGGACTTTATCGGGGCTTACGATTAATCATAATAAGACAGAGGCTTTAAATCTATCCCTCTCTCGCCAGGAAGTTAAATTACTGCAGCTAAATTTTGACTTTGTGTGGCAAATCCACTATATTACTATTTTGGGGGTCAAACTTACTAACTCCTATGAGTCCATGTATAAATTTAATTACTTACTGATGTACAAATCCTTGGGTGCCTTGCTGGAGAAATGGGAACATCACCACTTGTCTTGGATAGGGCGTATCAACTCGATAAAGATGTCTATACTTCCTAAGCTTTTATACCTGTTCCGAACCCTCCCTGTTACAGTACCATTATCTGACCTTGCTGGGTTTGGCTCCAAGCTTTTGCGATTTGTTTGGGCTGGTAAATTCTCACGCATTAGCAAAACGAATATGATGTTGATTCTGGATGAAGGAGGGTTGGGATTTCCTAATTTCTCTAATTTCAATGTTTATTGCTGATCCCTGATATTTTCCCTGCCCTGATCTCGGGTATCTTTTGTGCCTTCTCTAGTTGTGCATTAAGATGAAGAAAGGGCTTACGGGCCATATGCTATCAGGGTGACATAAATTGGCACCTACAGTGTTTGAGGTTTGACTTATTCTTTAACATATTCTGTTAGGATTCTTCAAAAATGTAAATTGCTTGCTAAACACATTGAACAAAACAGATTTAATGGTAGATATTAGAGATCCGATTAACACTGTAATCGTTAAGCTGACAGCTGCCTTCTGCATTCCTTTTTCATGCAATAAAACGAAAGTTAAAAATAACCCAAAGATCAATCTGCTTTATTTAATTAAGGTAAAGGGATTAGGAAGACATTTTGCAGCTTTCCTGAACACAGAAAGCAAAGCACATTTCTAGCCAGAGGTAGAGATTTTGAAAGCACCTCCACAGATTTTTGTGTTGCTCAGTTTTGCCTACAGTATCTGGTACATTTTACTGAGCCATCCAACACTACAATGGACAGATGATGTGTTACATTAAGCTGCCATAGACGGAAACACTTTTCTGGCTACAAAAGTTCACATAGCAGCCTGCATTATGTAACATACCGAGAACGTGTGAAATTTGTCCTTAAATAAGTTAGCTTTTGGTGTGAAACTCTGCCTGGAAGAATTTAGTATATACAGTTGAGGGGGAAAAAGCTTCTATTGTAAAAAAAAAAAGTACAACAGAGTACATTGTCAATAAAGATTTATTTACAGACTGACAAATTGTATCAGATTCCAAACAGGCCAACAAATCCTTAAAAACATTTAAAACTTTAACTGTTTTGAGGGTCTGAGTCAGAAAGAGTCAAAAGGTAACTTCCATCCCTTCTGAGAATCTCAGTGAAAGGAGACTTTCCCAGACTAAAATGACATGCACCCTGGCAAGTCATGAAGCCAAAAATCATCTGAGTTATCTCACCAGGCTACATTTTATGCTATACAAATGTCAGGTTTTAACATGATCATATCTTCCATTGGGGGACGGCTCCTTCACAAACACCTGACTTGGCAGTAAACAGTCGCTGTAGTTTTCTTCCCTTCCAGGCATTTAGATCAAAGGCAACGCTGGAAAGAGAAAAAAGGGAATATATCAGTGAGAAGGAAAGGCTTTTACTACCCTGATCTTGTAGTTGTTTTTTCCTCTAATTTCTCTTGTAAGATTGGCAGATCCTGTTAGAATATGCAATAGTTGGACTAAAGAGACAGCACGCAATAAACTTTTTTTTGTAGGAGGAAAAGGCAGCAGCATTTATTTTTTGCAAGTTCCAATTTATTAAAAAATACATGGCACTAATAACACATAACTTGTGCCAGTCCTTAAAGGGGTGGTTCACTTTTAAGTTAACTTTTAGTGTCATAGAATGGCTAATTCTAAGCAACTTTTCAATTCATTATTTATTTTGAATAGTTTTTAAATGATTTGCCTTTTCCTCCTGACATTTTCTAGCTTTAAAATGGGGGTCACCGACTGTACTGCAAAATTAAAACGCTAAATATCTCAAAAACCACACATAAAAAAAAAAACGTAAACCAATTGCAAATTGTCTTGGAATATCACAACTCCAAGGCTTTGCCTTAATTCATACCAAGCCAGAAGCCTTCTTTCTATTTTTTTAACATACTTCCCACGGCTGCAACAATAAAAGTTTTTTTGGGGTGGGAGGGTGGGGGATTTTAGACACTTCTCTGCTCACTAGCCTAATGACAGGTACCCTTCTAAGCACGCCTTTTATACACCCAAACAGATACCCACGTGAGCCCTGCTGACCAATCCTGGCTCTCTCATGCTCTTTACCCCGTTTATGCCATTAATCCAGCAAAATCACTTTATTTTGCCCAACTTTGACATTCCTTCACACTGCTGCTGACTTACTTAGTCCCTTGTTTGCCAACAACCCTCCCATGCAGGTTTAGGGAATATTTTATTCCCTTACCCTCACAGGGGAGCAGATTTTCTTTTTGTTGTTGACAGTGTGCATGTATTTATAATAACAAGGATAGCTGGTTTTCTAAATGTAATGAACTCTTTAATGATATAGTTTGTGGACTGTCTCATTACATTTTACATTCTGAAAACATATTCCTATATACAATATTTTCCTATATATTCCTATATACTTTTGCCTCTTCTGGAAGCCACAAATATCAAAACAGAGGATATTGTTCTGTGCACCTAGACACTTGCAGGACTGTGCAGTCTCCCATCATACCTAATTATTCTTCCATGGCCAGACTGAGATTTATTTCAAGTAAATGATGGCGATCCTGACTCAGACGGCGTCCCATTCAAGATGGTAGCACCATAAAATTCGTCTTGACACTGGTGCAATGATGTCACTCGTCCGGTGCGAAAATTGAAATAAATGTTCAATGCCCGATTATAGGAATTGCTGAATTGTGTTCCTGGGTTTCCTAAATTCCGAAATTGCTGTTTCCTGGATTCCTGATTCCTGCTAGACCCTGATTCTGATTCTTGCTGCCTGCCTTATTGAACTCTTGCCTGAACTTGACTACACTTACGCCTGACCCCTTTGGATACAGCAAACTTGGACTTTAACCCCTAAGCTTCCTCCTTGGTTAGGACTTCTCTTCGCTAGGAGCCGATAGGCCCCAGTCATTATAATTGGGCCATGGACCCCACTGAGGAAGCTCCGTCTGATGTGGAAAGAACGCTCTGGGGTTTGGCGACTTGCATGGAAGCTAATGAAGCCTAGCAGAATCACATAGGGCAAGTGCTAGAGGCCCTTCTCTCCCGAATGCCATCCACTTCTCCTGGAAATTCTCCCACTGCAGTCGCTCCTCCTGCGGTCTCATCTACGACATTTTAATCTTTTCCCTAGCTTTGTAAAGTGACCAAACCCAGATGAAAGAAGTTCTCTTCCGCCTGAGAGAGAATTCCCTTTTTGCCAAGCTGGAGAAGTGTGTCTTCAAGGTGCCTAAGATTCCTTTCCTGGGTTGCATTATCTCTCATGAGGGATTTGAGATGGATCCTTCTAAAGTTAAGATTTGTCGGTTTCGCTAACTACTACAGGCAATTTATCAAGGGTTTTCCTCTTGTATTACTCATGTCTTGGTTCTCATACAGAAGGGAGGAAAAACTAATGTCTGGCCCCCTCATGCTCTAGAGACCTTTCAGTCCCTGAAAGATTTGTTTGCCTCTGCTCCTGTCCTCAGTCATCCTGACCTTCTGCGACCCTTCTTCATCGAAGTAGATGCTTCTGACATCGGAGCTGGAGCTATTCTCTCTCAGAGACAAATCACAGATGAGAAACTACACCCTTGTGCTTACTTCTTGAAGACATTCTCTCCAGCCAAGCAAAATTACGATGTCGGGAATCGTGAGCTTCTGGCAGTAAAACTCGAGGAGTAGCGAAACTTCCTGGAAGGAGCACCTCATCCCATGACCATTTACACTGATCACAAAAACTTGGAATTCATCCAGACCCTTGTCAAGCTCGGTGGGGACTCATCTTCGCATGATTCAATTTTTGTCCTTACATACCGTCCTGGCTCCAGGAATTGGAAGGCAAATGCCCTATCCTGAAGCATTGTGCCTGAAGGTCACATCAGTGAAGATCAAGAACCAATTGTTCCCATCACGAAAATCATTGCTTCCCTATTTCCACAACTGGCCAGCCAGATCTGTCCAGTCCTCTGCTTCTGCTGATACCCCCATAGGTATGGTATATGTGCCACCTGATTTCCAAATACCCATCCTTCAGCAAAGCCACTGTTCCAAGCAAGCTGGACATCCAGGTATCCAAAAGGCAATTGTTAATCACTTCTCTTCAGGGGCAATCTCCACCTGCTTCTGTCCCCGTTGATGGTCAACAAGAATACGAAGTAGAGAAGATTTTGGACTCAAGAATCTCTAGAGGGTCTCTACAATTCCTGATCCAATAGAAGGGTTTTGACCCCAAGGAGTGCTTTTGGATTAAACAGGCTGATTTTCATGTTCCTCAACTGGTAAGTGAGTTATCAGAATTGCTGAATTGTGTTCCTGGGTTTCCTAAATTCCGAAATTGCTGTTTCCCGGATTCCTGACCCTCTGCTAGACCCTGATTCTTGCTGCCTGCCTTATTGAACTCTTGTCTGAACTTGTGACTACGCTTACACTTGACCCTTTTGGATACCGCAAACTTGAACTTTAATCGCTAAGCTTCCTCCTTGGTCCGGACTTCTCCACTAGGAGCCAATAGGCCCCTGACACTGTTTGACTGAAAGAATACATTTATTTTATTGCCAATGCCCAACTTGGGTGTAATTAGAGGCCAGGGGTGTACAATAGAGCTGAGTTAAATTTGCTACTTTTAACTTTTTTGGATTTTTCAGTCAGCCAGTGTCACCAGTAAATATCTTATAATCATTTGGCCTGGCACATGGTGGTAACTGGTCATCTTTTTTTGTTCCTACATTTTTATGACTTTGCTGAATCGTGGCAGGATATCTTGTTCATTTTCTGGTCTAAGCCATGAAACAATAAAGGCTTTTTTATTTTATACAAGGTGCTGTTCCTTACTGATGTAATATGTGTTTGGTGGATTGTGGCCACAGCAGAGCGTGCACTTGTTTCCCTGGGCAGTGTTGTGCTGACTTAGAATACTTTAAAATATCCTGTTTATTCAGAGTAGCATGAGTTTGCTTTCTTCACTGCGGTCAATAGAAATAGAAAACTGCAATGCAAATTTATCATAATGAAGCAGTGTGACCCTTTTCCAGAGAATTGCATTCTACTGTTGTCTATACACAGTGGGCAATTATTCATGTCTGTCCTTTTTTAACTATATTAACTATATTGAGATATTTACTAGTTCAAAATGCAGTATAATGTGCAAAACTGTGTATACATGACATTCACCCATGTATAATTTAACATTTAAAAATAAGAAGGGAGACAAAAAACAGAATGGATCTAACTTGTACTTTATTACTAAATACAGCAACCAGGCCAACCAAATAAGGAAAATTATAGATAAGAGACTGGAGGTCTTGAAGGTGGATCCCCGGTTAGATAGAGAAGTGTTGGGAGGTCTAAAGTATGTATTCAAAAAGAGTAGGACCATTTCGAATGATTTGTCACCTAGCTTGTACCAACCTAAGAATAAACAGTTGCAAACAAACAAAAATTGGTTAGTGAAGCAAGGATCGTTCAAATGTGGTAAAAATAGATGTAAAGTGTGTAAACACATAATGGTTCAAAATCACTTTAAAAACACCACATCAGGGGAGATTTATCCCATAAGGAGTTATATAAATTGTGACACTAGGGGCCTCATCTATTTAGCGACCTGTAGTTGTGGTGCTCAATATGTGGGCAGAACGTACAGGTCACTGAAGGAGAGGGCAAGGGAACATCTTACAACCCATTGATTTGGACAGAATTGAAGAAACAAATTTTTCAAACAAACGCACATCTGCTGTTAGTAAACACATAATGTGCAGACATGGGGGTGACTATTCACACATTAAATTTCAGGGCATAGAACATGTCAAATTGGGACCACGTGGGGGTGATATCAAGAAAATAATTGATCAAAGGGAAATCTTTTGGATCTTTACTTTAAAGACTAGATACCCACAGGGTCTCAATAATGACTGGGAAGTAACATGCTTTTTCCAGCCTTAAGGCCTCTATTAACTATAATGTGTGAATAGTAACCTAATTATTTGTTTTCATGATGATTTAAAAGTGAATAACAACTTTGTTAATTGTAAAGTCAATGTGTGGTTCATTTTATATTATGACAACATTGGCTGTGATTTATATGACTTGTAACAAATGAAAAATATCTTTTGTTTGTTTTGTTTTATATATGGGATTTTTTTAATGAACACAGGTATATAAGGCACAGGATATCCTGTGACCTCACCTCTGATGAAGCGCCAGAATGGGGCATGAAACGCGTCAGGTGATACAACATGTCATAGGGTAGGAGTACAACTGCTAAAAGATGCCTGTCAGTTGTTTTAAATTTTTCAATAAAGCTGGACAGTGATTTTTATCCGAAATGTGTGGATTGGCTTCCTCACCTACCTAACCCCCCACATGTATAATTTATACACAAATCACCATGTTTTTTCCCCACCATTAAGCATTTTTTTCCCAGCATTGCAGTGTAATTGCAGCTGCTTTGCAAATTATGTCTACTGCAAGTGAGCACAATGTGTCTAAATGGACATTATTGTTCATGCACATCTGAATCAGGTCCAATTTGTAGTTTATATTTTCAGATATGGGATTGTGTCACTTCCATGTGTGGTGTCAAAAACACCATTAGCCATCGCTGAACCATCTATTGACGCAACCTGTTGTGGAAAACCTAGAATTATCTTCCTACATGAGGGAAGTTGGCAATTCCTTGGTTCTGAGTATCAATAGAAGCACTTGTGCATTATTCATCAGAGAAGACCTGGTAGAAGCTTTGGCACTCAACACAACTATACTGTATTTTGCAATTAAGTGTAATCAGCATGTTTGAGTACCTTTAATGAATAATGCAGATACTTGCACTAATATGTATTCAATTGCATTTGTGTTCTTTAATGAGGCTTCTTCATCAATATATACTCCTTTATACATTTTGGTTGTGTTTGCTTTGTTAAATAAAGTGCAAAATGTCATGTCAGAAAAAGTGCATTTAATTTCAGCCAGCAACAACAGGTACAAAATAAAGGCAGTTTTTCTTTCCAAACAATAAAAATAGCTTTTATCATCAGTCTCAGTTCAATAATAACAAAAAAACAGCAGATTTACAAACCTCCCACGTGGGTGACTGTGTGTGCACAGGCACATAGGATCCTTGATGTCAATATCCCAGACTCTCTCTCAGTGTCTCTCCCAGTTAGTGCTCCTGAGAGACTGACCAGCCTGGGTTTTAAGGAGGCTAATCAAACGCACGTCAGCCTGTAGCACCTCACTCTGCTACACCCCTACACATGTAACTCACTTGCGCCCAAGGAATCATGCACTATTTTTTGTCCAATGTCTACATACTGTAAATTATGCAAATCACAGCTATGCTGATGCAAAATGCAACTACGATTTTGAGAATATATTAATGTGGATGCAAATTAGGGTCCACTTTGGCAAAGCCCACTAAGCTGCAGCACTTAATGGGTTTGATCAGGGCCCGGAACTAAGGGTAGGCAGAAAAGACACCTGTCCAGGGTGCAACGATAAGGGGGGTGCTGGGCAGGTACCTGTTAAAGGGTCTTTTGCCTACCCTTAGTCCAAGTTCATCCCCTCTGCCACTCTCCCCTCTCTTCCCTCTGTCACTCTCTCCCTCCCCTCCTTTCCTCCCCTCTGTTGCTCACTCTGAGGCTTGGTTGCCGCCCAGGTTGCCCAGGTCTCCTGTTTGACATGGCACAGCCCTATGTTTGATAATCAATAACAAAGAGCACAAACATTAAATAAATATGTGTATGCCTGAAATTAGGCTGGAATTCTGGTAAATAATATGTTATGGTTAAAAAACATGTTGATTTGCTTTCATTTTTGTACATTGCACATAATAAATAAACACTGTAGTATAATCAGAGTTGTGATACAGACACCAGAAATTAAACTCTTTTTTACATCCATCATAATATTCCTTTTGAAAGCTACTTATAACTTTGCCATAAAGTATTTGCAAAATGCTTTTACATTAAATGTCTTATGCCCCATGTTCCTGTATGAAGGGGCTGCCATATTTGTGCAGCAATAGTCCGTTAGCATAAGAAACTTTAACTGACAGGCTGAGATGGGAGAGTCAGGTTGGCAAAAACAGTCGGGTATAGAAACTTCAACTAACAATTGCTTACAAAAACAAACTTCTCAGCATAAAACCATTAACATGATGTATAGGTAACTTTTAATATACATTCATATTTTAAAATGTACTTTTTTAGTGTCAGTATCCCTTTAAATGAAAAAACATTCACCCCAATTTATGGTGATGTCAGTCCCTGTTTTAAAGCAGGAAATTGAATACAATTATTTGTATTTGTATTTCTGTGATCCTTGAGCTGAAGAATAAGATTGTCAGATTGCACTGTAGGAAGTGTCAATGTTTGCACCATGTATAGAGAACATTTCTCTGTATTTGATGCAACATATTGCCAGCCAAATCTATGGTTTCATTGGCATTTTCTAAAGATTTATTTATAAAAATAAGTCATTGGGGCTCATTTATCACCACTTGGCAAATTTGCTCATGAGCAATTACCTATAGCAACCAATCAGGAATTAGTTTTTTTAAAGCCAGTTGCAAGAAGAACAATGAATACAGAAATTTGATTGGGTTATTTGCCATGGGCAAATTTGCCCAGTGTTGATAAATGAGCCCTATTGTGTCTACAAGTCCATACCCTAGCAATAAGTTTGTTTGTGCTTGACAAATTCTTTCATTTTCTAAATAATTCACATAACATTAGCTGAGGTTTTAAAATAGTTCTGACTAAGGCTAAAGTAAATTTTTGTTGTCCTTATCTTTTAATTAAAGACTGTCTGGACCTTATTCTGTTTTGTTTCTTGGAACACTTCATATCACAAAGCCCGAGAAAAGCAATATAAATTGGCAAGGATGTATTTGACAAAAATTACATTTCTTCAGTCACTTGACTAATCTCTTTTGCTCCTCCAATTTTTTTTTCATTTTAGCATTCATAAAAACCTGTAATTATGGGAAGATAGACCAAGTGACAATTTTAAATATCTATCTATCTATCTATCTATCTATCTATCTATCATCTATCTATCTATCATCTATCTAACTGTTTCTCTCTCTGTCTATCTCTTATCTATCTCTAACCCACAAGTGAGTTTGCACACCGTTTGTAAAAAGAGTGCAATATAATGATACATTGTTTATTATAATAGTTTCATGAAATTAGTTATGTCTGTGTTAGAAGAGGAAAGTTAGCTTAGCAATATAAGGTGATACTAAAGGAGGGTTAAACTATTGAGGACCTTAAGGCTAATTACACAACAGGCATTTTCTTTGATGGTAACTAGAGAGATAGAGAGACAGAGAGAGAGAGCACTGTCCTGAAAGGAGCACACACCACTAAAAATTAAATGTCTTGGTGCTGTTGGATAATCAGTGCAGAAGAAAACAAAGCATAGCACTCATCAGGTCTTTAAAAAGTGAAAAAAATGGTTTTATTTCAAACCCAACGTTTCAGTCAATACCTGTGAGCTTTTTCAAGGGAATACAAACAGAAAAGTTTTGTTTGTACAGTACTCCCCTGTAAAATGTAGTGAACGAAATGTTGGGCTTGGAATAATACAATTTTTTTCCTTTTTTGAGATATTTATTGCGGTAGAGTGACCACAGAGAAGTGTAAAAAGGTGTGTTTTGCCTTTAATTTCTCCATAGTGAGAGATGTTTGCTGTCTGGCCTAGGAAACTATAGTGTTCTGGAAGGAACAGGTGAGCCAGATAATCCATTCCAGTGGAACAGCTCACTTTCCACAGGAATGCTGTCCTGTGAAATAGGACTTAATGGTCACTGGTTTAAATCCAGGCAGGATTTTACAAGGTAGTTTGAAAAATCTGAATAATTCTATGGAGAATTATACAAATGATTCTGGGTTTAGAACTCATTGACTCCTATCAATTCATGCCTGAATCTGACTACAAGCAAAATAATTACACAACTAGTCATCTCCCCGTGATGCAGTCTCTTAAAGAATTGCCTGCAAGACTCCCTTCTTCCTGGACAGAGGCATTTTAGCTTGCTGATGGTTATTCATATTTGTTTTTCGTTTATGCAACCGGTTTCCTCAAATATCACCAGTTGTTCTAAATTTTCTAAACTGGTTTTCTGACTTAAGGATATAATTAACATATACGAAATTTTTTAGTATTGTTGTGCTCTATATTTAGCAATATAGGAAAGATTGTCATAGCTGTCATTCTTATCAACTAGATTTGTTTGGATTCCTCTCTGTCTGGGCTCCACATATTTTCCTCAAATAGGCATATTTATCCTCAGTTCCTGATAAAACTGTCTAAGGCCGCCATGAGAGATATTGTGGTTTTATGAGTCTGCAACATGCAATTTCTGTTTTGACGTGTAGGAATTAACATGTTGCTTTAAAGCATTTGCTAGTGACTGTTTCTGTGCCAGCTGTTCTTCCTGTGTTAGAGAACAGTGGAAAAACAAATGCTGTCCTAATATTTTACATATAGATATTAGTTCCGCAAGGATAAAACTGTCTAAGAGATATTGCTGACCAATATGCCAAATCAGTTACCCAAGTAGGAGGGCTTGATGTGGCCCTTAAAGGCATTCTTATGGCCAACAAACACACAAACCTTACAGCGTATTCTATAGCCATATCCCCACTCATTTTGAAGAAATATTTGCAGTGCCTCAAGTTAAGGTTCTGTTCCTCAATTATAAAGAATTTCTCTCATCATATTTGTAAAAAGTAATCATACGGAGACAAAAAAACCTTAAATGAAGATATTTCAGATGATTTCCTGGGGGCAACATTGTGTGCCATTTCCCATGGGATAATTACTAAGCTCATACAGTATCTAACCCTATCACTGTCTGAAGAATTTTGCACTTCCAGGGTTTTAGTTCAAAATCTGCTGTAATTGTTTTATTTTTCAACATCTATAACAACAAGATATAGGGTTTTATAGTTTATATATAACTACTAGGCTATGCCACATTAAAATGAATAAATCCCTTTGGTTGATGTGGAAGGAGAGGGAAAGGATAAAATGATGTATGCGTTAATACAATGTAAGGCCACTGCATTTATGGTTAAACAATCATGTAAAAATTTCTTGCTTTGTTTTATATTATTTTCATTTGATCTTCCATTTTGTATGTCTTTTATCGACTTTGAAAACGTAATAAAAATATAAGTTACAAAAAAATAAATGATGTATGCGTTTGTCACGTGTCTTTTTGTTTTGTTGCACAAATCAAAACCAGCCACATGATACAGTTTCGTGAAAAGGTTCGTCAAAGGTGAAACGTCAAAGTGCGCGTCGAAATCTGTACATGGCTCAAACACTCCAGAAAGTCATTTATTTTTGTTCACATTGTTCTGAATCCAAAATAGGTAAATGTGTCTATCTCCTCCAGACTACTAAACCACACAGTTTTGTAAAGTTAGTGGTTTTGATTACATTTCTGAAAACCACTTAGAACTTGTATATTAGATCTTATCTCCTACATGATTATGTACCAAGATCAACAGTGAACAGCATAGGTTTACATTCTGTGAACTCCAGAATACATAAACATGTCTATTGTAAACTACAGTACCAAAGATCAAAGCTGTGCTAAAATTTTATAAGATGTTCCTAAAGCTTGCATTTTCCAGCATTATGTGTCCTGCATCCCTTTTGTACCAAGACCAGACAGCCTAAATATGAATACCAGTGGCCTACTTAACAGTTTGATGCCCAATGTGCATAAACTTACCAAATTATGGAAATAAATTTGCTTGGCATGAATTTGTGGCAAATTTCCTTGTTTCGTCGCCAGTGAATAAATTTGCAAGAATTGTGTAACCATGCATTTACCTTTTGGCAGACAGGCAGGTAGTTCTGTTCTAATGCAAGTTCTCCATTCATTTGGTGTCTAGGATTGAGTCTCACCCTTCTCTTCATACATTTCTCAGTTCTTTTTCTTTGTTACTGTTGCTAACAAATCCTCTTTCTCGGTACTAGGCCCTCTGCTGTTCTTCTGGTACACTATCTCTTTATAAAACCTTATATCTTCATTTGGTCTTACATATCACTTATGTGCTGATGACATCCAGATATATTTTGACACTCCTTCACTAACCACAACCTCCTTGCTATATCCTCCTGGATGAACCAGCGCCAAACTCATCCTGGCTAAAACTAAGCTTGTCCCATCACATGATAGACCAAGAGATAACTTTTTCGCACTGATTTGAATCTGGTGAAAAAAAGCAAAAGAATGTTATGGTTTATCACATGACTCACAAGAGTCAGTTCAAGGAGAATTGAAATCTTTTCCATAAATTGAATCTCATTCATATTGAATCTGACCCTGTGTGTTATTGCCATTAAAGTCTTTTTTTTTATAACTCTGCTTGTCACTACAGGTTTTTTTTTTGATAACTCTGCTTGTCCCTTTATGCTTGCTGTTTCTCTTTGAGATTATTACCACTTGTTTTGTGTTTTATCTTTTAAATTATTAGGTGGAATTCTATAATCTGCTCCAACATTCCATCAGAAAGACATTACTTAGTTGTTCAAATAAAGAAGATGCTGAACTTGACTGTTCAAGACAAAGTGTTTCACATGGTGCAAGAGTCAAAGTCATCACCAGATGATATGAAAAGAAAACTACTCCTTTAAATTACTTTTAAGAAGATGCAAATAAATGGAAATAAATTATTTTGCTGTTTTTCTATCATTGTATAGATTGAGCAAAAATTTGAAAAAAGAAGTGGAGGGACTGAAATACCACTGGTGGTCATGTGATGGACCCTGTGGGACCCTAGAAAAGAGAGCAACAAACAGGACACCGGATACTAAGGAACACAAGCGTATATGTGGTGGAAGTTTTGTGAAGATTGCAGAATCAAAAAAAAAAAGAAAAAAAGTCAAGCGCAAAGTCAACAAAAGAGTGGTGACAATGTAACTGAATATTTGTACAAACTTGCTATCCTTTGGGATCTGCCATTCAAGAGATTAATCCCAGCCCTTACCGGAGAGGAGACTTCACAGGCTAAAACATGTTTCTGATGCACAAATCAAGGCAACCAATGAACCTGCCTTTTTTATTTGGGCTGATGAAGATCCAGTTTCAACTGGAAGCTCTCTATTGGTGGGTTTCCTAACAGAGAAAAATGTAACACTTGTGACTTTATATCTACTGGAATACATAGAAAATTGAAATATGGACTCTCCTGGAAGCAAGAGGACTGGTTATAAGGAGAAGTGTTACTCCATAGATAGGAAAATATGAAATAAGTCTGAGAGAGTGCTAGCCATACAAACTACACCTTAACCTGGTCACATGTGAACACATGTGCTTACAGTACCTGGCAAGGCCGGCAAATACAAACAGATATCTGACAAATTTTTGGCTACATGTTGGTCAGACTGATCATTGGAAGTTGGTCATATACAGGCCAAGAAGATTTATCTTTGTCTCAAGTGGTAGGTTTTATTGTATATGGTCATATTTATTATTGGTTTATATTCATTATTGTTTCATTACATTTTATTGTCACTTTTTAATAAAAAGAAAAAGTATGAAACTAATATTAAAGCTGTCACTGTCATTTATACGTTTATGGTACTGCAAGCTAACCTAGTAGCTGAACCCTTCTCAAAGTTAAAATAAAAAATAATAAGAAAATTATGGTAATTAAGGGAATCTTCATTTTATAATGTAGCATTGTTTGTTAGATAATTATTTACATTGCTCATTTTAATTTAGCTTTGCATTTTTTGAGTCACCTAAATTAAGAAAGGGAACCTTACTTTTATAATATAATGTAAAAACACATTTAGGGGCAGATTTATTATAATGTGAATTTTAGAGTTTATTGAAACGATGTTTGGCTGTGTTAAAAATCTTAAATTGGCTAAACTGGAATGAAAAAGCTTTCCCTCAAATCCTTTCAAAAAAAAATTTTGGCTGCAAGCTTTGCAAGTCTATTTGAGGTTTCATTGCTAGAGCAATGATAGGCAGTAGATTGGGGTTTCTGCCAAACTCAATAATTACCTCCAAACACTTTCGTTCAAACTAAGGGGCATGTTTACTAACAATGGAGATAAATATCTGGAGAGATTTCTGGAGATGTTGCCCATAGCAACCAATCAGATTTTTGCTTTTGTTTTCTAACATATACAGCTGTTTAAATCCAATTGCTGATTGGTTGCCATGAGCAACATCTCCAGAAATCTCTTCGGATATTTATCTCCATATATATAGGGGCATATATCAGTAAACATGCCCCTAAAACTGCAAAATCGTAAAAAAATCTGAATTGTATGATTTTTTTTATCATCAGGCGCAGATCATGACTTATTTAAATTTTAAATGGGACCCTGAGCCACCCCGGCCAGGTTTGCCACTCAGCAAAAGGTTCTAAGGGTTGAATTGAAAATTCTAAATTGAATTTGAATCTTTGACATTTTTTTATGGTCAAAACTCTCAAATTCGAATTGTGAATTATCCAAACTTGAATCGAGTTTTAATTCAATTTGAATTTTGAGATTTATCATACGCTGGCCCTTTAAGAACTCAAATACGACTATTCGCCACCTAAAACTTGCTGAGTTCATGTATAAGTCAATGGGAGAGGTCCAGGGAGCAATTTGGAATGTTAGTAGCATTCCTGACATTTGAATTTTTTTTCCTTGAATCAGTTTAGTCATTTTTGATCCGAATTAGATTTGAGTTTTCAAGTCTATAAAATTAGCGCGGGTTTTAGATATTCGATTTTTTAATGAAATAACCCCCCCAATCGAATTTCAAGTATATTTAAATGACTTTAAAAAACTCACATGAATTTGAAATTCGACCTAATGGTGATGCACCATAAACTGCAGGAACTCAAAAACTGGAGATCAGTTTAGATTTAAGTGCTGAACATTTTATTCTTCCAATTAACATAAGCACATAACTAGGAAAATTGTAATTCTGAATAAAAGGCAGTATTTTTTTTTCCCTTAACTTGGGATGGTCTAGTCAGTGGCCTGACTGACATCAGCATTTTTTAGAGCCAGCTTGTTCAAAATTTATGGAAAGCAATATTTGTAGGGTAAGCATGAGCATTTTGATTGGCCACGTTGTCCCTGAGACCTAAGAACTGAGGGATAAAAAGTAACTTTGAGTCCCTTTAACATTTGGCAGTTTGTCTCTAGCTTACTAGAAGATTTCTTTTTTATTGTGCAATATTTTCTCCTGTCATAAAGAAATTAGTTTACACTATATTATAGGATTTCTCCATTACATTGTATTAACTAGAAGTCTGTTAGACTATTAACTCTTTTGTTTTTGAATCTACCCTGTTGTATGGATATGTTCACTCCTAACCAATGATATAAGGGGTAAAAAACAGCTATATAATATTACAGTGATGACATTATTAAGCAATGCAATCCATACAAAAGGAAAGTAACTAAAAGGTTTGTTTTTCTCTTTGGAACTCTTGTATTTAAAGAGAAGAAGCAAACAAGGTGAAAAATATGCTTCGAGCTTAATTTAGAATAAGGCAGTCTGAAAATATTTATTATTTTTTCTAGCTAAAAGGAAGGCAAGACTTCAGAATGGAATGAAGCCCCCAAGGAAACGAAAATGAGATTATACGAACTACAAATGCAATAATAAACAGGCTTAAAAAAACAAAATGTGTAGAAGTAGAAGTAGGTAAGCATTTTTTCTAATATGTAAATTAGTGGTTAAATGGTTTAGAATAACATCTAAAAAATGGGGAGCCTTGTACCAATGATAAATAAACTTGAATTTGATTAAGTCATGCACTTAGAAAATATATATTATATAAAATAGATAAAATAGATATACACAATGTAACAGGGTTAATCATTATTTTACTTTACTAATTTATCACCAACATCATTCTTTCAACTTTCAACTTATTTATCACCAACATCATTATTTTATAGTTTAACCTTCCGGTATGTTTTAAGGAATGTGCTATGAAGCCTGTGCAAGAATAGGGATGTACCGAACGTCGGAAAAAAAGTTTGCGAACATATTCGCGAACTTGCGTCAAAAATGCGAACGGTTCGCGAATGTCGCGAACCCCATAGACTTCAATGGGAAGGCGAATTTTAAAAGCTAAAAAAGACATTTCTGGCCAGAAAAATGATTTTAAAGTTGTTTAAAGGGTGCAACGACCTGGACAGTGGCATGCCAGAGGGGGATCAAGGGCAAAAATGTATCTGAAAAATACATTGTTGACACAGCGCTGCGTTTTGTGCTGTAAAGGGCAGAAATCACACTACATTTCTAAACCTGTGTAATAAAATGCTTTAAAACGTCCGGCGTCTACATGGCAATCAAGTCGTGTAAAGGTTACAGCCTGTTCACTCGCAAATACGAAACGCGGCGCTTACTGCAACGCAAAAGAACGCAAAGAGCTTTAATGAATGATACCGTCAAGTGAGCAAATAATAGTTGTTAATTACTAGTTGAGCTTGTCACCTCCAGGATGTTCGTCCTGTTGGTGGCAATATTTCTGTAGTGGTGTGTTTACCAGTCACCGTGCTTGTGCGCACGTGCATGGTCAGGCAGAGGTAATTCAATGTACAGTGAAGCGAACCAAAAAACACCGATTCTGCAGTGTGGGCCCAGTTTTGGTCTACTTTATTGATCACCTGCGGTGACCATAAAAGATGCGATTTTGCCACTGTTGCAGAACCCTGAAAAATTAGGCATGTGTACTTTCCTGAAAAATTATGTTTTTTTTTTTGTCGCAGCCACTGAAGCACAGAGGCCAGAAACAATATGCCATATAAATGCTGAAAATATTCATTTTTTTTTGTCGCAGCCACTGCAGCACAGAGGCCAGAAAAAATATGCCATATAAATGCTAACAATATAAATTTTTTTTGTCGCAGCCACTGAAGCACAGAGGCCAGGAAAAATATGCTATATAAATGCAAACAATATAAATTTTTTTTGTCGCAGCCACTGAAGCACAGAGGCCAGAAAAAATATGCCATATAAATGCTAACAATATAAATTTTTTTTGTCGCAGCCACTGAAGCACAGAGGCCAGAAAAAATATGCCATATAAATGCAAACAATATAAATTTTTTTTGTCGCAGCCACTGAAGCACAGAGGCCAGAAAAAATATGCCATATAAATGCTGAAAATATTAAATTTTTTTTGTCGCAGCCACTGCAGCACAGAGGCCAGAAAAAATATGCCATATAAATGCTAACAATATAAATTTTTTTTGTCGCAGCCACTGAAGCACAGAGGCCAGGAAAAATATGCTATATAAATGCAAACAATATAAATTTTTTTTGTCACAGCCACTGAAGCACAGAGGCCAGAAAAAATATGCCATATAAATGCTAACAATATAAATTTTTTTTGTCGCAGCCACTGAAGCACAGAGGCCAGAAAAAATATGCCATATAAATGCAAACAATATAAATTTTTTTTGTCGCAGCCACTGCAGCACAGAGGCCAGAAAAAATATGCCATATAAATGCAAACAATATAAATTTTTTTTGTCACAGCCACTGAAGCACAGAGGCCAGAAAAAATATGCCATATAAATGCTAACAATATAAATTTTTTTTGTCGCAGCCACTGAAGCACAGAGGCCAGAAAAAATATGCCATATAAATGCAAACAATATAAATTTTTTTTGTCGCAGCCACTGCAGCACAGAGGCCAGAAAAAATATGCCATATAAATGCTAACAATATAAATTTTTTTTGTCGCAGCCACTGAAGCACAGAGGCCAGGAAAAATATGCTATATAAATGCAAACAATATAAATTTTTTTTGTCACAGCCACTGAAGCACAGAGGCCAGAAAAAATATGCCATATAAATGCTAACAATATAAATTTTTTTTGTCGCAGCCACTGAAGCACAGAGGCCAGAAAAAATATGCCATATAAATGCAAACAATATAAATTTTTTTTGTCGCAGCCACTGAAGCACAGAGGCCAGAAAAAATATGCCATATAAATGCTGAAAATATTAAATTTTTTTTGTCGCAGCCACTGCAGCACAGAGGCCAGAAAAAATATGCCATATAAATGCTAACAATATAAATTTTTTTTGTCGCAGCCACTGAAGCACAGAGACCAGAAACAATATGCCATATAAATGCTGAAAATATTCTTTTTTTTTTGTCGCAGCCACTGCAGCACAGAGGCCAGAAAAAATATGCCATATAAATGCTGAAAATATTCCTTTTTTTGTCACAGCCACTGAAGCACAGAGGCCAGAAACAATATGCCATATAAATGCTGAAAATATTCCTTTTTTTTGTCACAGCCACTGAAGCACAGAGGCCAGAAACAATATGCCATATAAATGCTGAAAATATTCCTTTTTTTTTTGTCACAGCCACTGAAGCACAGAGGCCAGAAAAACTCAGGATTTACCTGGATTCAAATTAAACCAGTAGGGTTTGCACCCTAGTTTGTAACGGTGGTGGAGGGAGGAGGACGCTAAAGGACAGCTGTGTGTGGAGTCATGAGGCGTGCAGAGAAGGACAGCTGCATGGGGAGTCAGAATCAGAAACTCAGAACAAGTCTTCCGGCGTGCAGTAACCCTCTGAGATCCACCCCTCATTCATTTTAATAAAAGTCAGGTAATCCACACTAGGCGAGTTCTCTTCTCAGTTACAATCCCTCCTGCTGCACTGAAGGTTCTTTCTGAGAGGACACTTGCCCCTGGAATGTTGATGAGTTCCTGAAGTGACATCACCCTTAAAAGCATTGTACAACATGTTTTGCAGGCTGGTTTGTAAATGCAGCATCCTTTCGGACTTGTGGTACGTTGGTAACATTTCTGCCACTTTATGCTTGTACCGAGGGTCTAGTAGCGTTGCCACCCAGTACAGGTCCTTCTCCTTAAGCCTCTTGATACGGGGGTCCTTCAACAGGCATGACAACATGAAAGACCCCATTCTCACAAGGTTGGATGCAGAGGTATCCATCTCTGCTTCCTCGTTATCAAGGACTGCATCATCCATGGTCTCCTCCCCCCAGCCACGTACAAGACCAGGGGTCCCCAAAAGGTCACCACTAGCCCCCTGGGAAGCCTGCTCCTGTTGGTCCTCCTCCTCCACAAAGCCACCTTCCTCCTCTGACTCCACTTCTGACACCTCTCCCTGCGTTGCAGCAGGTGCCTGGGTTCGTTCTGGTGATTCCGACCAGAAATCGTGCGCTTCCTGCTCCTCGTCACGCTGGTCTACAGCCTCATCTATCACTCGTAGCACGACACGCTCCAGGAAGAAAGCAAAGGGTATTAGGTCGCTGATGGTGCCTTCGGTGCGACTGACCATATTTGTAACCTCTTCAAAAGGGCACATGAGCCTGCAGGCATCGCGCATAAGCACCCAGTAACGGGGTAAAAAAATCCCCAGCTCTGCAGATCCAGTCCTACCACCCAGTTCAAACAGGTATTCGTTGACGGCTCTTTGTTGTTGCAGCAGACGTTCCAACATGAGGAGCGTTGAATTCCACCGAGTCTGGCTGTCGCAAATCAAACGCCTGACTGGCATGTTGTACCGCTGCTGAATGTCAGCAAGGCGTGCCATGGCTGTGTAGGACCGTCTGAAATGGGCCGACACCTTCCTGGACTGCCTGAGAACGTCCTGGAATCCTGGGTACTTCGAGACAAAACGTTGGACTATTAAATTCAGAACATGTGCCATGCAGGGCACATGTGTTAAATTGCCCAGTCTCAGTGCTGCCAACAGATTGCTTCCGTTGTCACACACCACTTTTCCGATCTTCAGTTGGTGTGGGGTCAGCCACCGATCGGCCTGTGACTGCAGAGATGACAGGAGTACAGATCCGGTATGGTTTCTGCTTTCCAGGCACGTCATCCCCAAGACAGCATGACAACGGCGTACCTGGCACGTCGAATAGCCTAGGGGGAGCTGGGGGTGCACAGGTGTGGAGGAGGAGGACCCAGCAGCAGAGGAGGAAGAAGAGGAAGAAGACGAGGTAGAGAGCGAAGGAGGAGTAGAGGTGGTGGCAGAACCGAGTGCAATCCGTGGCGGTGACACCAACTCCACTGTTGTTGTTGAGCCACACATTCCCTGCTTCCCAGCCATTACCAAGTTCACCCAGTGGGCAGTGTAGGTGACATACCTGCCCTGACCATGCTTGGAGGACCATGCGTCAGTAGTCATATGGACCTTTGGCCCAACACTAAGTGACAGAGATGCGGTGACTTGGCTCTGCACATGGTGGTACAGGTGTGGTATTCCCTTTTTTGAAAAAAAATTGCGGCTGGGTACCTTCCACTGCGGTGTCCCAATTGCTACAAATTTGCGGAAGGCCTCAGAGTCCACCAGCTGGTATGGTAAAAGCTGGCGGGCTAAGAGTGCGGACAAGCCAGCTGTCAGACGCCGGGCAAGGGGGTGACTCGCAGACATTGGCTTCTTACGCTCAAACATGGCCCTCACAGAAACTTGGCTGGGGGCAGATGACTGGGAATGGGAACTGGTGGTCAAGGTGGAAGGCGGAGTGGAGGGTGGTTCAGACGGGTCAAGGACAGCAGAGGTAGAGCAGTAAGATGCTGGACCAGAAGGAGGGTGGCTTTTAGTTTGCCTGTTGCCTTTGAGGTGTTGCTCCCAAAGTGCTTTGTGCTTGCCGTTCATGTGCCTTCGCATAGAAGTTGTACCTATGTGGCTGTTGGGCTTCCCAAGACTCAGTTTCTGACTGCACTCATTGCAAATTACAACGCTTTTGTCAGAGGCACACACATTAAAAAAATCCCACACTGCTGACCTTTTTGAAGCTGGCAATCTGGCGGTAACAGTAGAAGTTGGCGGCGTTGGCGGCAATGGCGGGTGCGTTGGCCGGCTGACCACAGGTGCCGATACATGTTGTTGCCCTACTGTTCCCTGCGAGCTGTCCTCCCTGCTTCTTCTAAGTCTTATTCTCCTCCTGCCTCTCTGACTCTCCGTCTCTCCATCTGAACTATCCTCCTCTTGCTCTCTTCTACTGGGCACCCACAAAACATCAATCTCCTCATCCTCATTCTCCTCAGATGCATCAATTTCTTCTGACAGCTCACAGAAGGAAGCAGCAGCGGGGACCTCCTCATCACTCATTATGTCCATCTCTGTTGTGTTCTCTGCCAGAATTAAATCTGGTGTAATGTCCTCATCTCCTTCATCTTCTTCTGCCAATAATGGTTGCGCATCACTCAGTTCAAGAAACTCATGTGAAAATAACTCCTCTGACTCCAGTGAAGAAGGGGCGCCGGTGGTGGAGGAAGTGTTACGTGGGGTGCCCATAGCAGTGGAGGATGAGGATGTTGTGGTAAAGTTAGAAACGGTAGAGGATGGGGTGTGCTGTGTAAGCCAGTCAACTACCTCTTCAGCATTTTGGGAGTTCAGGGTCATTGCCTTTTTAAAACTGGGCAATTTCCTAGGGCCACAGGATAGCATAGCAGCACGGCCCCTAGTGCCTCTGCGTGGTGGCCTGCCTTTGCCTGGCATTATTTTTAAAACAACAACAACTCAGGTGGTGTTTCTGGAGACGGTATTATTATTGATATTTAGACAGAATGTGAACAAGCTCACACAGCTAGATGGGAGTTGTTTGAAAATGAAGAACACACTGGGCAAACAATGCCTACAAGGTCAACGTATACACTACTACAGCAGTGGATACGGAATATATTATTGCTGCTTGAAAAACGTCACTCGGGTGGTGTTTCTGGAGACGGTATTATTATTGATATTTAGACAGAATGTGAACAAGCTCACACAGCTAGATGGGAGTTGTTTGAAAATGAAGAACACACTGGGCAAACAAATTGAAACAATGCCTGCAAGGTCAACGTATACACTTCTACAGCAGTGGATACGGAATATATTATTGCTACCAGAAAAACGTTACTCGGGTGGTGTTTCTGGAGACGGTATTATTATTGATATTTAGACCGAATGTGAACAAGCTCACACAGCTAGATGGGAGTTGTTTGAAAATGAAGAACACACTGGGCAAACAAGGCCTACAAGGTCAACGTATACACTACTACAGCAGTGGATACGGAATATATTATTGCTGCCTGAAAAACGTCACTCGGGTGGTGTTTCTAGAGACGGTATTATTATTGATATTTAGACAGAATGTTATGTGAACAAGCTCACACAGCTAGATGGGAGTTGTTTGAAAATGAAGAACACACTGGGCAAACAAGGCCTACAAGGTCAACGTATACACTACTACAGCAGTGGATACGGAATATATTATTGCTGCCTGAAAAATGTCACTCGGTGGTGTTTCTAGAGACGGTATTATTATTGATATTTAGACAGAATGTGAACAAGCTCACACAGCTAGATGGCAGTTGTTTGAAAATGAAGAACACACTGGGCAAACAAATTGAAACAATGCCTGCAAGGTCAACGTATACACTTCTACAGCAGTGGATACGGAATATATTATTGCTGCCTGAAAAACGTTACTCGGGTGGTGTTTCTGGAGACGGTATTATTATTGATATTTAGACAGAATGTGAACAAGCTCACACAGCTAGATGGGAGTTGTTTGAAAATGAAGAACACACTGGGCAAACAAAGCCTACAAGGTCAACGTATACACTACTACAGCAGTGGATACGGAATATATTATTGCTGCCTGAAAAACGTTACTCGGGTGGTGTTTCTGGAGACGGTATTATTATTGATATTTAGACCGAATGTGAACAAGCTCACACAGCTAGATGGGAGTTGTTTGAAAATGAAGAACACACTGGGCAAACAAGGCCTACAAGGTCAACGTATACACTACTACAGCAGTGGATACGGAATATATTATTGCTGCCTGAAAAACGTCACTCGGGTGGTGTTTCTAGAGACGGTATTATTATTGATATTTAGACAGAATGTGATGTGAACAAGCTCACACAGCTAGATGGGAGTTGTTTGAAAATGAAGAACACACTGGGCAAACAAGGCCTACAAGGTCAATGTATACACTACTACAGCAGTGGATACGGAATATATTATTGCTGCCTGAAAAATGTCACTCGGTGGTGTTTCTAGAGACGGTATTATTATTGATATTTAGACAGAATGTGAACAAGCTCACACAGCTAGATGGGAGATGTTTGAAAATGAAGAACACACTGGGCAAACAATGCCTACAAGGTCAACGTATACACTACTACAGCAGTGGATACGGAATATATTATTGCTGCTTGAAAAACGTCACTCGGGTGGTGTTTCTGGAGACGGTATTATTATTGATATTTAGACAGAATGTGAACAAGCTCACACAGCTAGATGGGAGTTGTTTGAAAATGAAGAACACACTGGGCAAACAAATTGAAACAATGCCTGCAAGGTCAACGTATACACTTCTACAGCAGTGGATACGGAATATATTATTGCTGCCTGAAAAACGTTACTCGGGTGGTGTTTCTGGAGACGGTATTATTATTGATATTTAGACAGAATGTGAACAAGCTCACACAGCTAGATGGGAGTTGTTTGAAAATGAAGAACACACTGGGCAAACAAATTGAAACAATGCCTGCAAGGTCAACGTATACACTTCTACAGCAGTGGATACGGAATATATTATTGCTGCCTGAAAAACGTTACTCGGGTGGTGTTTCTGGAGACGGTATTATTATTGATATTTAGACAGAATGTGAACAAGCTCACACAGCTAGATGGGAGTTGTTTGAAAATGAAGAACACACTGGGCAAACAATGCCTACAAGGTCAACGTATACACTACTACAGCAGTGGATACGGAATATATTATTGCTGCTTGAAAAACGTCACTCGGGTGGTGTTTCTGGAGACGGTATTATTATTGATATTTAGACAGAATGTGAACAAGCTCACACAGCTAGATGGGAGTTGTTTGAAAATGAAGAACACACTGGGCAAACAAATTGAAACAATGCCTGCAAGGTCAACGTATACACTTCTACAGCAGTGGATACGGAATATATTATTGCTGCCTGAAAAACGTTACTCGGGTGGTGTTTCTGGAGACGGTATTATTATTGATATTTAGACCGAATGTGAACAAGCTCACACAGCTAGATGGGAGTTGTTTGAAAATGAAGAACACACTGGGCAAACAAGGCCTACAAGGTCAACGTATACACTACTACAGCAGTGGATACGGAATATATTATTGCTGCCTGAAAAACGTCACTCGGGTGGTGTTTCTAGAGACGGTATTATTATTGATATTTAGACAGAATGTGATGTGAACAAGCTCACACAGCTAGATGGGAGTTGTTTGAAAATGAAGAACACACTGGGCAAACAAGGCCTACAAGGTCAACGTATACACTACTACAGCAGTGGATACGGAATATATTATTGCTGCCTGAAAAATGTCACTCGGTGGTGTTTCTAGAGACGGTATTATTATTGATATTTAGACAGAATGTGAACAAGCTCACACAGCTAGATGGCAGTTGTTTGAAAATGAAGAACACACTGGGCAAACAAATTGAAACAATGCCTGCAAGGTCAACGTATACACTTCTACAGCAGTGGATACGGAATATATTATTGCTGCCTGAAAAACGTTACTCGGGTGGTGTTTCTGGAGACGGTATTATTATTGATATTTAGACAGAATGTGAACAAGCTCACACAGCTAGATGGGAGTTGTTTGAAAATGAAGAACACACTGGGCAAACAAAGCCTACAAGGTCAACGTATACACTACTACAGCAGTGGATACGGAATATATTATTGCTGCCTGAAAAACGTTACTCGGGTGGTGTTTCTGGAGACGGTATTATTATTGATATTTAGACCGAATGTGAACAAGCTCACACAGCTAGATGGGAGTTGTTTGAAAATGAAGAACACACTGGGCAAACAAGGCCTACAAGGTCAACGTATACACTACTACAGCAGTGGATACGGAATATATTATTGCTGCCTGAAAAATGTCACTCGGTGGTGTTTCTAGAGACGGTATTATTATTGATATTTAGACAGAATGTGAACAAGCTCACACAGCTAGATGGCAGTTGTTTGAAAATGAAGAACACACTGGGCAAACAAATTGAAACAATGCCTGCAAGGTCAACGTATACACTTCTACAGCAGTGGATACGGAATATATTATTGCTGCCTGAAAAACGTTACTCGGGTGGTGTTTCTGGAGACGGTATTATTATTGATATTTAGACAGAATGTGCACAAGCTCACACAGCTAGATGGGAGTTGTTTGAAAATGAAGAACACACTGGGCAAACAAAGCCTACAAGGTCAACGTATACACTACTACAGCAGTGGATACGGAATATATTATTGCTGCCTGAAAAACGTTACTCGGGTGGTGTTTCTGGAGACGGTATTATTATTGATATTTAGACCGAATGTGAACAAGCTCACACAGCTAGATGGGAGTTGTTTGAAAATGAAGAACACACTGGGCAAACAAGGCCTACAAGGTCAACGTATACACTACTACAGCAGTGGATACGGAATATATTATTGCTGCCTGAAAAACGTCACTCGGGTGGTGTTTCTAGAGACGGTATTATTATTGATATTTAGACAGAATGTGATGTGAACAAGCTCACACAGCTAGATGGGAGTTGTTTGAAAATGAAGAACACACTGGGCAAACAAGGCCTACAAGGTCAATGTATACACTACTACAGCAGTGGATACGGAATATATTATTGCTGCCTGAAAAATGTCACTCGGTGGTGTTTCTAGAGACGGTATAATTATTGATATTTAGACAGAATGTGAACAAGCTCACACAGCTAGATGGGAGATGTTTGAAAATGAAGAACACACTGGGCAAACAATGCCTACAAGGTCAACGTATACACTACTACAGCAGTGGATACGGAATATATTATTGCTGCTTGAAAAACGTCACTCGGGTGGTGTTTCTGGAGACGGTATTATTATTGATATTTAGACAGAATGTGAACAAGCTCACACAGCTAGATGGGAGTTGTTTGAAAATGAAGAACACACTGGGCAAACAAATTGAAACAATGCCTGCAAGGTCAACGTATACACTTCTACAGCAGTGGATACGGAATATATTATTGCTGCCTGAAAAACGTTACTCGGGTGGTGTTTCTGGAGACGGTATTATTATTGATATTTAGACAGAATGTGAACAAGCTCACACAGCTAGATGGGAGTTGTTTGAAAATGAAGAACACACTGGGCAAACAAATTGAAACAATGCCTGCAAGGTCAACGTATACACTTCTACAGCAGTGGATACGGAATATATTATTGCTGCCTGAAAAACGTTACTCGGGTGGTGTTTCTGGAGACGGTATTATTATTGATATTTAGACAGAATGTGAACAAGCTCACACAGCTAGATGGGAGTTGTTTGAAAATGAAGAACACACTGGGCAAACAATGCCTACAAGGTCAACGTATACACTACTACAGCAGTGGATACGGAATATATTATTGCTGCTTGAAAAACGTCACTCGGGTGGTGTTTCTGGAGACGGTATTATTATTGATATTTAGACAGAATGTGAACAAGCTCACACAGCTAGATGGGAGTTGTTTGAAAATGAAGAACACACTGGGCAAACAAATTGAAACAATGCCTGCAAGGTCAACGTATACACTTCTACAGCAGTGGATACGGAATATATTATTGCTGCCTGAAAAACGTTACTCGGGTGGTGTTTCTGGAGACGGTATTATTATTGATATTTAGACCGAATGTGAACAAGCTCACACAGCTAGATGGGAGTTGTTTGAAAATGAAGAACACACTGGGCAAACAAGGCCTACAAGGTCAACGTATACACTACTACAGCAGTGGATACGGAATATATTATTGCTGCCTGAAAAACGTCACTCGGGTGGTGTTTCTAGAGACGGTATTATTATTGATATTTAGACAGAATGTGATGTGAACAAGCTCACACAGCTAGATGGGAGTTGTTTGAAAATGAAGAACACACTGGGCAAACAAGGCCTACAAGGTCAACGTATACACTACTACAGCAGTGGATACGGAATATATTATTGCTGCCTGAAAAATGTCACTCGGTGGTGTTTCTAGAGACGGTATTATTATTGATATTTAGACAGAATGTGAACAAGCTCACACAGCTAGATGGCAGTTGTTTGAAAATGAAGAACACACTGGGCAAACAAATTGAAACAATGCCTGCAAGGTCAACGTATACACTTCTACAGCAGTGGATACGGAATATATTATTGCTGCCTGAAAAACGTTACTCGGGTGGTGTTTCTGGAGACGGTATTATTATTGATATTTAGACAGAATGTGAACAAGCTCACACAGCTAGATGGGAGTTGTTTGAAAATGAAGAACACACTGGGCAAACAAAGCCTACAAGGTCAACGTATACACTACTACAGCAGTGGATACGGAATATATTATTGCTGCCTGAAAAACGTTACTCGGGTGGTGTTTCTGGAGACGGTATTATTATTGATATTTAGACCGAATGTGAACAAGCTCACACAGCTAGATGGGAGTTGTTTGAAAATGAAGAACACACTGGGCAAACAAGGCCTACAAGGTCAACGTATACACTACTACAGCAGTGGATACGGAATATATTATTGCTGCCTGAAAAACGTCACTCGGGTGGTGTTTCTAGAGACGGTATTATTATTGATATTTAGACAGAATGTGATGTGAACAAGCTCACACAGCTAGATGGGAGTTGTTTGAAAATGAAGAACACATTGGGCAAACAAGGCCTACAAGGTCAACGTATACACTACTACAGCAGTGGATACGGAATATATTATTGCTGCCTGAAAAATGTCACTCGGTGGTGTTTCTAGAGACGGTATTATTATTGATATTTAGACAGAATGTGAACAAGCTCACACAGCTAGATGGCAGTTGTTTGAAAATGAAGAACACACTGGGCAAACAAATTGAAACAATGCCTGCAAGGTCAACGTATACACTTCTACAGCAGTGGATACGGAATATATTATTGCTGCCTGAAAAACGTTACTCGGGTGGTGTTTCTGGAGACGGTATTATTATTGATATTTAGACAGAATGTGAACAAGCTCATACAGCTAGATGGGAGTTGTTTGAAAATGAAGAACACACTGGGCAAACAAGGCCTACAAGGTCAACGTATACACTACTACAGCAGTGGATACGGAATATATTATTGCTGCCTGAAAAACGTCACTCGGGTGGTGTTTCTAGAGACGGTATCATTATTATTGATATTTAGACAGAATGTGATGTGAACAAGCTCACACAGCTAGATGGGAGTTGTTTGAAAATGAAGAACACACTGGGCAAACAAGGCCTACAAGGTCAACGTATACACTACTACAGCAGTGGATACGGAATATATTATTGCTGCCTGAAAAACGTCACTCGGGTGGTGTTTCTGGAGACGGTATTATTATTGATATTTAGACAGAATGTGAACAAGCTCACACAGCTAAATGCCAGTTGTTTGAAAATGAAGAACACACTGGGCAAACAGGGCCTACAAGGTCAACGTATACACTACTACAGCAGTGGATACGGAATATATTATTGCTGCCTGAAAAACGTCACTCGGGTGGTGTTTCTGGAGACGGTATTATTATTGATATTTAGACAGAATGTGATGTGAACAAGCTCACACAGCTAGATGGGAGTTGTTTGAAAATGAAGAACACACTGGGCAAACAAGGCCTACAAGGTCAACGTATACACTACTACAGCAGTGGATACGGAATATATTATTGCTGCCTGAAAAACGTCACTCGGGTGGTGTTTCTAGAGACGGTATCATTATTATTGATATTTAGACAGAATGTGATGTGAACAAGCTCACACAGCTAGATGGGAGTTGTTTGAAAATGAAGAACACACTGGGCAAACAAGGCCTACAAGGTCAACGTATACACTACTACAGCAGTGGATACGGAATATATTATTGCTGCCTGAAAAACGTCACTCGGGTGGTGTTTCTGGAGACGGTATTATTATTGATATTTAGACAGAATGTGAACAAGCTCACACAGCTAAATGCCAGTTGTTTGAAAATGAAGAACACACTGGGCAAACAGGGCCTACAAGGTCAACGTATACACTACTACAGCAGTGGATACGGAATATATTATTGCTGCCTGAAAAACGTCACTCGGGTGGTGTTTCTGGAGACGGTATTATTATTGATATTTAGACAGAATGTGAACAAGCTCACACAGCTAGATGGTTGTTGTTTGAAGAACACACTGGGCAAATAATGCCTGCAAGTGCACTACTATTGGTGCACTACTATGAAGAACAGCAACAGCACTGTACACGTTAAAGAACAGTAAGATAAGTAAAAGAAAAAAAAAATATATGTATATTAAAAAAAAAAAAATTCTCGGGTTGCTGCTGCTGAACTACTAGGAGCAGCACAGCAGCACACCAGTCCCACTCCCAACACAGCTAGACTAATAGCACTGGGCTGTTATAGTAGCAAAGTAAAGCAACAAAAAAGAAAATAAAAGCAGTCCTTACAAGGACTATTGGGTTATTACAGCAGTCAGCAGATGAGATCAGAAGAGATCAGTGCCCACAGCAGGCAGCTACATACAGAGCACTGCAGTAGAAGGTAGATTACTAGCCAGCAAAGCTACCTAACCTAAAATGTCCCTCAAATCCCTGCAGACTTCTGTCCCTCCAATACAGAGCAGTATCAAGTTGATTACTAGCCAGCAAACTTACTATCAACTGTCCCTCAAAGAAATCAGTGAAATCAGTAACAGCTCTCTCCCTACACTAGCTCTTGCAAGCACACACAGGCAGAATGAAAAAACGCTGCAGGGCTTCAGTTTATATATGGAAGGGGAGTGGTCCAGGGGGTGTGGGGGTGGTCCAGGAGGGAGAGCTTCCTGATTGGCTGCCATGTATCTGCTGGTCTGGGGTGAGAGGTCAAAAAAAAGCGCCAGGTAAGGCGAACCCAAAATGGCGAACGTCGCGCGACGTTCGCGAACATTCGGCGAGCGCGAACAGTCGATGTTCGCACGAACAAGTTCGCCGGCGAACAGTCCGCGACATCCCTATGCAAGAATCATGTCTGATGTCTGACGAAGGGGCCCGCCCCCGAAACGTTACATCACAAGACTTCAATAAACACGCAGGGGTCCTCCCCGCTTCACTTGCTGTTGAGTGTCTGGTGAATTTTTGGCCTCTATGAGAGATGGCCTTTAGATTATTTTTAGATATTGGGTTTTTGAATATGAGATCCCATACCTGCAGCAGACTAGTTACACTCGCTCATATCGCTCCACTTCACCAGATGCAAATTCACTACCACTATGTTAATTCACTAATATGCAAAGTTTCGCCCTTGGCGCCGAATGCTGTCAACTTTGTGCTAGCGTTACTTTGGCAGTGCGAGCATTTCATAGCGAAGATGCATTAGCGTTCGTTTGTGCCTAGTGAAAATTTGCTAGTGATCTTATGATTAGGTAATTTAAGGTCAATAAATACAAGAGAGTTAATATAATGCCCTACAAATGAGCCCACTGTAAAATGAATGCTCCATATGTTAGGAAATGTCTGCAGAAAAAGGAAAAGTCACACGAATTTTTGTAACTTTAATGTATTTTCGGCACACAGGTTATGATGTAAGTGACAGAAGATTGAGGAAGATCTAGCTTCTTTTTAGCACTTCGTCCGGTCTGAGGAGGTGAAGTCAACTCTGGCAAAAAAGGTAACGTTCAGTAAAATCCACACCTTACTGAATTGGCTGAGTTGCGAAAAGTCGCCTGGGAATAGAGTGAGAAAGAACGTTAGCGAAGGTCTGTTTCGCTAACAAATTGGCGCCTGCACCTGTTAGTGAATTGGCGATGTCCCTGCAGGTGGCTACTTCATCTTTTAGTGAATCTGCTCCCAATGATGGAGTGATTGTTAATACAGTTGAGAAAATCCTGATTTTTTTTTTTGCTGGTGGGTTGCCAGCTAAGCTGCCTATGATGCTTTTAGCAGCTTTTTGCTTATTTATTTGCTCAAGCATTATGTTTAAAGTTATCTAAATTGAGTGACCTTTTCTAATTCTTCATATTTATGTATTTATTTATTTACATTTACGCAAGATATCGTCTGAGTCATTTACAATATATTCGCTCACTTATAACAAGGCAAGGTGATCCAGATTCAACAAAGCTATTTTACCAACAGCTCACTGGCAACAAACAACAGCTGTATCCAGAGGAAGGCTCTCTGTGTTCTTTTTTAGGAGCTTCTAAAAAGGGGTTGCTTAACATTCAGAAATATTTTGACACAAACATTACATTTCACTAAAATAGCCATTTAACTGAATATTACATGTACTTAACCATTCCCATTTTTTTAATTAACCATCCCAAATAAACATTCTACTTCACTTATTTATCAAAATTAGAATTTGTGAATTTTAGAGTTTCTTTTAACTTAAATAAACCCAAAACCATACCAAACTCAAATGTCATACCAAACTCAAATGTTATTTGGAGCTAAACAACTCAATTGAATGAAACTGTGACATAAATTTAAGACATTGAGAATGCATACTCTCACATTTCTCTGAAAGTCTGATTTTCTGATTTCTGACTACCTGATCAACAGGGCTAAATATAAGAATAGGGCTTCCTGGATGAGCATAGTGGAGGGAGGGAAGCTTTGACCGGGTTAGGCAAGCCTTAATCTAAATTAAACAATTAGGTACACACCTTGCGCAAATTTATCGGGTGCGCAAATACAAAAGGTTTACAAACCTAAAAGAAATACAAATAATATACTGTATGCGCTTCCCCTCAATTAGAACCCCCCAAAACACTTCGAGTCTCACTCTGACTGAAAGAAAAGTAGTGTATCAAAAATTTTTTCTTAAATAAGGAACCAATTAATTCTCAAGAAAAAAATCGGAGCGAGTATATTCATACATCGCTGTGTAACAAATCAAAATTTAACCCTGTACAACATATATCTAATAATATGGACACTTTCAAACAATTAGTGAGTCAGGACTTGGAAAATCTAAATTATAGAAATGTAAAGAATAACCTTAGTAAGAAAGAACAAGATACTTTAAGAGCATTAAGGAATAATAAAGAAATTGTGATAAAACAGGCTGATAAGGGAGGGGGCATCTTAATAATGGATAGAGTTCAATATATTTCAGAGATGGAGCGACAATTGGGAGATGTAACTACATATAAGGAAAAAAAAAGGAAATCCTACTATTAAAATACAACAAAATCTTTTTACTTTAATAGATCAGGCATATAAAGAAGGTATTGTTAGCAATAAAGAAAAGGACTTTCTGAAAATACAGTATCCAAAAATTCCTGTGATCTATATGTTGCCCGAAATTCATAAAAACCTAAAGAATCCTCCACGTAGACCAATCATATCAGGGATTGGGTCTCTTACAAGTAACATGGCCAAATATATTGACTCCTTTTTACAAAAATATGCTCTTCCTTCCTTTATCAAGGATACTAAGGATGCCATAAATTTTATAGAAAACCAAGATTGGTGTGACGACTATATATTGGTCACCTGTGATGTCACTTCATTATACACCTGTATTAATCACGAACAAGGTTGGAAGTGATTACATTTTTTCTGGAACGTGATAATTCTATCTTGCCATTACAAAGAAAATTTATATTGGAGGGCATAAGATTTATACTTTACAATATTTTTTTCTGGTATGATGGGGAATTCTATCTTTAGGTGAATGGCACAGCTATGGGAAGTAAATTTGCCCCTAGGTATGCTAATTTGTTTATGGGATCTTGGGAAAATCTCATCATTAACCCACTTTTACAAAAAAGTACTCATTTGACCACTTGGCGGCGCTATATTGACGACTGCATTTTAATTTGGAAAGGAACTGAGGAATCATTAAATAAATTTGTATTGAGCCTAAATAATAATAATTGTAATCTTAGGTTCACTCATGAATCCAGTAGAGAATCTGTAAATTCTTTGGATTTGAACATTTATGCCACAGTAAGTGGTTTGCAGACACGTCTGTACGAAAAAAGAGACAGATTGTAATGGTTATATACCTTATGATAGCGGCCACCACAAGAAGTGGCTAAATAATATTCCGCGGGGACAATTTGGGAGAATAGAAAGGAATTGTTCAGACCCTAAAGATTATGAAAGAAATTGTGAGATCATGAAGAATGACTTTATGGAAAAGGGTTATAGTGTAGAAATGATACAAGATTCTAAAAGACAGGTGGATAGAATAGATAGAACAGAATTAATGGCTACAAAGAATAAGAAGAAAGATTTACAATATGTACCATTTATGACTAAATTTAGCAAAGGTGGCTATAAGTTTTCAAACTTTCTGAAGAAGCATTGGCATATCCTTCAGATGGATACTGACTTAGATGGGATAATAGGGGAACATCCTTCATTGATTTTTACTCGTCCAAATACACTGAAACAAACTCTAGCCCCTAGTTTTTTAAAGAAAAGAAGTGAACGAACATGACTAGAAAATAATAAAGGGTTTCATTAATGCACACAATGTGTTTGTTGCTTGCAAAACATTGAAGAATACAGATAGAAAAATATATAGCTTTAGGCCAACTTAAACAAATAAAGAGTATAAAATTAATCAACTGATAACATGTGATATGGCCAATGTGGTTTATTTATTAGAATGTCCCTGTAAAAAACAATATGTGGGTAGAACCACTAGAAAACTAAAGATACGGAAAAAGGGTTTACGCACATACAGTGTTTCTGAACATTTTTCCAAAAATCATAATAATGATCCCAGTGGTATGAAAGTTATAGGAATTTCACATAAAATAAGCAATTGGAGAGGTGGAAACAATGTCCAGATTATTTCTCAGGAGGAAACATGGTGGATAATATCTTTAAAAACGCTACAGCCCCATGGATTAAATATAGAATTGGACATTAATTGTTTTATCTAAGATTTATAATTAATTTATATTTTGCACATATTTTATCTGATGTTTATAAATTGATTGTACGTATATATGTATATTTAATGTTTTTATTTGTAATTTATGAATTCAGTTAATTATATAATCAATTGATTCACTCCCCTAATTGGTTAGCCAATGAGATGTGGCAATGAAATGGAGGGGGTATAACTTGAACTTTAATTGTGAAAGAATTTAGCCTCTGATGAAGTGATAACTATCACGAAATGCGTTGGGCCGATAATTTCCTTTTTAGACTAATTGTAACTGTTATAGTTCAATAAAACTTCTATCACAATTCTGAGTCGTTCCATCTGCTTGGCCGATACAATTTCCTAGTCCACAGTAAAGCACAACACTGAAATTTGCAGTTTCTGGATTGTATGGAGCTTTGCAGCTGAGACCGAACATTCAGGAACAGCATCAGTGTGTTTGGGACTACGGAACAAGAGGCAACGGAGCGGAATGAAATGGAAGTCGCACTGTGAATTAATATCGATATGCAATCTAAAATCCGGATAATCTTGTGAGTAATAACCAAGCAGGGTGCCTGCGTATATCAAACAAAATGCTGCACGCCGTTGGTGAGAGAGAGATGTGTGCTGTGGGATTGAGCAGCAGAATCTCATCTTATCAAAAAGAACAGTTTACTAACATTGGAGATAAATATCTGGAGATATTTCTGGAGATGTTGCCCATGGCAACCAATCAGCAATTAGATTTAAACAGCCACAGCCAAGTTAGAAAACAAAAGCAAAGATCTGATTGGTTGCTATGGGCAACATCTCCAGAAATCTCTCCAGATATTTATCTCCAATGTTAGTAAACATGCCCCTAAGACTTTTCTTTCAGTCCAAGTGAGACTCAAAGTGTTTTGGGGGGTTCTAATTGACGGGAAGCGCATACAGTCTATTATTTGTAGGTCTTAGTCCAAAAGCTACAGGATTGGTTGAGGGAGAAAAGGAGGGGGTTACAAACAATTAGGTAATGCTTATTTCAACTTTATCTGTTGGGATATTGTAAAACATAAAGTAATGTTTACAGTACCAAATTACAATAACCAAAATAAAAATCTGTGATAATAGAGCGATCATGATATATAATCTCTACACGGCTTGGCACAAAATAGCACAAAAGTCTAGTATGAATTAGGGTTATGCTGAAATAAACAATTCTATTAACCTGTACCATGGATAATACTACAGGTATTGGACCTGTTATCCAGAATGCTTGGGACCTGGGAAGTTTCCGGATTACTGATCTCTCTGTAATTTGAATCTTCATATCTAAAGTCTACTCAAAAATCATGTACATATAATATACATTTAGTAGGCTAGTTTTGCTTCCAATAAGGATTAATTATATCTTAGTTTGGATGAATACATGGAACTGTTTTTGCATTACAGAGAAAAAGGAAATAATTTTTTCAAATTTCGATTATATGGATAAAATGGAGAGCCTTCTAGATAACAGATAACGGATAACAGATCCAATACGTGTATTACTATTGGTAGAAATTGTGACTTTTTGCTCTCCTTTCTGTCCCATTCTATCTCCATTTCTCTCTTTACCACTTTCTCTCTTAGCAGTGCAAAAGAATATGGCATGTGCTTCAAACATGAAATAGCTTGCATTATTAAGCATTAGTGATGGGCAAATAAATTCGCCAGACAAATAATTTGCAGCGAATTTCTCTGCATTCTGTGCAAAGTCAAAATTATTGCATGCATAAAAATTGTTGCACATCAAAATTATTGATGCCCATTGACTTTAATGCATTTGGACCAAATAGGCCTGCATATAAAAATTGGCGCTCATGTCAAAATTGATGTGCGTCAAAATTATGATGACGCCCATTGACTTCAATGCATTTTGCACAGATTTAACAATCACTATTGAGCATCTTAAAGTTCGTAATAGATTAAGTTGCAACTCCAAGTTAACCTAGTTAAAAAACTAAATGTAGGGTAATAAAGTCATAAATAGTTTTTCTCATCTCTAGTAAATATACAAACACATTTTTAGAGCAAAAATCCTGTTTCTTCTGTGAGAAAACATTTTGTTTTCTTAACAGTTTATATCAGACTTAATTTAGTATTAAGTTCTTAAAATTTGGATGAGGCAATATTTATTCAACAAATAAATTTATTGACAAAGCCACGCTTTGGTGAAACGGCGAAATGGCTGTCGAGGTGCAGCATATGCGGTGAAGTTGGGGATCCCCTCCTCCAGGTCTGAAGAGCAAGGACCTTTGTGTGTAACCTATACGGAGCCGCAGTGGAGATGCCACCACACGCTACTACAGGAACCTCAGTGGGGCTGTTTACGGACGCTCGTTTGGTCGGTAATATTTTTATATTTGAATTGAGCGGGCTACGTCGGGAGATGCCAATATCCCATTGACACTTTACACAGGGCGATGGCCTGCCCACCACTTCGGCAAATTCAGATGATCGCGTCCACCCACACACTATTGGGCTTCCCTTGAAGGCTTTCGCTCACACTGAAGGTGTATCCCCCTTAACACTCAATAGTGTAGTATACCTACATCTTGAGAATACTGGTTTTATAGGGGGTGCCTCATACAAATTGGCGAACTTGTTATGCCACAGACCTGGGGATGTATTAACATTACGCTTTGCTACAATTAGATTGGATATCAGCATTGGATTTTTCAAGACCACTAACCTACTCATAAATTGAGACTACTGTTCTTTATTGGAGCACTCTGGTCTAATCCTAAACACGCTCTTTCATACTACAGCATTAATTGCTTTCTATACTGTTGTATGCATATAGATTATAGCAAGGGAACCCTTTTGCACATGCAGCACTGCCTAGTTCTATTTTAATTGGTTTTAATTTTGACATTGGCATAGTGTTGAATAAATATTGCCTTTTATTCCATATTTAGGTGCATTTATTTATAATCGAGCAATTTGGGGTCTCATGGGCAGGGGGAGTAGTCCAATTCTTGTTGTGTATATATATTACGAAGTCGTTGGTGGACACCCCAGCCCATTTGCCCCCACATATTATTGGTAATATTGTACATTGGTGCCCACACTGCACTTAAGTTTTGTGTATTGTTTATAGATAGATATATATAACATGGAAACAGAAACATATTTGTCTAATTCTTTTGTAGTCTAACCAGGTCCCATTATTCTATTACATTAGCTATTGGGATTCAGTGTTAAAAAACATTCAGTTTGAGCTGAAATAAGTACATTACGTTAACACTTGGGTGAGCACTAGTGATGGGCAAATTTATTCGGTAGGCGCGAATGTACAGCGAATAAATTCGCAGCAACAATTCTAGGCGCCCATTGACTTTAATAGGTATCAAAATTGTCACCAGCGCCGGAATTGTCGCCTGCGTCAATATTCGCATTTTGCAAATTTGCCCATCACTAGTGAGCACAACAAAGTGGCATATTATAACAATCACACTTCTCTGTATATTTAAATTCATCCATATTTTCAAAGAATTTTGCAGGCCCTGGTTTCCTTCTGTGGTGAAGAACAGGAGTTAGCAGTGTGTTAAATGTATCCCCTACCATATCTAAGGTAACATATAAAAAAATGACATTCTGCCAATTCCTAACAACATTTAATGGGTGGCTGTGATTTTAATGTTTTCCGTCCTTTAAGAGTTTTGGCTACAAGCAAACTGCTGTAAAAAATGTAGACTTTGTATCAATTAGCTAATTTTTTCAACAGCCAACATGGCAAAGGGCAAACATGCTTAATTAAATACTTAATATATAAGGATTAGAAATATTTAGTAGTTAGTTAAGAGGCTGATATCCATAACATTTATTGCTTTTCCCGTCAGAAATGCTGGCATGATATACATCTTGTTTTTGTGTATGCCTTTAGGAAACACTCTTGGAATAAGATCAGACCCTTCTATAAACCCTACCATTCACCATTCTTTTGAATTATATTCTTTCTGTTCAGGGATTGTACACTCCACATGCTTCTTAACATATGGTTTTCATTTTGTTCATTTTGAAACAGTTTTAGTGAATGATCCAGCGGTGCAGTATCCAAAAGGCATGTTCCAGATGGCACTATACACAAAGCATACATGAAATGAGAGCGAAAAAATGTTGGGGTGTTTACCACTGTTGATTCTGTCACTGTTGAGTTGAAGAGCTTTGATGTGTTGCTGGAGTTACAGATGAAGCCACTTGGATTTGTGAGTTAAATGCGTCATGACTCAGGGGTAATTGAAGAAACTGTGTTATCTTAAGTCATCTTAACTCATTTAATGCATTTAACCTTTTCATTAGCATACCAAAGCTCCATTGTTCACAATGGTGAATGCTTTAATTAGATGGGATGTTGTGACGCAGTTTTCTGTGTTAAATGAGATAAATGGGATATCTGTGTTTAGTTATTCTGTGTCAAACAGACAAACCAAAGTGGCTGCATCTGTAGGTTGCAGTAATAAGTCCTGATGTATGACCATCTGAAGGCAGTTATAGAAGAGTAACTGCTTTGGTATCATAACTCATAGAACTTGTAATACATCTAGTTTTTAACTTAGCTATATCAAATTTGTACCACTTTAAACTACAGTACCTTTTATTGCACGTAAACCGAATTTTTAAGTGATACTATCTACACCAGGGATCCCCAAATTTTTGAACCCATGAGCAACATTCAGAAGTAAAAGGAGTTGGGGAGCAACACTAGCATGAAAAATTGTTATTGAGTGCTGTAATTGGCCATTTGATAGCCCCTATGTGGATTGTCTACATTGAGGCTCTGTTTGGCAGGGCATCTGGTTTTTATACAACCAAAACTTGCTTCAAGCCAGGAATTCAAAAATAAGCACCTGCTTTGAGGCAACTGGGAGCAACATCCAAGGGGTTGGAGAGCAACTTGTTGCTCATGAGCTACTGGTTGGGGATTACTGATCTACACCATGAGCTGCAACAACTAGCAATTCTATACTGTCCCTCCTACAGATTGATATTACTGTGTTACAGCCAATTGCAGACAAAATGCAATGTATGGATATCATATGTAGGCATGTACTGGTATGCGATCCATTATCCAGAAACCCAATAAACAAAAAGCTCCAAAATATGAAATGGTCATCTCTCATTGACTCCATTTTATCCAAATAATCAATTTTTTTAAAAATTATTTCCCTTTTCTCTGTAATAATAAAACAGTACCTTGTACTTCAAACAAGATATAATTAATCCTTATTGGAAGCAAAACCATCTTATTGGGTTTATTTAATGTTTACATTATTTTTTGTAGACTTACTGTATGAAGATCCAAATTATGGAAAGATCCATTATCCGGAAAACCCCAGGTCCCGAGGATTCTGGATAACAGGTCCCACACTTGTAAAACAAAAACCACGTTATACCACGCAAAAATAAATACAAAAGTTTTGTAGCAAGGCTACCTATATTGGCTAACAATAAAAATACATTGTAAGCTTTTGGAGCACCAAAGCATTTGTATTTAAGGGGCTTTGGTGCGCCAAAAGCTTGCCGTTTACAGTATTTTTATTGTTAGCCAGTATAGGTATCACTGCTACAAAACTTTTGCATCTGGCTGTTTTTTATTTGTTACTATTGCAAGACATGGGGGTATTTACTAAAACACAAATTTTCTCACTCTAATAAAAAAAAATCCAACCACACTTCTAGCCCTGAATACCATTAATTTAACAAATAATTCTTCTTGAAAAATTCAATGTGAAAAAATGTTGTCAAAATAGTGCGTCATTTCAAATTGGGCAACTTTTCTGAATTGATGCCCGAAAACTCCACTTTCTTGAATTATCATACGAAAACCAGCACAAATAGGCTGAAACTATAGAGAATCCTGAAGGTAAAAATCATGTTCAAATTGTTAAAGGGGCCATCTGCCATTGACTTCTACATGATTTGATTTAACAAGTTTTAGCTGCAGTATTTTAGGATTTGAGCATAATAAATTCAGAGCATAATAAATCTGAAAAAAAATGTTTTTTTTTCTAAAAATATAAGTTTTCCCCTTTAAAAAATTACCAGAAAAATGTGATGTTTACTGAAAAGGCCCACTAATGTTATAAGAAATCACCAATGAGGTCTTTGTCCAGAAAACCAGTTGTCTGAAAGCATCAGGGAGGGTGCAACATAAAAGAGATATTATACCTGCCTTTGTTCTGTTTAGCCATACAGTTATTGCAGACAATATTTTCATATATTTATAATATTTTTGTGAGCTACTGGGAACCTGATCCAATGTTGTGAGCAGGTGATGCTGATATAGAGGCATAACACTACACACTGAAATAATTTAAATAAAATCATGCGTTTTGGAGGTGAATTGAAGTAATGAGCAAAACTGTCCCATTTCAGCTTTGCTTAGTTGTTTTAGGAAATGGTGAAGTTTAACAGACATTTTTCCAAATACTAATAATGCCATTGGCATTTACCCCACTTTTCCAGCAAAAAAAAAAAGTTTTCTTTCCCTGACCAAACAAAATGCATTGGGAAATTCTAAAAATCCATTGATATTTTTTCAGCCTTTTGGTGAATTATGTTGCAAAACTGTACTGGGCAAAACATTTTGCTCATCCCTAAGGATTTCTAAGTGTTTCTTTCAGTTTTACACTTTCATTGCACGCCTGCATTATCATATAGAAATGTTTGTGAGTATAACTTTTGGTCCTTTTAATTGGTAAAAAAAAAAAACAGTGGCTTCCTTTTGTAGCCCTCCTGTCAGCCATCCCTGACATACTAAATTCACATGTGTGAATTTTAATCTTAGTAAGTTGCAGGTAAAATTATACATTTAGAAAAAAAACAATGAATCAAACATGCTTTTTAATTTTTTTTAGCAGTAAATCAAATACCAGCAGGAAAGCTTCTTGAACAAATTTGACTTGTGTCATTTTAACTACCAGCTATTTCTATGGGAAAGCACTAGAATATAATGAAGCATCTGGCACGTGGCCACACGCATTTTCCACTAAAAATCATGGGCTACTTTGTGCACTCAGACATATCAGAGGCCCCCTACTCTACACTTTGGCTGACTTAGTTAATTACAAATTTTAATGATAACAAAAGGGGACAGATGTACTCATCACTACAAATATTTTTAAATTATACAAATGGGTTCAAATAAGGGGACAAATCAGCAGATTATTCAGCATCAGAATTATGATATTAAATTGTGCAGTACACTAAAGTTATTTATACATAATTCAACTACATTGATGTTTCCTAATATTTTGAATGAGTGAGAGAATATCCTTTTGAGAACTTTATGTGAATAAATTCTGCTTAAAGTAGAACTAAACCCTTAGTGAAAAAAAACCCCTACCCCCCTATCCTACATAGACCCCCCCTCCCTGCTCCCCCAGCCTAGCTGCTACCCCTGGTAAATGCCCCTAACTATTCAGGGCATCAGAGTTCACAGGCTCCATCTTCCTGGCACTTTGGTAATCTTGGGGACTCCTTCCCCCCTTTCGGCAAATTCCGTGACTTTGAGCCCATGCGCAGTTGTTGTGAAACGGAAAATTGCTCAAACTGAGAATGCACCGATACACCAATCTCATTCCAAAGATTACTGAAGTCCTGCATGATGGTGCCCGTGAACTCAGATGGCCTTACTAACATATTTCATGAATTATCAGCCAGAATCTTTTTCAAAATAAATGGCCTTTCCCTAAATGAGCTTTGCTAGCATGATGATATGTGACCTATTTTAAATATATGCTGCTCCACTTGCTTTTTATAGTTCATTTACCGGTCATTCTAAAGTTCTATTTCAACGCATTCTGTTTTTTTTTCTTCTTGTCATCTTTTTATTATTTGTGCTTTATTGTGTTACTCATGCGGATATATTTAAGCCTTCATAAAACGTTTAATAAGATTAGGAAACAACTGTAAATTATGTTATAATAGTATCGTATCCTTTTAAATACACTGGCACACTATTTGTTAGAAGACGGTAATGGTTTAATCAAAACATTATAAGTTACAATTGCTTTTTATACAAGACTCTCTTGGTTGCTAGCACACCACAGGCCATTATACAGGTAACATGATAGTGGCGCACTATGTATGCAGATGATGCAGGTGAATTTCTGAGATTGTAGTTCCATTTGTGTATTTGGATTTAGTATGTTTTACTGACATATAATCAAAGTTCTGCATGTTTTGGCCTTCTTCTATAAACTTTTATTTTATGTTATATTTAGCTTCATATAGATGCAGAAATGACAGTTTTGAAGGTGTTTTTCTTCCATATTTTTTTGCATAATCAAAGGAAATGTAATTCTAAGCAACTATCAAATATACATTAAGGGGGTTATTTACTAAACTCTTGTCTGGCTTTTTGGGGCAAAACGCAAAATTTCTTCAAGCTTGCATGCTGTATGATGAACCATGTAAAATGACACTTTTTAATGATTCTAGTGCTTATTGTCAATCACCTTCATTTGCATGTCGTATAGGACTGACAACTCTGTGACAACCCACAATATGGTCTGTATTTTTCTATTTCACATTTGTATTGTGAATTTACATATTGTGACTTTTTTATGCTTGACATTGCATGGATGATCCAATGTCATTTCAGGGGTGTGTCCCCCAAGACAGGGACCCTAATATAGATTCTAGTAGCAATTCCTTCCAACCTTGGACAAGTCCTTGAAAGAAAGTTTTTTAGTGTCAATTTTTTGTGAGTTGGCAAGCAATAACATTTTTAAAGGTTTTATAGCACCGGACATTGTTTTCAGACACTAGTAAAAGTAAGTTGACAACAGTGTTCTAAAAACGAAACCATTTCACAATATATAAAGAAATTTTTACCCATCACAATACGTATATGATTGCTGTTGTCTGTGGAAGTACAGCTGCCAAATAAGAAAATAAAGAGCCAACACAACATTTAAAGTGATATGCTTATGCTTCACAGAGGTCATCAAAACAGAGCTGTTGATTTATTTCATATTCATTTCCTATCTCCAGCTTGTACAAAATACCAGTCCTTTTCACAGGGAGAGGTAAACTCCAGCCAGAAGCATTAGCACATAATGAGCACAAGCTGCAGACTGAACATACAAATATATACTTACAAAGTATCTCCAAGTTGAAACATCTGCTCTCCAGGTGCAATCATGGATTTAAACAGAATTTTGTTTTATTTTTCTTTGTGTTATAATAAATATTTGAAACCTCTTGCACTTTCTGCATGGCTTTGATGGAAAGCAATTGAGAAGTTAAAGCCATTCTCCATGCCATAAAAGACTGATCTTGTATCAAAATAAAGCTTATGAGGTTTTATATGAGGTTGTACATAATGTCACTCATATAAATGTAAGTACCACACAGTGATATATGTAGGACATCAATATTGCTATATCTTTGAATACTGTGTATTTTTGTGAATGTTACTGGAAACCCAAGAAAAACAAATGTTACAGCAATGTCAAAATGTTCTAATTTGGATTTATCTATATAAATGAATGCTAAAGAAGTCTTCAGTTTTTGGATATAAAGTTACCTTGTCTGAACCTGCTGGTCTGGCAAAATGGGCCTCCACAGCCTCCACCTGTGGTCCTCCTTGATCTATTGTTATACCATGCCTCTTTCTATAACCATATGTCTGTAATGATTTAATTTAACTGTCTAGAGAGCATTGTAGTCTAGTGGCTTTATTTCTGCATTCAGCTCTATGTTTCTACGTATTTTTTCTGTGTTTTGTAGTGTTTTCCTTTGCAGATCTCCTGATATCTAACCTCTGACTGCCTTGTTCTCTGTCAGTCCTGATCTCCAGCCCAGACTTCTGGCTCTGACAGTCTCAACATCCTGTTTGATTTCTGGAATATGAAAATATGCTGATTGATTGAGCCATCTGTTTCAGCATCTTAAATGTTTGCAGTCCAATCCAGGTAAGAATGACAAACTTTGGGCTTAGCCTCTTGGAGCTTGTTTTACCTTTTAGCTTTATTATTTATTATTATCATTTTAGAATCAATAGTTTCAATCACAACAGGATTCCTTTGATTCATGTTTCTGGAGAATAGCTTTCATCACCATTTCTTGGAGTTCCATTTTGCCAACATTCAGAGACCCCACATAACCATAGACAGCAGCCACCAATTGCTATTTATTTCTAGTTTTTTTTTTAAATTTAATTGTTTTATTTTTCTGTATAGTGATTCTCATTAAAACTGAGACAATCTGGAAACTGCTTCATGGGGCTGCCAGACTTTGCAAACATATATCCTTTCAGCATATATTGGTTCTTAATTATCTCAGTTATTGGGAACATGCTTAAAATGTGCAGTTATCAGTTTGGACAATAACTAGAGCAATTATATAGACAGTAAATGCAAATTCCAAAAGTTTTGTAAATTAGTGTATGGTGACCTCCTGACTAGAATTTTTGATGGTTACTTTATTAAATGGTATCATTGAGACGTATGGACGGATGGGAACATATTGACAAATCCAAATATTATGATAAGAATTCTGTACAGAACACACCTGTACAATCTTGGTCCAAGGGACATACTTCAGTATCTTCAGAACCTTATGAAAACAGGGCACAATGTATTCTTCAATACATTTTAAAATTACATGCCTTGCATATTAATAAAAACATGAAGATAAATAAGATGTTTCTCTACAGAGCAACCATGTACATAACCATAATCTATTATCAGGGGTTTTTATCTCACCTCTAATCCTTTCTACATAGCACATTTCACCCTAATGTTTTCCTCTACTGAAGCTTTAAATATAGAGCCAATTACATGCTTGTTGAAACCTCATATATACATATACAGTTCTCATGAATGAATTGTTGTTCATGTTAAACAGAAGGACTGGATGAAGCTATGAAAGCTGAATGTACCATTGGTCGAAGTTGAGTTGTTAATGGGAAACAAGTATTATTAACAGACTAGTCTAGTTAGGTAGATTGAGTTAATTGTGTGGATCATTTAGACAGCAATGTTTTCAATGGCTGGCCTAGAAATGAAAGCAGGTGGGGTTGAAGTGCCTGTGTGATTTTATCGGTCACAGATGTCAAAAACAGTTTCATTAAGTTATATGATTTATAAAGATGACAGCCCAAGTAGATTAACAAAAATGTTTGTGCCTTGATTCAATTCAACTCTCTGATGTTGCATCCAAATAGTTTGCTACAAATCCTACAGACACTGTATAAAAGCCTTTCAGCATGACATAATAAAAATAAACACTTTAAAAAAAATCTAGCTAAAAGTGACTGCAAGCTACAGCTTTTCACAGAAATCTACTTATATGCAGTGTTTTTCATTTCCCATCAGATGTTTCTGTGAAGTAAAATAGAGCTATTTTCGCTGTCTTCTTATACAATTCTCATCATGCCACTAGCTAGCAAAGAATAAAAAGTTCACTTCTAAGTCAGAAAAAATATGGTTTTGTTTTTTGGGTATGGGGACTAAACCTAAACGGAACATTTTTATTACAGATCCTATATACCTTCATACAGTGTAAAATTTAAATTTTAAATCCGATTGACTTTAAAAGCACTCTACATGCAAGAATGAGTGCTGACCTGTTACTGTGTGAATGACTTTCTTTGCACCCATGGCTTATCTCCTACGAATATTGTTACTACCAGTCTGGTTTTGGCAGGTGCTGTCCAATTTTCTAAGGACTTACCAGACAAATATTTGTGCATTCTTCTTTCTAGTAATGGTGTCTCCAAAACTTTATAATCAATGATTATTGCTCTTTTTGCATACTGTTTAACTCTACTGTTAAACCTACTGTATTGGTTCTGCACAGATGGACATTGAGCCTAGATATATTCATAAAACTGAAGTTATCCACAATGTCAGTGATAAGTTATTCATTATCCTCTTGACAAAGCCACGGGTTGTGGTGAAATGGCTGTTGAGGTTCAGCGGGGGAGTCCTTTTCCTGGATATTTCTGGCGTGGAAAATGGAGTTCTGTGGCAGCAAGTATATGTGGCCAATCTAACCAACCTTTTCAGCATTTGAGAGCGCAACTCAGCACACGGTCGGTATAAACCTTTTACCTCATGTTTGAGTGTTATATGACCGCAACAGAGAGCGGCTTTTGGGATATACCACTTACATTCTGACTGAAATACTTAGGAGTACCTTTTGCAATTGCTACATCATTAATTTTGGTCATCTGGACTATTTATTAATGTGCAATGAAGCTCTAGGTAGCGTTCCCTCAGGATCATACAGACTCCAGCATGAACAGAATTTATTAACCCCAGCAGTGGAGCCATTTTATTTACATTGAACATTGGCCCAAGGGCAAAGAATATCCAAACAATCATTTGTAACCCCTTTTCAAACCTTTGTGTTATTTTGGGGAATGCATGCATGCCATTTTGCTCTCTGACTTTGGGATTTCTCCCTCCATTTGGACCAGCAATGACTTCTTCAACTGAACATAGAATAATCATAGGCGATCACAGTTGTGACTTTGCATTTATTATTTTCAAAATCCATCAATGGGTCCTCCTATACTAATGGATTAATATTCCTTTTACACACTGGCATGCAAATTGTCCCATACATGATTAACATAATCAGCCAATTGGGTTAAATATCCATATAGAAGGGATCCCCTCCATTCTCACATGCAGTTCTGCTTGTTTTTAAATGGTTTTAATTTGACTAATATGGCATGGTGGTGAATAAAAATCGCTTTTTATTTTGATGTGTAATTACTTATATTACCATTAGATCATTTTGGACACATGTATTGTAGAGTTAAAGTCCCTTTTGGTTTTTGTATCTAAGTTATTCATTTAGTTACGTTTCTAGAAGTGTTTAGTTCTTAAAGCTTCTTAAAGCTTTTATAGGATGAATGGGTTAATGCATACGTTAGTATAGGCACAGTGCATAAAGTAGGAGAAACAGAAAGTAGGCCAAATGTATGTGTCTTCCAAAAACATTATAAAAAAATATTTCTTACAGCTTAAATTAGGTTTAAAAATTGGTTCACTGCACTACAGTTGCCGTTTTTCCATATTCGTGATGACAACCCTACCCTTGTTTACAATGTTCTACTTCAAAGGCTATAAACCTAGGGAGAGAACCTGTCTTCTTTTACTTGTACAGGTATGATTTGTTATGTGGTTGGATACATTTTATTTCTCTTGCAGTTTGATAAGAAGATCCCTCGTTCCAACATTCACAGAGGGATTGTATATTTTAAAGCAAAGTTTCTCAGGAGACAGGAGCTGGCTTCCCATGTTAATGGTATACGTAGACTTTTAAACATTTCTATTACCTATTGTAGCATTTCACTTCATTGAATGGTGTCATGAAGACCCACCCTAAATGTATTTGGTCTCATGGGAACGTATTAACAAATCTAATATTATGATAGATACAGGGCACAAGGTAGTATCCATACATTTTAAAATGACATTATACTAATCTATTTCTATTAATCTATTTCAAACTGTAAATTGTGGCTGCCTTACATATTAATAAAAACAAATATGAACATAAATAGAATTTCTTTACAGAACAACCATGTACATAACCATTGTTCTATAAACAGATGTTTTATCTCACCCATCTCCTCCACTATTACCTTCACATGCTTGAGTTTGCCCCCACAGCCCCCTACTGCTTTCTACACAGCACTTTACCGCATTTCTATTCCATTATGCATTCTTGTCCACACAATTATTCTCTTTGCTAATGCATTTTCCACTGGCCGGTGCTCCTGTTCAGAGCACTGTCCAGGTGAAAAAAAATTAACATAGTGCTATACAGGCATCTTACTTACATTTCCCAGGCATCCTTCTTTATGCTCGCACATTAGAAATTAGTAATCTTTCTGAATTTTACTGTGTGTGTGTGGGAGTCTCAGGGGCGGATTTATTAAAATTCAAGGTCAGCTTGAAAATTTGAGTTTTCTGAACTCTATATTTATCAAGTGAAAAAAATCTCAAAATGTAAAAAGAAATTGTCAGTTAAAACCTGAAAAGTTTCTATGGACGTCAATGGAAACTACATATATGCAACAACCAATTTAACAACGCGTTTGTCAAAAAATGTATTGAATGAAGTGATTTTTGAGGCAGTCAATATGCAAAAGCAAACACGTGTTTAAAATCCAAGTTTTTTTGTTATATATGAAATGTAAAAAAAGATGTTTAAAAAACTTGATTGAGGAAAAAAACTAGATCGGGTTTATTTATTATTTTTGCACTGGGGTAAAATGTGGGTGCAGCACTGCATTTGTTATTTCCTCAGGCTGATGGTGATTTTTTTTCTAAAAAGAGTACTGGCTTGGAATAACACACTGCCACCCCACCTATTGAATAGGGGGTTCCTTGTCTTAAAAAACAGAATGTACCTGAATTACTGAATATATTTAGTTTTCAACTTTTTTGACTGTTGAAATAACAGGCTGAAAAAAACAGATCTTTTATAAAATAACCTCCGGTGATTATGGTCTAGGAAAAAATATAAATATCCTCTATTACATGCCATTTTTTTTCCAAACAACATTTATCAGTAAGCCATCCAGACACATCTGTCATCACTGCTTTTTACAGTAAGCAGCTAAACTTGATTTCAAGCACTCTGATTAAATGACATCTCTCTTTGACAATGGGCCAAAGTTGTAATGAGCAGTACTTTAAATTGCTGATCTCATTAACCCTATTGTAAACAGGTTCAAATGGAAGCACACATGTCTGCATCAGCCAAGATTTGTATTTATTTTTTTCCACAACAGCAATATAAAGTGTTATCCTCTTTACTGTTAGTCTGAGCTTGCTCTTTCTGAGATCATTTCTGTGTATTTTTTTGTCAACTACCAAAATGGCTGCCACTTCCTCTTCCTGTTCCTTTTTATGTAAATTTTACATAAATTTGGTTGATAATTTAAAGGGGACCCGTCACCCAAACAAAATTATCCAAATCCTATTTTATCATGTTAGTCAAGCAAAATGAACTTTAATTACAAAGTATAAATTATTTGAATCTTGTTTCCATCAGTTTGGTAACTCATAATTATAGCAACCAGGAAGGAGCCATTTTGTGGACACTGTTATTAAGGCAAGCCTTGTATCATCTCAGAATCTTGTTTGTGTATCAGGGGACAGGGACCCAATGCCCATCCCCATGCAATGGTTACACAATTGAATCGTTAAGAGAGCTGGGGGAATGTAGGGAGAGCGGTGACAGCTAGGAAGTGCTGAATGGAAAGTAAAAGTAATTGCTTGCCCCGCCTCGGGGTAGGCAATACTTGATTGACAGCTGATATTTTTAAATGAGTTTACAACAGCTATAAATGCTTTAATAAAAAAAAGTAATTGGATTTCATATTTAATTTAAGTAGGACTTTTACTATACAGATTTTTATGTCTGGGTGATGGGTCCACTTTAAAAGATTGTAAGGTATAATGGGGCAGAGACTGGTGTGAATGATGTTGAATCTCTGTAAAGTGCTATGGTGCTATATAAAAAATGATTGCTATAACCTTAGATAGCAAAAGAATATACATTATATCACTAATAGACCCAAAAGGAATATTTTGCCAGCAATATAATGCAGTTGGGATCAGGTACAAGTAGAAGGTACTGTTTTATTATTAAAGAAAACAAGGAAAATTTTAAAAAATTACGATAATTTGCTTAAAATGCAATCTATGGAAATGGCCCTCCCATGATTCAGGTCTGTCTGGATAACTAGTTTTCACACAATAGATCATATACCTATACTAATAAACATATTGCATCATTAGAGTACTGTCTTATAGAATTTATAACTTATTTAACAGTTTAGTGTCATGAAGATTTTAAAAAGAAAGAAAAACAGTTTTTAGACCAAGTATTGGCAATCTTATTTTTGAGAATTGACAATACAAAGAATATTTAAAATGTCTGCATCATGATCTATGGTCCGTACAATATATCTTCCATCAAAAATTACCTCTAATAATGTTAAAACCCCTTTTTATTGTAAAAGAAGGGCAATCTGCACAGTTATAGTATGTGTTAATGGCTACTTTATGTATGGACATGCCATTTCACTGAAGTTTAACATTACCAGGCTACAAGATACAGTATATTTCATTGGCTATCATATTCATGCGTCATAAATCATAATAAGCTAAACAAGAGTGTAATTTATTGCATGAACATACAACTGAAGTCCAACAGTTTTACTGCATGATTCATGAATTTGAAGAAAATCCCATGGTCATTAAGTCATGTAATCCAGTGGAACTTTTGAAACAATTTCATGGATGGTGCCATTCCAAGACTGTGCACACATGGGTGCCTCCTCACTGGTGGTGTTGCTTTCACCTCCTGTCTTCCTAACACCTGGTGGGCGGTGCATGTGTGTATGGGAACAATTCACGAGGGTTGAATCAGAAAAGCTCAGAAAACCAACAGAATAAGTTTAGATAAAGTGAAATTATCTACACATCTACAAGTGGTGAACATATAAGGCTATTTTAACGGTTTTCCATTACTGGATGGATAAAGGTTTGTATAATGTAATGCCTGTTCCATTCTTGTAAAAATGGGCAGTCTTGACAAGTGGCAACTAGTTAGCACAAGTATCCAGTATAAAAGAATAAATAGTCACTCGGATGTAGTTAGATTTTTCTTGAGCAAGGGCAACTGTGGTATGGTGAGTAAATGAATATTATTCATTAAAGGACATATAACCCCCCCCCACACACAAATTTAATCAGGGAACAGCTTATTTGCAATCTTTAGATAACTGCCACTCTGATTGTTAAAAGTTTAACAGTAAGGCTGCAACATCCCCTTAATAACTTTGAATTCCTTCTACTCCTCTAACCCACTCTGTCTCCGTCCCTCATGAATTTACTTTGGTTGTTGGCTCAGGAGCATGCTCATTTCTTCTCAGCTCAGATTACTAAACACACCCAACAAAATCTCTTCAGAATCTTTAGCAATGAGATAAGAACATCACAGACTTTATTGAACAGCCAGTGAAGACATGGCATTGCCGGTTCCCATAGAAACTCTAGTTGGCTGATTTTTTTCTCCTAACCACCTCTCCTGAGCTCAGCTTAACCATTACATTGATCAACCCCAGCAGAACTTTTTATCAAAGTATGTTGTGCCTGTAAACCTGCATTCTGCATTGCATGCACTTTACAGCATACATGTCCTGTTTGCAGATGTCAATGTTACTGATGAGGTGTCAGAGGGAAAATAGCCGCTGGGTGAATGCTGCTATTTGTTTTAGGAAAATGTGATGGAGCTGACAAATGGAGGGGGTATGTGCAGTACAAATGATGTGGCTTGGGTGTGAAAGATATGCCCAACTTATATACATGGTAGGAAAATGTAGGCTTTACATGTCCTTTAAAGGCAACATGTGCTCCCTGCACTTTCACATATTTGTGCTCCATTTGCTCCCTTCCTCCTGCCTCCTGTTCCAAATTAAGTAATTGCACCTACTGATGAAGGCCACTAAAGAACATGGCAAAATTTCCACAGTGGTCTGTGTCAATCTCCAAAAGAATCAGATGCACCAAAAACACCAGAAAGGATGCCAAACATGTGTGCCAAACTTGATCAGTCAATAGTGAACATGACTGCAAAGATGCAGTAGTTATTACAGACACAGTGCCCAAAAGAACTGGGAAGTTGTGGAAAAAAGTTAACCATATAGTTGCAGGCTATAGGAAACACCACAGCAGCCCTGCCCCTTAAAGGGGTAATAAACTCCACAATATCATGTGCACTCTGTGAATAAGAGACCTATAAAGTAGAAGAAGTACTGTATGCAAGGCAATGAGAGAATATGAGTCTTAGCTAGAAGTGACTGCAACTTTATTTCAGTGGTGCATGTAGTCAGGAACAGCAGTGCAGGAATAGCAGTTCAAGGACAGACAGATACTGCTTTCATAAGCACTTGCACTTTTCAAATAAAACTGTATCAACAATTACATACAAGGACCAATGCAATGGTTGATTTCCCCTTTTGTCTTGGGAATTTGAGATGCAGTTGCTTTTTATATGTCAAATTAATTTTTTAAGCTATGTTATGGTATAGCTACAATTGTTAAAATCTGCATGACTAGATATTAAAGTTACCTCTACATTTTTGGCAGACCAGATTACAGCATTATAGTGTGTGATCTTAAGGACCCAGGGTCATTCATCTTAACCTTGAAGGTGTAAATGTAGAAATCCCAGAAACTCTAGCATTCCAGTGGCCTTCAGTGACTGTGAGAATAATGGGGCTGTCTCATGGGAAGCAGAAACCATATACTTCCTTTTGGCAGATTGATGAGAAAGCTCTACTGACTAGGGACCCACAGTGAAGAAAGAAAAATATGGCTGCAGACCATACACATGAAGAAAGAAACTTTAAGCCTCATTTACAGTTGCAGAGAAAGTGCACAGTGCTAAAATGGATGGAAACATTTATCCTGTATCGACAAAGTTACTTATGGCCAGGGGTGCACATAACTTGTGGCAGCACAAATGCACCCAGCCTGCTCTGCTGAATTACATGTAAGTGCCCATGTGGAACTAGGGAACCTTGAAATAACACTGGAAATGTTATAACCTTGGAGCTGGCTCAAATTCCAGGATGGCAGTTGTAATTGACTCTATCGGACTCTAATTTGTCGATATACATACTACAGCATATCATGTGGGTACTGCATCCATCACAATTTGCAAATGGATGATAACTGGTGTCCATATTGCATGTTCATGCATTGCAGAAAATTGTAAAGGTTGCAATATAGTATGCACCTGCAATTACACTGAATTTCTTTGAAAAACACTGCATTGTGGGTTAAAAACATGGTGTTTTGACCAAAGAACAAATATAGTGAATTTTGGTGTGCAGTATAGATATTCTTAAAATCTTATTTGTGTTTTTATATATGAGTATAGGAGTAGACATGATTTGCAGTAAGGGGCCCCTCACCAAATGTTTGATTGAAAAGGAGGACTTAACCCAAAACTCTGAAAATTATTGCATACCAGCTGTCTTCCAGGTGTTCTCTCTTACTGCCTCTTTTCTTCTCTTTTTTTCTTTATTACCCTTACCTAACCCTCTCTTTATCAAGTTTGTCTCCTACTCTGTTCACGAAACACTGTGTGTTCCAAGCCCATATTTCTCATTCAGTTTATACAGTATTCCTCTAAGCTTGCACCCCTCCAGGCTGAGTGACTCACTCTCCATGACACAGCAGCTCTTCCTCCTGTCTCTATATTCTTTCTCTCACTTCCACTAATGATATATAAACATGAATGGCTCATTCAGAAGAGATGGAAACCCTGTGTAATCTGTTTTCCATTCAGACCATATTTCAGACCTATCAGTGTGTTCAAATACAAATGTGTTCATCTGATGTATGATTCATATGATGTTACTCTTCAAGAATGTTGAGAGGATGAATGAAGATTGGTTTTCGTTAATGCACCAAATACTGAATTCGCTGAAAGGTTTGTCAAAGATGACGTGCGTGTCCTACGACCAACATATGGAATGAGTGGTGTAACCTTTTTAAACAATAAAATCTTTTTACTATGGTAAATAAAGGAGTTTCATTTGTAGGTGTTCATTGAAGCTTCCATGCTGTAATTGTTATTGTTAACAGTTCTCAATAAAGTAGTCTGTGATGTTCTTATACCCTGTCATTGTCATTAAAAAAACATTGATGTTTTTATATACAAAATATGCTCTTGGCTATAAATTTGAATGCCATATTGGGAACAGGAAAATGGTTTTTTTTTTGCCCACTAGAAGGGTGTGTTTAATTGGGTCTCTTAGGGCCCACCAGAAAACCCTTTCACACAATAATTAGATATAGATATTGACAAATAGTTTAGGTTTATCATATAGGTCCAAGGTAAAAATAAGGATAAACTGGTTAATTTCCTAGACTAGTGTTCATTATGGCTTGGGACCAGATGGAGATCCTCTAGTGCACTGGGAGGTAAGTTGACAGGGAACTTTGATTTAAATCTGCCTAGGGTTAATACACTTGGCACTGATGTTATAAATATAGAACCTTATACCCCATACAGTTGATTACTAATAGTTATGAAGTAGCTTAAACAGTGTTCAATAAGAAATCATTTTGGCTTACTATGTTTAGGAATGTTACTACACCACAGGATTGCCATGTATATCACATTGGTTTATAAATGTGGCAATAGGCAATGCATTACATATACTGGGGAACTTGATTTTAAATGCACTACAAACTTAGAATGCTCACAGTGTAGGACTCATGTACAATCAGGGGCCTTGACGTAGTGTGGTATTAACACCTTATTTTTTTGTAAAAAATCATTTTAAATGCAAACCATGCACTGGCACGTTTTCTCTTTCTTTTGTGCACAAATATAAGCTTTTTATCATTTATAGCAGCTGATCAACTCCAGATTGTGGGTTAGACCGTGTGCTGGCGATTTTTTTCTGTGTTTTGTTTACAAATTGTTGCCAACTATATAGCTGCTATTCATATTTAAAACAGGGAATTATTTATACATATATGTTAATTGGTTGGGGCTTAAAAGATCCTTGATTTTCACTATATCTCCTGAGTGAAGTGCACAATTGTCTTACTACCCGGTCACATTGGTTGCTGGGGGTGAAGAGTTGTTATTGATGAGTGTCTTCCCAGCAGCTTTGTCTGGATTCCCTCTAAATGATAATCTCAAGTTATGGAATATTTAATAAATATAAATATGGAATTATGAAATCCCTAGACAATCAAACTGTGGCTTGGAGAGTGCAATATAGCCATCAGCACTGCCCAGTGGTCCTCATGCAATCTGAGCATACTCTTGTTGACAGCAGGACTTTACATGTGAGAGTCAGGGAGATAAAATACCTTAAAGGGATACTGTCATGGGAAAAAAAATTTTTTTCAAAATGAATCAGTTAATAGTGCTGCTCTAGCAGAATTCTGCACTGAAATCCATTTCTCAAAAGAGCAAACAGATTTTTTTTATATTCAATTTTGAAATCTGACATGGGGCTAGACATTTTGTCAATTTCCCAGCTGCCCCAAGTTATGTGACTTGTGCTCTAATAAACTTCAATCACTCTTTACTGCTGTACTGCAAGTCGCAGTGATATCACCCCCCTCCCTTTTCCCCCCAGCAGCCAAACAAAAGAACAATGGGAAGGTAACCAGATAGCAGCTCCCTAACACAAGATAACAGCTGCCTGGTAGATCTAAGAACAACACACAATAGTAAAAACCCATGTCTCACTGAGACACATTCAGTTACATTGAGAAGGAAAAACCGCAGCCTGCCAGAAAGCATTTCTCTCCTAAAGTGCAGGCACGAGTACAAGAATTTATAAACATATTCAAGATCACATACAGAAGAACTCCTGTGGCTTTATGGGGGCCCTAATCAATGAACAATTTCAAAATATATTAGTAAAATAGGACAACTTGTTGGGGGCCCTAAATACATTTTCTTTTTGGGACCCAGCAACATAAGCTGCATCACTGATAACATTTTGTTCAGTAAACAAATTTGCCCCTTAATATCTGAGCTTGAAAAATCTGCCATAAAGATTCTAATGGAGAGAAAACTTGTTTTGATGGAGTGGATAATTTGTCAAATGTAACCCAATTGCTTGTGCAATGTGTATTTTTGTGCCATAAGAAATTATATTTAAGGGAATATATACTGTTCTTTGACAGATTTGCATGAAATCAGAAGAAAAATTTACTTTTTATCTGCTGTCAGCAAATCTCCTCTAATATTGTGTTAGTTTTCTTCTCCCTTTGTGCATTATGAAACATAGGAAAAGAGATACAGAATGAATCAGCACTGAGATTAGTCAAAACTGAAATATTTAAGTTTGTACTGATGCGTAATGCTTTCAGTTTATATTACCACACAGTACAAAATATGTTTATGTAATATAAATATATTTGAGGGAAGGGATATTTATCATCACACATGAAGGTTAATAAAAACAAGAAGGGCAGCTCCCACATTTTCTGATAGAGGACTGAAAAAACCACAAAACCACAATGGGAAGGTTTATCACTTCCCTCCAGGGAGATTCCTTGGTCTTGTTCCAAATTAAATCTTGGACTGTAGTCAGGGTAAACACTTAGGACCCTGGTAATAAATGATTGGAAAATTTTACATTAGTCTACAAACCATATTGGAGTGATTTGGAATTTCTAATTTAACTTGTTGTACTAACTTGTCCAATAACTACTATATATAACAGAAAAGAGCAGCAGCATTCGCTGGGCAGGTTACTACCTGGTGATCTGAAATTAAAACAATATTAGTGTAATTTACAATACCTCAGGGTATAAATGTTAGAACACATCCCTTAGTGCTCATCTAATTAGCACTTGAATATTGAGGTCTACTCTACTGCTTTCTTCAGTGAGATACAAAAAGCTTTGAATGATGGGCATAGGGTGGGCAGAGGATGGGGACACCTACATGTCTCTTCTCACCTGCCCCTCACCAATACAGTGCTAAAATTGCCAGTGCTGTATTAATGATTGGAGCTGCAGGTCTCTGCACTCTTAAATGAAGTACAGTTATCTGCTGTAAGTACAGTGATCTGCTGTGTGTGATTGTGTTATCCAGCTTCTAGTGTCCAAAGTCTGTTAGACATTTGTCCAGTTTAGTGTAAAAAAATTACAAAAAATACCTATTTTCTTATTAAGGCAAAAGGCAAAAGTATGTTCAGCATAAGCACTATTCATTGAACCACTGTTGAAAACGACACTGCCCATTTAATTTTAAATTATGCTAATTATACATAGGAAGTGTCCAAATCTGTTTGTAAGATGATTTCTTTAGAATCTTTGGGGCTGATTTTATGAAAGTTTTTGTAAACCACTCCAGCAGGAGAAAATGCAGTTCCTAAAGTGAGCTATAGTGTTTGCAGTTGATTGCTTTTGTTTTCCCCCAATCCCGATTTGCAAAACCAGTGTGGATCTTTTTTTGCAATCATTAAAAAAAAAATCTCAAAGCTCTCACCACCTGAAACCTGACAAAAAAAAGTCTGTAGTGGGTTTTGTAGCAAAAACCTGCTCCTGGATAAAAAAAAATACAGCAGAAAACATTAGAGACTGACTGGTGTTGTCTTCCATCAACCCCCTAGATCATGATGCTTGCAATGCAGAAAATGTAGCAGAAATAGTTACAGTCTTTCAAACCCTTGGTTTAGCAAACTCAAGGGGGTTAAATGTGGCATATGCCACAGGACACTGAATTTATAGTGCTATTCCCATCCAGCCAAGTTTGTTACATAGAAGTGTCACCGACATAGTGTCACCGACGCATGCCATCTGATGCATTGTTCTAAATAGGAACTTGTTTGACATGTGAGTATTTTCAAAAGGAGAAAACATTAAAATGTCATCAAGGTAAACAACAACGAAGGAATGGAGCAGGTCTTCAAATACCACGGGTGCATTTACCAATGCCCTTTTGGGGCCCAGGAACTGCAGCAGGACCAACCAGAACACATCAAAGATTTGTGAAGTACAGGCAAGGAAGAGACATGGGCGTAGTTAGAGCCAGGCAGAAGTCAAGACAGGCAGCAGGGATCAAAGTCGGTAACCAGGCACGTGTCAAAACTGGAACAGCATAAACAAGAAGGATTAAGCAGGATCGAGGTCAAAGGGCAGGCAGGAGTCATAAACTAGAACCATACACAGAACGTACAACGCTTAGGCAGGGTCTGAGTACACAGAAGCCAGCTTGGGCAAGGAGAGGAAAGGGAAGAAGCTACAGTCTTATGAAAAAGTTTGGGAACCCTTCTCAGTCTGCATAATAATTTACTCCCCTTTCAACAAAAAAAGATAACAATGGCCTGTCTTTCATTTCCCAGAAACAGTACTGGGGTGTTTTCTGAACAAAGATTTTTACTAAAGCAGTATTCAGTTGTATGGGATTAAATCAAATGTGAAAAACTGGCTGAACAAACATTTGGGTAGCACCAAATTGGTTGGATTAGCTCATTAAGCCTTGAACTTCATAGGCAGGTGTGTCCAATCATGAGAAAAGGTACAATTTTTACAGTAAGGTGGCCAATTGCAAGTTGTGCTTCTGTTTGACTCTCCTCTGAAGAGAGACAGCATGGGATCCTCAAAGCAACTTTCAAAAGATCTGAAAACAAAGATTGTTCAGTATCATGGTTTAGGGGAAGGCTACAAAAAACTATATCAGAGGTTTAAACTGTCAGTTCCATCTGTAAGGAATGAAATCAGGAAATGGAAGGCCTCAGGCACAGTTGCTGCGGGCCAAAAAAAAATACAGGAGCGGCATATGTGGAGGATTGTGAGAATGGTTACAGACAATCCAAAGATCATCTCCAAAGACATGCAAGCACATCTTGCTGCAGATGGTGTATCTGTACATTGTTCTACAATTTAGTGCAATTTTCACAAAGAACATCTCTATGGCAGGGTGATGAAAAAAAAGCCCTTTCTGCACTCACGCCAGAAACAGAGTCGCTTGTTGTATGCAAAAGCTCATTTAGAAAAGCCACAATAATTTGGAACAAAGTGCTTTGGACTGATGAGACAGAAATTTAGTCATTTGGTCATACCAAAAAGCGTTTTGCATGGTGGAAGAAGAACACTGCATTTCAAAAAAAAGCCTGCTACCTACTGTCAAATCTGTGTGGCTAGTTCAGGGACTGGGGCCCTTGTCAAAGTTGTGGGTCGGATGAATTCAACCCAATATCAACAAATTCTTCAGGATAATGTTCAAGCATCAGTCACAAAGTTGAAGATACGCAGGAGTTGGATAATCCAACAAAACAATGACCCTAAACACACTTCGAAATCTACAAAGGCATTTATGCAAAGGGAGAAGTACAATATTCTGGAATGGCCGTCACAGTCCCCCGACTTGAATATCATGGAAAATCTATGGGATGATTTGAAGCAGGCTAACCATGCTCGGCAGCCATCAATTTTAACTGAACTGGAGAGATTTTGTGTGGAAGAATGGTCAAAATACCGCCATCCAGAATCCAGACACTCATCAAAGGCTATAGGAGGCGCCTAGAGGCTGCATTTTGCATTTGCAAAAGGATGCTCAACTAAGTATTGATGTAATATCTCTGTTCGGGTGCCCAAATTTATGCACCTGTCTAATTTTGTTATGATGTATATTGCATGTTTTCTGTTAATCCAATAAACTTTATGTCACTGCTGAGATACTACTGTTTCCATAAGGCATGTTATATATTAAAGGAAGTTGCTACTTTGAAAGCTCAGCCAATGATAAACAAAACTAAAGAATGGACACATAGAATGGTTAATTAGTGTGCAATTGGACGCTGGCGTCAGCGTGTCCAGAAATAAATGGGACCCAACGACTGGCGGGACGGGTTACTGGATGCTTTTGTAAGCACATTTGCAATTTACAGATCTATTTGTTTTGATTAACTAGTGATGGGCGAATTTATTCGCCAGACGCGAATTCGCGGCGAATTTGCGCGATTCGCCGTCGGCGAATAAATTCGCGGAACGGGCGCAAAAATTCGCGTCAAAAATTCGCCGGCGTCAAAAATTTTTTTCCGAAAAAACGGACGCCGGCGCCAAAAACGGACGCCGGCGTCGAAAAAAACGGGCGCCGGCGTCAAAAACGGGCGCCGGCATCAAAAACGAGACGCTGGCCCCGTTTCGCGGATTTTTCGCCGTTTCGCGAATTTCGCGCGAAATTCGCGAATTTTTCGGCGAAGCGAAACTGCACAAATTCGCCCATCACTATGATTAACAGCTTCACCTGCTGGTCAGTTCCAGTAACTGTGTCATCAAAGAGATATACCAAAAAGATTACAGGGAAGTTCTCTGAAGTTGCCTTATGTAGGAAGGTCCCCATAGGCTTTCCTAGCAATTTCTGATCAAAGGAAAATCGTTCGATCGATGGATTAAAATCCTTAGAATCGGTCGATCTAACTAATTGCGGTAAATCCTTTGACTTCAATATTCAAAGTCAAAGGATTTTACTTCGATGGTCGAATATTGAGGGTTAATTAACCCTCGATATTCGACCCATAGTAAATGTGCCCCTTAGGCTCAACTGTTTAGGTTATTTGTATAGGTATTGCTACTGAAAGCAGTGTTTATCCCCTTCTTTTTTCTGCCCTGAAAAATAGAGCTGTTGAAACAATGTAAGACAGGCCAGTCTTTTACTGGGAACTAAAACTTTTTCAACGTTGTTTAAAAAGTAAAAAACAAGAGTTAGGCAAATGCTGCTTTCAATAGCAATAGTTTCTACAAATAACTTGAAAAGCACTGACATTTTTTAATGAATGTACCGTATATTGGAAAGTTGCTTAGAATTATGTTTTCTTTTATTATGTCAATTTTAATATTGGGGTTGACTTGCCCTTTAATTCTAAGGTGACCTACTCAGAAGGAAAAATTGTGTTGTTTGTGGCAATTTTCTGATGGAGAAAAAGGAATATATACCCCATAAGTACAATAAGAGCAGCACTAAATCATTTAAAAAGAATGTGTTCGAGTTTTTTTTTAACAATTCCTACCAAAAAAAATCTGAAAACCTCTAAGGGGCATATTTATTATAAATAAATACATAAAATTATCTGAAAAAAAAGTGGAAAATATTGCACAGTGTGTAATTTTATGCAATGTGAATGCCAGATTTGCTCTACTACTGCCAGTAACAAATCAATCAATTAAAGTAGCACTGGGTGAAATATGGTACACCAAGCCAAAATACATACAGGCATAGAAGGATATAACCCATCCTGTTGCAATGGTGTTGTGCTATACATTTTTGTGGGTTTTTGTTCTTTTTTTCACTTCCTGCCCACTTGCCTGGTTTTGCATAAGCAGATAAGAAACTCCACACTAAACTGAAAAGCAAAGATAATAAAAGAATAATATAGCAAGGTAATTGAGTCTCAATAAGTCTTATTAATGGGCTTATTTATTAAACTTTTTAGAGTTTATAAGCTTAAAAACTTGAATTTTTCAAGTTTATAGGCTTAAAAATGGGTGGGTTTACAACCTTGAAAACTAGAATTAACACCCGAAAACTCGACTTTAAAAAATGGCTTGACTTTCAACTAAGACAACTCCCTTTGACTCCCTTTGAGTTTTTGAGGGTTTTTTTTGCTTAATAAATACCAGACATTCGAGTTTTTGAAAATGAATTGTTTTTGTGCAAAAATAATTGTGGCAAAAACTCAAAATTCAAACCTTGGTAAATCAGCTTTTCTTAGCTGACAGCTTTTTTAGCTTATTGAAAGGTTGTTTGTAAGCAGTTGCAGTACTGTATGTATTTGTAGTCGATCATTAGCCAGTCACAGTGAAGATCTGATTTGTGAACATTTCATATGACTTACACACTTGAAACACTTCACAATTTCAAAGATTTTAATATTTGTGAAAAGACCAATTAGTTTATTTTAACATTTTTAAAACTATCCTGAATACAGTTTTCTATAATGTACCATCTGCAGGAAAGTCTTTCTCACAACTTTTGCAAGAAATAAATAGAAATAGAATGAATAGAAAACCAGATTTATATAACTGCCACAGAAAAAAGGTAGAAAAGGTAGAAACTCCATATTGATCATATATTTATTGATAAATAGAATATGTTTATTGTCCACGAAAGAAACCAGTTTGATTCAGTTCTCATTTCTCTATGTTATGACAACTTGTTCAGGGTTCCCAACTACGTTTATTTCACCCAGTGATCGCTAGAGATATTTCCTCTTGAAACAGCCCATATTGGTTTTTTTAGCATATCCTCATGTGACATGATCCAGAATACCTTTCAACACTTACATTTCAAAATGATGTATCCTAATAAACAGTAATTTTCAATATTATCCCAACTGAATATCTACCAGGAGATAATTCTTGTTTTCCTTATTTCAGAGTTACTGAGTTGTTTTATTATAAACCATTAAGTGTTTGGATGGGAGACCCACAATATTACAAATAAATATTGCAGCTTAGCTTCCTGCAGTAATATCAAATGCACACTATTTTGGTGAATAACAATCCAGATAAAATAAACTAATAGCAAGGTCTTACTTGTTTTGGCTAAAATATTCCCGTGAGCAAACATGAAAAAATTAAGCAACTGCTGAGATGGGCATTTGATTATAGGAATTCTGTTTAAAGAGTTCAATAAAAAACTTGAACCTATGCAAGTAAATACATTTTTTCTTTTCTTTTATCTACTTTGTTTTTGAGGTCCATATTGCAAAGTACAAATAGTAATAACATTGCAGCACAAACAGATTGCTGCATATAGCACACAGCATATGAAAGGATCAGTAGCCCTGTAAAATTAATATAATTTATTTGAATTGACTCAACAGTTGTTTTTGTTAAAATATGTTTTACCTGTCTTATATTGGAGTATGTTTTCTATCAGTTCTGCTGTGTTCATCCATCTTTTGTCTGTTGCCCATACAAACTCACAGCATGCTATTTCTATTATAGCTATTTCTAGACCCGAGGCAGAATTTCTAAATTTGCAGAATGGATTCAAACCACAAACCTTGTAGGACATTATAATAATAAAAAATTTATTTTTGACACAAAAAAATAAATACATGTTTTAAATACAGTGTAGTTCTTCATATTTCATCCCCAGAGTGCACCTTCTTTGTAGACCCATTGAAAATAATGAGTATGATATGAATCCGATACATTCTAGTTTTATTGGATAAAGTTTTACTTTTACTTTTTTAATAAATAAGCATTCAAGTTTGGTAAAATTTCAAACTTATTCAAATTAAAAAGAACTTCTAGAATTCACAAATTAAAATTTTGATAAACAGGTCTCTCCCTGTTAGAGAAGGTTGGTCGGGAAGCATACTGACAGGCAGGAATTATATTTTATTCAGCTAAATTTTGTTCAGCTAAACAAGAATAAAGGGTAGGAAGGCTTAACTGAAGGTTAATTCATCAATACGAAATTACGTTCCTTCGTTTTATCACTGCCCTCCTATGTCAAAGACACAGGAGATGTCCTGCGAAAACTAAAAGACATCAGAGTAGGCAAAGAAACTATATTGGCAACTTGCGATGTTACATCACTTTATACATGTATCGACCACAAAATAGGTATCTTCAGAACCTTTCTTTCAGACATATTACCTTTCTGCCTTACACACAATTATTTTGTCTTCAATGACAGATACTACTTACAAACACAGGGGGCCGCCATGGGAGCCCCTTTTGCACCTACCTATGCTAATTTATTTTTGGGATGGTGAGAACAGTATTATGTTTTCTCAGAAAAGACAGACCAATGGACCTGTAACATCAATCAATGGATACGCTATATTGATTATCTGCTTATCATATGGGATGGATCACATGCATCTCTACAGCAGTTTATCACTTTTTTGAATGACAATAAATCGAATCTCAAATTAACCATTGTAACTGATCTGCACCGAATTGACTTTTTGGACATTACTATAATAAAGGATAAAAATGGCTTCTTACAAACAGATATATACAGAAAGGAAACAGCAACCAACTATTCAGATGACACCAACTTTAAGAAAAGTACTCAGGAACTAGCAGACCAACTTAAAAAGAGTGGTTACAGTAAGGGGCCAATTCATTAACTTCGAGTGAAGGAATAGAAGAAAAAATACTTCGAATTTTGAAGTGTTTATTTGGCTACTTCGACCATCGAATGGGCTACTTTGACCTTCGACTATGACTTCGAATCGAAGAATTTGAACTAAAAATCGTTCAACTATTCGACGATTCGATAGTCGAAGTACTGTCTCTTTAAGAAAAAACTTCGACCCCCTAGTTCGCCACCTAAAAGCTACCGAATCCAATGTTAGCCTATGGGGAAGGTCCCCATAGGCTTGGCTAAGTTTTTTTGGTCGAAGGATAATCCTTCGATCGTTGGATTAAAATCCTTTGAATCGTTCGATTCGAAGGATTTAATCGTCCGATCGAACGATTATTCCTTCGATCGAAGTATTTGGGCAAAATCCTTCGACTTCGATATTCGAAGTCGAAGGATTTTCATTCCCAGTCCAATATCGAGGGTTAATTAACCCTCGATATTCGACCCTTGATGAATTTGCCCCTAACAGTAACAGTAACTATAAAAAGAAGTGCCTTCAAAACACCCAGATCACAAACTTTATATTCCAAAACGAAGGAGACCAATCCTGAAACTATAAGATTTATTACTACAAATTGTCACAAGTGGCATGCTATTAAAACAATTCTATAAAAAAAACACTGGCCAATTTTACATACTGCTACAGGGCTTTCCAACCATATTAAAGAGTTTCCACAGATTACTTTGAGCCTCTAATTTAGAAGACAAACTTATATGCAGTCATTTCTGTAACAGTAAAAACAAGTTACAAACAAGGGACCATAATCAGGGTACTTTTCCCTGTGGAACATGTAATATCTGTCCCTTTGTTGTAAACATTTGGGGGCCGATTCACTATGGGTCGAATATCGAGGGTTAATTAACCCTCGATATTCGACTAGGAACTAAAATCGGTCGACTTCGAATATCGAAGTCGAACGATTTAGCGCAAATCCTGCGATCGATCGATTGAAGGATTTTTCATTCGATCGAACGATTAAATCCTTCGAATCGAACGATTCGAAGGATTTTAATCCAACGATCGAAGGAAAATCCTTCGATCAAAAAATCTCAGGCAAGCCTATGGGGACCTTCCCCATAGGCTAACATTGACTTCGGTAGCTTTTAGCTGCCGAAGTAGGGGGTCGAAGTTTTTCTTAAAGAGACAGTACTTCGACTATCGAATGGTCGAATAGTCGAACGATTTTTAGTTCGAATCGTTCGATTCGAAGTCGAAGTAGTAGTCGAAGGTCGAAGTAGCCCATTCGATGGTTGAAGTAGCCCAAAAAACACTTCGAAATTCGAAGTTTTTTTAATTCGAATCCTTCACTCGAGCTTCATGAATCGGCCCCTTAAACTACAGCAGAATTTGGCACTAGGACCCTGAAGAAACCAGAGAATTACCTAATGATCACATGACTACTGACAACCAATGGGCACAACCGAGAGGATGTAAATATCGCAAGACTTGATGGCCATTTTGCCTTTGAGAACGCCTATACAGGTGAAATTTGCTCTATCGAGTGTTCTTAGGGTGGGGAGGAGGCACTCTGCAGGGTGGGCTGAATGGTGGCAGCAGTTTCCTTCTAATAATGGAGGTAGCAGACCGTTGGACAGACAGGTGATGTTGTTACCAGCACTCGCACAGACTTAATTTTCCAATTTTCGGTGTTGCATTTGCACTAGCAATAGGGAATAGGCCACACTTACTTAGGTGCCTCTGAGAGGACAAAGCGCCAGTTACTGTGTGCACACCGTATTGGAAACATATATGTCTGTATAATACTGCAAGGTACAGTACACTGGGTCTGTCCTCCGTCCTCCGTTTGTATGCACTACCTTTGGTTATTTAACCTATTGTGTTCATGTCCAAACTTTTGGTGTTGCATTAACACAAGACATAGGGAATAGGCCATACCTACTTAGGTGCCTCTGAGAGGACAAAGTGTCAGTTTACTCTCCTTGCGCGCCATTTTGGAATTAAAACTTGTTCGATACTTCAAGGTCCAGCATACAAGGTGTTGGTTTGTCTATTGTTTTTCCCACAATGGAAGCTACCTATTTTTTTTTACTATAGACATCTAGACACCCTCCTGCTCCCCACCCCAACTCTTACTACTATTAGAGGGCATATAGGCTGATGTAATGATCTAGGTGGGACCAGTATTTTCATTACTCAGATATACTGCAATCCTTAAAACTGTGAAATCAGATCGGGATACATCATATTTTCATCATATCATAAGTGTTTTTATATTTCATGAATTACTTCTTTTAATTTTAAAAGTTATGTTTTATTGAGTGATTCCTTCTTCTACAGACTAGTGGAATGCGAACTGTTGCTTACGTAATTAGCACCCCTTACACTATTGCACTTTATCAACTCTTTTTATCACAAGATATAATAATGACAACACATCAAAGTGTGGACACAATGAATTTATTTTGAATGAATTTATTTGCACTCATCCAAAAAAATTTTAAGGCATTAATTATTCCTTTCATGGTTTCCAAGTTACACACACAATCTAATTGTATTTATTAACCTCGTTAGCTCTTCTTTGCAGTTCCTTTCTTTCTGGTACAAATTCATGTTAACTGAAGGTAGGAACAGACACATCAAGGTGAAGAAAATCAAAGGCAAGGTTTAATGCAGCAGGAAGGCTGATATATAGTCAGGGGCATATTAAATAAAATTCAACTTTTTCTCACTTCCTTTAAAAAAAAAAAATTGACCAAAGTCTCAAACACGAATGCCCTTAATTTACCAATAACTCTTCTCAATAAAATCAGTGCAAGAAAATTAATCGAGAATTAATTCAAATCGTGCAACTTTTTCAAATTGTCACTCCAAAAACTCGAATTTTCGAGTATTACAAAAAACTAGAATTTATTGGATTATTAAACAAAAACCAGTGCAAACAGCGTGAAACTGTTGAGAATCCTGAAGGGAGCATCTGCCATTGACTTCTACATGATTTTGAAAGGTTTTAGCTGGAGTATTTTAGGATTTGTATTTTTAGCATAGGAGCATAATACATTTTGAAAAATGCAAGGTTTTTTTTGCCCATTAAAACTTGCCTAGAAAAATTTGACGCTTGATAAAAAGGCCCCTCAATGTCAGGAAACTTGGGATTAAAGCAAGTCTATGCACAAACTGGACCAGTACACAGAAGTACTTCCCTGGGGATGTTCCCCAGTGGTTTGATCACCAGTCAAAAGCAGAAATACAAGTTTTGGGGGGGTTTGCTTCTTCCTTAGACAAGCCCCTTTGTCAAGAAAGACCAGGCAGACTAGGGTGAAAGCAGTAACAAATTAGGGGCATCTACCGACCTCAAACATCATTGTCATTAGACTTTAAAGGTTTCAATTTGGCACCAAAGGTGCACTGACTTTACATTGCACTTCCAATATCTCGCTTACACAGGCGCTGATCCAAGATCCAACATTGCACTTGTTGTGTGCTGCTGTCAATACTTTGGGTCATTGTCCTGCTGGAAGGTGACAGCAATTTTGTTGATGGATCCGCACACATACTATTTATATGCAGTTTGTTTAAATGTATTCAATTTATTAAATTTCTCAAATACACTACTGTATCAACATTTTGGGGGATTTAATCTCCTTTCATCCTGATGAAGGGAGGTTAAATCCCCCGCCTGAAACATTGATACAGTGGTGTATTTTAAATAAATGTAAACAATAGCGTGTGTGCGGATCCATCAACAAAATTGCCGTTGCTGTGAGATCTTGCCGGGTCAGCAGATGACCAGCACCACCATTGCAGTTAGGTAAACAGCGGGAGTGCGGTGGATTAATCAAAACTGCGGGAAGGTGAACCTCCATCCCAGTCTCAAATCACAGGCAGACTGACACAGGTTTTGCTCAAGAATATCCCTGTATTTAGCACCATCCATCTTTCCCTCAACTGGGACCAGTTTCCCAATCCCTGCTGCTGAAAAACATCCCCACAGCATGATGCTGCCACCACCATGTTTCACTGTGGCAATGGTGTTCTTGGGGTGATGGGATGTGTTGGGTTTGTGCCAAACATAGCATTTTATTTAGAGCCTGAAAGTTCAATTTTAGTCTCATCTGACAAGAGCACCTTCCTCCATACATTTGGGGAGTCGCCCACATGCCTTTGGAAAACTCAAAACGTGCCTTCTTATTTTTAACTAAGTAATGGTGTTTTTCTTGCCACTCTTCCATAAAGCCCAGCTCTATAGAGTGTACAGTTTATTGTGGTCCTATGGGCAGATACTCCAGTGTCTGCTGTGGAACTCTGCAACTCCTTCGGGGTTACATTTGGTCTCTGTGCTGCCTCTGATTAATACCCTCCTTGCCCGGTCTGTGAGTTTTGGTGGGCGGCCCTCTCTTGGCAGGTTTGTTGTTGTACCATTGTTGTGGTACCATGTCAGAAAAGGTGTGTTTATGCTGACAGATCATGTGACACTTAGATTGCACACAGGTGGACTCCATTTCACTAATTATGTGACTTTTGAACATAATTAGTCGTGCCAGGATTTTTTTAGGGGGTGAATACATATGCACATGCCAATTTTCAAATTAATTTTTTAATTCTTTTTTTTATATTTTTCTTTCACTCCACCAACTATTTTGTGCAGATCCATCACATAAAATAACACGACAGCTCAGAAACCAGTACAATTAGCATCAGAATTTAGTAATCAGCCCCATAGCATCAGCTTATATGACAGACAGCTCATTTTCTGCTTAAAGGGATACTATCATGGGAAACTTGTTTTTTTTTTAAAAAAATGCATCAGTTAATGGTGCTGCTTCTGCAGACTTTGGCACTTAAATCTGTTTTTCAAAAGAGCAAACAGATTTTTTAATATTTAATTTTGAAATCTGACAAGGGGCTAGACATAATGTCAGTTTCCCCGGTGCCCCCAGCCATGTCCCATTGTGAAGCCTTCAGTAACATTGAATAGGAGAAACAATAGCCTGCATGAAAGCAGTTCCATAGTGCAGCACTTTCTGAAAGCACATGACCGGGCAAAATTACCTAAGATGGCTGCCTACACGCCAATATTACAACTAAAAAAATATATATACTTGCTGACTCAGGAATTACATTTTATATGGTAGAGTGATTTATTTGCACTGTAAAGTGTAATTTAGAAATAAAAACTACACCATAAAAATCATGACAGAATCTCTTTAATGATTTGAGTCAACCTCTAACTTTTAAACAGCTGCTTAAAGCATGCATGGAAAACTCATGTGACAACTTTATAGGCCTGGATCATGACTACTGTAAAGATGCTGATCCTTTAGGCTGGTTCAGTATATAAAATATGGCTTTTCCAGCCATATTCATTTTTAGGATTTAGTTCTCCTTTAATGTGTTAATTGCTGTGGATTACCCAGAATGGCACCTGATATGTATGTCTTTTGTAAAGTAATATAAATAAGTTATATGTCCTGCACTTTGTAGTTTCATTATTCATTATTTTGATAATTTATTACTGCTCTATTGCCCAAAACATTATATAAATTTGCCAGCCATAATGCATTACAAGCAGTGGAAAGCTAGTGGCAATGAAATGGTTAGACATACTGTAATCCATGTAGTTAATGTTTAATATATGCTGTAAAATAATGAAATCCATTTTATTTAGGAAACTTTTTACCATAATTTGGTTGTCATTAATCTATGATGTTGATTTATTTTTGGTTCAGAGAGTTGGAAAGTATTAGCATAGGGAATCACTTCAGAGAATTTATGAAATTAGCCTCTCCAGCACAATTAAAGGCAACAAAGTAGGGTGCAATTAAAACCACATTGCTGATCAAAGCAATTGGATATAAGGCTGGAGATTTTCGGATGCTTACATACTGATTACATGCTCAGCATTGCAGGAAGGCAAGCCAAATCTGTTTCGATACTGCACATGTCTGGAACCTGGTGAATTTCTAGCAGCTTATGCTTTGTTATTAACCAGTCCATCTCCACTGGCCTCAGCACTGATGATCAAAGTAATCGGAGAGAAAGCCTATATTAGAGAATACCTCGACGAGAATTACAAAATGGATGCTCGGCATTCTAAAAAGGCAGTGTGAATCTTTTCTGATATATATGGCGTGTGTTGTCTACCGCAGAAACATATATAAAATATATCTTTCAACTTACATAAAAATTCAAGTTAAGAACAAACCTACATACCCTATCTCATACGTACCCCAGGAACTGCCTATTTATATATAAATATATATATTTCCTGGCACTTATATAGCACCAATACAATTCAGCAGAGTTTTGACATCATTATTCAGGGGGTAAGTAACGCACTTTTTTTAAGAAACCCATGCAGACACAGGGAGAACATGCAAATTTCTTGCAGATAGTATCCAAGCCAGAATAACTAATTATACACTGTGCACAACTGATATTTTATAAAGAGAATTAGGTTTGGCAGTAATTTTTTCATTTTCAGTATATTCAACAATGCAGCACACAGCACAACAAAACTGATCATCCCCATCTTTTGTCTAACTTGCTACACCATTATCTCTTATTTAAGTTTACTGGTTGTTTAATGTTAATGTTGAATTATTTTAAAAAAGAGAAGAGAGAAAGAACCTTGTTTGTGACTGTAAAATGCCTTCATGGGTTAAAAATAACCCTCACTTCTCTGAATAGTGTATCAATGAACTTGAATAATTAGCTTCTTCCACTCAATTCATTCACCACTTGGTTAACACCAATATATTGGACTCACACCTTGTGACAATAAATATAAAGTGCTTGTGCTTAATTTAATACAACCAATAAAATATTGATTGTCGCTACACCGGCTCTGTGTGTTTTTTATCGATTGATTATTCTTGTGTTAAAACATAAGACAATTGATTTATACAAATTCCTAATATTGTATCAATTGATTAATAAATTAACAGTTGATCAATTTATATTATAAAGTGCCTGTGCTGCATTAATTGATTAAACACCTTTTAATTCATGTTTATCACAGCAATTAATATAATAAATGTAAAAGGTGACCAGTGCTAAGAATTCTTAAGTTAAAAATTAAATTAAATTAGTGCTTCTCAATTGGAGATTTGCACAGCTACTCCTTAAGAATAAGTGAGGAATTGAGAAAATAGATAGTTGGTGGAGTTGCTCCCAAAAATTCTAACTATTCCAGAAACTGGAGGGCTGCGGTCTCGTTTATTAAAACTTTTTTACTATGTTGAAGGCTAATAATGCCAAAACATTGATGTTGAACTTTGGAGTTACTGTATGTCATTATTAGCTTAATGGTGCTTACTTTTAATTCTAGATGGATCTTGACCATTATCCTTTAGAATAGCTTTTATAGCCGTTTGGCTTAAAAAACCCAAGCCCTTGCAATTTTGTTTACCAGAACCTTAAGTGTTGAAAATAAAAAAGGTCAGCCGTTGCCCTCCCACTTAAAGAAAAATAATATATTTTTTAACAATTTAGAGATATATGCATACCACAGTATATTCTTCCATATACTTCATCTGTTTAAATCTCATATTTTTTCGATAAATAAAGTCATAAAACATTACCTAGTCACTAGGCTGTATATACCTTGGGGTTTCACTGCTGCTAATGCTCCTGATTGGAAGCTGTTATGCTCACGTACCTAAACTGGAGTACTGAAAGCAGATGCCTCCATTCGAAATGTTCCAAGGACGTAACAGAAAAAGCCAAGAAAACCATAGCAATGCAAGATAAAAACAGGAAGGCTATACATGATTTCCCCCCAATGAAACTACTAATATATAACAAACATTTTTTACTTGAAATTTTAATTTCCTGTATAACCCCACACATCTGAGACAGATGTTTCATGTTAGTTTTGTAGGAAGCATTTAACTTTAAGTTTTTCACATGGACAAGCTGTTGAATAGGAAATAGTTTTAGATGTATGGCAGAGCTGACACTTAGCATAAACAGAGTCTCGAAGTATGATGCTGTGTTCTTCAGCTTCTAAGAATTTATCATGTCTTCACATATATGATTAGCATTAGAGTGTGCAAAACACTAAATGGATGAGTTGTATATTTTTTAGAAATTTTACTTTTTTGGTTATATTGGCTTGACTAATGACTATAGATTATTATTTGGCCTTAGAAGCAGACTTTATTTTTATAGACTCCTAAAAAGCAGTCTTTCAGCATAGGCTGTAGGAGATATATTTTTATAGACTGAAATGTAGATTCATTTTATTTTTATAACTCAGAATGTGCTTCTTATTATAGCAATCTATACATTATAGCATAAGAGCAAATCATATTTAAAAGAGAACAGAAGTAAAAATCACTGGATGTGAGTCAATTTGTCCTTAAACGTCTACCATGGGCGATGCCTAGGAAAATGGGGCTGTGCCCGCTTCAGAGATAACCCAGAGTTGGCACTTTATAAAAAAGAACACCACCCCTGGTGTTTCAAATGGGGGGCACTGACCCCAGCAGCAAAACAACTATTGCTCTGTTAGTAATTTATTATTACTGTTACTTTTATCACTTATCCTTCTATTCAGGCCTCTCTATTTATCTTCCAGTCTCTTGTTTAAACCACAGCCTAGTATCTATGATAGATTAAACCCTAGCAACCAGATAGCTGCTAACATTTTAAACTGGAGAAATAAAAAAATGTCTGTATCATACTAAAAGTTTATTTAAAGATGAGCTTCCCCTTTAATTTAGTCAGGGTCCCCTGATGTTTGTCAGGGTTTTAGTCTGGTTTATTGCTTATTATCATTATGTGACTGTCGCAGACACTTTCCCATGCCTCACCTATTGGGAGATAAGAATAGCACTCGAGAAACAATAGCTTATTTGAAAGCAGTTCTATTGTGACATTCCTACACACCAAACTGAAAAAAATATATTAAAAAATACATTTATTGGTTCAAGTATAAAACTTTAAATGGTGGAATGAATTACTTGTAATGTACTTCATGTAATTTAGTAATAAAAACTATACCATAAGTCCCATGGGGCTCTGCATTGGATCCACTTTTATTTAAAGGGGAAGGAAAGGCTCTATTTACTTGGGGGTGCCAAAAGTTAGGCACCACCAAGTGATTGTATATACTGGGCCGGTGCTCCTATAAGGAGAAAACTGCACTGGTTCTTTCAGCATGCACCACAGAGCGATCAGCTTCGGGCTTCTTCTTTCTTTGCGTGCGCAGTAGAACGAAAAGTCGAACTTTAATGAAAAAGACAACTATTTTGTTCTACTGCGCATGAGTCTGCCCCGAGAAATTTGAAGAAAGAAGCTGATTGTCCTGTGGTGCTTGCTGGAAGAACCACCAGGGTGTGAGGTAAGTATATATAATCACTTGATGGTGCCTAACTTTTGTCACCCCCAAGTAAATATACCTTTCCTTCTCATTTCAATTCATTAATGACTTAGGGGAGGGTATTGTAAGTAATGTATAAGTGTTTGCAGATGACACAAAACTATGCAGTCCAATTAATTCCATCCAGGATGTGGCATCCTTGTAGCAGGATCTTGACAAACTGGCAAATGTGGTGGCTTAGTGGCTGATTAGATCCAATGTTAATAACTATAAAGTCATGCACCTGGGATGTAAAAATATGCAAACCACCCTTTATGGGTCTGCACTAGGCAAATCCATAATAGAAAAGGACCTTGGAGTTCTTGTAGATAATAAACATGGCTGTAGCAAGCAATGCCACTCAGCAGCTGCAAGGGCAAACAAGGTCTTGAGCTGTATTAAAAGGGGCATAGATTTGCAGGAGAAATGGGTAATTCTTTCACTTTACAGAGCACTTGTAAGGCCCCATCTTCAATATGCCATATAGTTTTGGAGCTCAAATGGGACATTATTGAATTAGAGAGGGCAACTAAGTTTTTAAAAGGTATGGAAAATCTCAGCAATGAAAAAGGACTGGATAAGATAGGGTTGTTTACAAAGGAGAAGAGGAGTTTGGGGGGTGATATGATAACTATGTATAAATATTTAAGGGGATCATATAATTATCTCTATGATGCTTTATTTACCAGTAGGACATAAGGTCACCCATTCCGATTAGAAGAAAGTGGGTTCCAGCTAAATATTTGGAAGGGTGTTTTTTACAGTGAGAGCTGTGAAGATGTGAAATTCTCTCCCTGAACCAGTCTTGCCGGCTGATACATTAGATAGCTTGGATGGCTTTTTAGCTAGTGAGGGAATACAGGGTTATACAAGATAGCTAATGTACAAGTTGATCCAGGGACTGTTCTGAGTCAGGTCTTGGAGTCAGGAAGGATTTCAACAATTGAGGCTTCAATTGTTTTTTTTGCCTTCCTCTGGATCAACTAGCAGGCAGTTTATATATAGACTTAAAAGGTTGAAATTGATGGATGTGTGCAGCGCCGTTCCTGTGGTCATTGCTGCCTGAGGCAGCTCCAGTAATGCCGCCCCCCCAGCCCAATTACATTTCCAAGGCAGAAACGCTAGTGCGGAGAGCGCAATTGCGCACTCTTGCCCTAGTAATGCAGAATTTCCAGTTTAAAAAACAGAAATTCGGCTCTTAAAAGCACCGGGAGCGGCTTTTTACCGCCCCTGGAAATGTAGCTGGCACTGCCGCCTAATTAAACAAATTTGCATCTTTGCCGAAAAGCAACCTGTCATAAACACCTTCAAAGGGAAACTAAAGTCTAAAATAGAATAATGCTAGAAATGCTGTATTTTGTATGCTAAATATAAACATGAACTTACTGCACCAGAAGCCTAATTAAACAAATGATTTATGCTTTCAAAGTTGGCCGCACGGGGCTGTTATCTTGTAACTTTGTTTACAATTTTTGCAAGACCAAGACTACACACATGCTCAGTGTGGTCTGGGCTTCAGTTGGGAGGTTAAGCTTAGGCATCATCATAAATTATCAAAACAGCACAAGTTAAATAATATCTGCCATAGAAGCCAATACAGCAAGATTGATATATACAGAATATACAGACTGCACTGGGTCTGTGGATACAAATCTCTACACGGTCACCGGCTGCTCTACAGGGAAACAGAACTGCTCGAGTTCTGGGAAGTAAGGTGGGGGGCTCCCCCTTGCTGTTTGAAAGTATGATTGTTTCCCTGCAGAGCAGTTAGGGACCATCTGCAGCAGTCAGAGAAATAAAACTAAGGGGGAATTTCAATGTATACAGTCAAGTTTCTTGTAAAAACGGTAGACATTTTTTAATCAAAGTATATTGGAGATAGATTTCTCTTTCACCAAAGAAAGTAAAAATTGGATTTTATTTTTTTCCCTTTACATCCCCTTTAAGGACATTCATCATGCTCTGTGTGACTTATTAGTGTTTTGTTGACATTGCTGAAAAAATGGATTGTTTGAGTTTCTTTTTAAGGAAATAAAAGGTACTATTATAATTGTGCAGTAAAAGTGTCAGCCATGAAAATGTATTGTATTGCTTTGGGATCTCTACTTGTGTTAAAATTGGATACAAGTTGCAATATTTAATCAGATCCTAGTAACTGTAAATTGAAAATAATTGCTGTTCTACCCAAAAGATACTAGTTTCATTAGTTAAAACAGAACCCACTGGTTTTACACTACTTTTGTCTTAAGCAAGAGAATGGTAGCACAGCTCATACAAGGAGCAGGCAGGCAACTAGCAGATTATTTGGCTCACTGATATACTGCTGAGTATCTACCATTATAAAGTTAGCAACAAGGGAAATGGTGGTCTCAGACAGCATTGTAGACAGTGTGCTTTGAAATTGCTTAGTGCTTAGAAATGCTCTGTGTGTCACTGCCACAAGGTATGAATGGGTGAGCAACAGTGATGGGAGAATCTATCCTGTTTTTCTTCTCCAAATAATTTGCAAAACAGTGAAAATTCGCGAAGCGCATTAAAGTCAATGGGCATCCGAATAATTTTGATGAGTGACAATTTTTTATTTCGACATACAACAATTGTTTTTTTTGCAGCGGATTTTCGCACAGGCAAATTTTCAATGCAATATCATGAAAACAAATGTATTCGCCCATCACTACTAAGCAAATGAGACTAATGAGAAATACACCAAGAAAAAACTGAGAATAAAGCTTTATACATTTAGGCTATGGGCACACAGACTGTTGGCTCTGGCTGTTGTCAGCATGCCTATTTTTGCAGGCTTAGAGAAACAGATCTGCTCAGTGCCCCTGCTTCATTGTTTTGAATCCAATCTGCCTGTGTGTGGTTACACAGAGTGAAGCAAAATAAGCACCTTTCAATCTTCATAATACATGGATTGAGTGAAATAAATTAACTTTTTTGCAGTAAAAATATACTGTATTTAGAGCACTTTATAGTGTCAAAAAGCTGCCAAATCCAGTACCGTATTGCTGAGAAAAAGAGGATTATACAGACCAGGAGTAACCTTCCATTGCTATTTCTGTTGTAACAATCTCGGGAAAATTAAAGATAAATGATAAAATCCAGAATTTAATACACTCCTGAGAAAAAAAAACTCTTTATGTTTCTCTGATATATCATATTCTGAAGCTACTATTGGCAGTAACTATATTGCTTTGAAGCAAGCCAATTATGTAAAATTATACAGAATTCCGAGATGGTTAGGCTTCTACAAAATAGCAGCAAAAATAATATTATTATAGTTAAAGCTAAATTCAAGCATTGATAGGATCCCCATCATGTCCTATAAGTGAAAATAAAATTGTTGCCCCATCATGTGATCCCTTTAGATATGTGCAGTTTAAGTAAACAAACCACAATTCTAGAATATAACATTTTGTACAAGGGAAGACACCAGTGAACCAAATTAGACAATGTTTCCTTAGTTTTAGAATAGACTGATTATTAACGAAGAAAACATATTAGCAAAAAAGTGAAAGTGAAAATTTGGAGTAGTTTCAGCAAAAATGAAAATTCCCATCAACGTAAATTCACATCCCTTATGCAGGAGAATTTTTTTCCATTGAATATTCTTCAATTTACTAAGAGCACAAGAACAAATTTCCGCCAAAAGAAATTTCTCCAGGTTCATGCTGGCAAACAAACATTATAAAGATAGAACAGCCAATCTAATTATCTTCATCACCCCTCTGTGCTAATTTTGCATATACAGGTATGTTGTTTCTTCATGGCCAAAAATCTTCAGAGAGAGAATTAGGTGAAAGTTAACATTCGATAAATTTGGGTTTCGAAATTCGATAAATACACCTCTAAAAATCTCACAAGAATGAATAGAGTGGAGAAATGTTACAGAGGTGGTTTCACGCCGGAATCTGACCTAATCTGCCTGCTGATGCGATTTTATGATTGCACTGCAAGATCATGTCTATCGGGTATCTCTTGGTTTGGAGAAGATACTGGATTTCTCAACCAGTTGTATTATTTACTACGAGACATGAAAATAATTATGCTGTTATATGCACTCCTTTTAAAACACATCTGCACTAATGACCTGAAGTTTTGATTTTGGCAAGCATTTATTAATGATGAGAAGCTATGCTTATCATCTTCCCCTGGGCTGGTAAAGGTAAAACAAAGTAAGGAAGAGAGGTGGAGCAACGGCAGGGAGAAGAATGACCGGAACTTGCCCTGGCAATTATAGGATGAATGTTAAGAAACCTTGGCTTATTCCATATCCCCTAGTTAGTTTGAAAATCTGTTACAAATGCATTTCTTGCTTATTTCATCATTGTTGAAGTATCAGAGAAGCTTATGTTTTGGACTTTTGGCTCTCTTAATATATGCAGCCTGATCCAAAGTTTTCAAAATATAAAACAGTGGGGTTATTCTGAACTTGAGGGAGTTGATTGCTTTATTTATTTAATAATGTAACAGAAGAGTGCAGTAGGGAAAATGTGTTTACTGGCAGATGCCATTTATTTCCTGAAGTTCAAATAAAATTCAAGATATATATTGTAACAACCCATTTCAAAATATTACAGCTTTTGGGCCATGAGTAGCCCAAAAGTGCATGTGGTATCTGAAAAAAAACTGCCAGGCAGATTTCAGAGATCTCTGAGTCAATTTTGGCACCATGAATCTTTTAACTGAATATAATCCTATCAGCATGTGTGCAGTTAATGACTACGAAGAAGATAGTGTCTCCTGTTTGGAGTGTGGCCACCGGGCTACCCATTCTAAAGTTTATTTCTGGCAGCTATCTAGAAATATAGTAGTCCTTGACTGTGCTCTGCTTTCCTACATCAATGGATGACTCACTCAGAGTCTCCACTGAATCAATTAAACATTCTCTGGTGTGTCATCTACAAGAAGCTACCAGAAGTGTAAATCGTACATTCAAATATCAATGTCTAATATGCAGCACAAAATAATACACTTTTTGAATCTGGTGAAAAAAGGATACTTCAACTAATATACTAATAGTTTCAAGAAGTTTATATGGAATCATTTTTGAAGGCAACAAGGCAGACTCCTCTTTTCATTAAGCTTACAGTAACTGCTCACTTTTGAGTTAACTTTCTCTTTAGTGTCCCTACTATCCATAATCCAGTTTTTTATTCAAGCCAATGCTTGGTTGCCATGGTATATTGCACACTAGCAACAAGATATCTGCTGAAATTCTAATCTGGAAAGCAGCTGAACATAAAGCCAAATAATTAAAAACTCAAAAGATGTAAAAATTACCAATTGCGAATTGTCTGTTACTGGCTGCATTATACTAAACATTAAGTTAAAGTTGAACCACCCCTTTAAAGGCTCTATAACATATTGAGAAAGAGCTTGGCTATTATTATAATTTTTGCTCACTTTTAAATGTGCTATGATATTTAGGTATGATACAGTACATGAATGGGCCATATTTAATTCCGAGATAAAAAATTATCGCATGGTCTACCATGTGAAAACTCATGGAAGAGGTTCACTCTAATTCAGTTCCATAGACTTCAAAAGAGTTTTCACATGGTAAACTGTGTTTTTCTGAATTGAATTGCATCTCAAACTAAATTTCGTCCATGACTTTTCATTAGAACTTTTTCTCAATTAATTAAATCTGGCCCATTGTCCCCTATTATAGCTTTATTTTCAGTCATTGTGGAAAGTATCTGTACCATAAAACCGTGCAAACGTTCAAGTCCACTCAGCACTTTAGTAACGGCTTTATGTAAGATATCATAAATTTATTTTAAAAAGGTATTTACATGTGGAAGTGCCTCTGAGGCTCACTACAATGGGAATGTGAGTTTGCTGGCATTTCTTTCTGATTTTATCATGGAGTAAAAAGTCATGTGCAGATATTTATTGTCAATAAGGAATATTGGTATATATTTGAAGGTTGTAATGTCCATTCTTGGCAGCTTTTAAGCTGATAAGGCCAAGGGACTTTGCGGCACGGGAATATGAACTATTTCACAAACCCAAACAAGTTGTCAAAAAGAAGCATTAAAAAGTAAACACTTGTAATCAAAGTGATAAGAGAGCTGGCTATACATGTGCAAAACCGAGAATAGAGCCTAGAGTTTGAATAAACTGCCTGTCAGATCAAGGCTTGGAGCTCTTGCCCTCAAATGTCATTATTTTGTAGTAATTAACACTGAAATATGTGTTCTAAACACAGATGTTACTAAAGAACTATAGTGAAGAAATAGCAAAAAGGCAAAAAGCAATCAGCTTTTGGGATGATATGTCATGCAGTAGGTGGTCTCCCTTTTGTGGCTCCTTTACTTGTTTACATATCACTTATTAAGGCTGCATTAAGGCAAATTTTGTATATTATTTGTATCAGTTGCCCTCCAGGGACTGCAGTTTAATTAGTTTCTTAAAACACATGTTCCACCAACCAATATCTCATTCTTTCTCATATATATATATATATATATATATATATATATATATATATATATATATATATATATATATATATATATATATATATATAACCTGAATCAGACGCTTGCACTCTGAACCAGTCATCCATAAGTGTGGGTGCAGGGTTAAAGTATTTATGTATAGTTCAAGAGGACCGCACTCCTTGGTTAGTGAACCTGAATCCTGGATGCACAAGTTTGAAAAATAAAGATATTTTTGGTTCACTAACCAAGGAGTGTGGGTCCTCTTGAACTATATATATATATATAATAATTTTTTTTTAGTGTAACCACACTATAACCAAACCAAATTAAAAAAAAAATATATATATATATATATATACATATACATTTTTGATGAAGATACATGCACCCATGCCAAAATAATCACTACAGAAACTGGAGAGCACTCCTTGATCTTTATCTCAAAAAGTGCAAATACATTAATTCAAACTTGTTAGTTTTTCAATCTCTGCTCCAGTACCAATAAACAATGCTCTTTACAAAATAAATCTTCAACATTTTAAAAGGGCACTGGTTCATTCCATTTAGCTATGGACATGGCAAATATACCATTTTAGGAACAAAAAACAAGATTTTTGTGACTGTTGTCACAATTTTTTGTAGTATTTTGAACATACAAAACTTATATTTCCTACTTTTTAAAAATGATTGTGATTTCAGTTTAGATGCATTTTGAGGACAGGTCACTCATATGTATAGTCTGAAATGATCTAATATTTGTAATGGCTTTGCATGGATGAATAAATGATCCCTGTTTTTTTTTTCTTTGATGTGAATAGTGTTATGATTAATCTCTTGGCTGCTCCAAATTAACTTAAGCCTTTAGAATATTGCATGATAATGAATATTTCAGAAGCAACAACTTCAATTCCAGTAGCACTTTATTGAGCTTTTTATGTACCTCCTCACCTCTGTCATAAGGTTATTACTAATCTCTTAAATGCCATCATGGAGTGAGACTCTTTCCTGATCTGCTGAACTTGTATTCAGATGTGTGTGTGTTGGCCTAGTTATTGGAAAGACCACACCAGCAATTCAGCACCAAGCCTACTTTAGAGCCTACTTTTATCACTTTCCTATATATTCAGTCGATCTGGGAAACAGGTCTGGGCCGGCCCTGTTTTTCACCTTCTAAAGCAGCTCTTGGATGGGGGGCAGACTATGTTAACTGTTCTAAATTGATATATGTAGTGCTGAACAGAATCTCAGGGTTTCATTAAAGGCAGCTGTTAGAATTGATATAATAGTTGCTAATACTCCAGAGATGCTGCTGAGAAATGTATCAACTAAATGTTGCAAAATTTTAACAGTTCGAAGTCTGCACCTAAGCTGCCAGACTCAAACAACACAGTAAGGGACATTAAACTTTTAAAAAAAATCACAAAACTCAATTTTAATGTGCACGAAAATTTTTATATGCGCAACTCTTTTGTCCAAATGTATTAAAATCAATGGGCGTCTTCGCTTCTATGAGATTGGCAGTAAATGTGGGAGTTTATTAGCTAGACAGTTGAAGAGGAAGCATCTGGCCACCTACATCTCCCATATTAACACTCCTGACGGCTCAACCACTCACCTCTCTACAGTGGTGGCTGAGACCTTTAAGCAATACTATAAGGCACTCTATAATATCCACAACCCTGCCGCCTCCAACATATCTCCACAAATGTTGGACTATATCAAACACTCATCTCGCATAACGCATCATGACCCATCCCTACAGGAAGCATTAGCTCAGCCTTTTACAGCAGAAGAACTTACAACAGCCATTTCCACAACCCCGAGCGGCAAGAGCCCGGGGCCTGATGGTTTCTCAGTGGGTATCTACAAATCCTTGGGGGGGAATTTAGTCCCGGTAATGTTAGTGGCTTGTAATTCTATTTCAGATCTCTTGCCTCCCTCCTCAGCATTCTTAGAAGCTACCATCACTTTAATATTAAAGCCGGGCAAAGACCCGAAGAATTGTACCAGCTATAGACCCATTTCGTTGTTACACATAGATACCAAATTGTACGCAAAACTGTTGGGTAACAGAATTAAACCGCTGTTGAGTGATTTGATTCACCCTGATCAGGTGGGTTTCGTGCCTAGGAGGGAGGCGAGAGATAATACCCTGAAGGTCTTCTCTCTTATTCAGAATGTTCAAAAAGGGAAAACCCCTGTACTTCTATTGTCATTAGACGCGGAGAAGGCCTTCGATAGGGTGAGCTGGGCCTTCCTTAGAGCAGCAATGCTGCAGGTGGGATGGGGTGAACGATTTGTATCTAAAGTAATGGCCCTCTATACCGTTCCCACTGCCAGGGTCAGAATTAACGGGCTGCTGTCTCAACCATTTAGATTAGCGAACAGGACACGTCAGGGGTGCCCTCTGTCCCCATTGTTATACATCTTGGCGATGGAACACCTTTTGCAAGCAATTAGATCGAATCAGTTGATATTGGGGCCCAAAATTGCAGACCAGGAGGTCAAGACTGCCGCATTTGCGGATGACCTCTTAATATTTCTTAAGTCCCCATTCTTGTCCACTCCGCCCCTACTTGCGGAGTTGGCTAATTTTGGGAAGTTCAGTAACTTTAAAGTAAATGTCACAAAATCTGAAGCTTTGGATATTTCGTTAACCCCAGGGGAAGCCCGACGAATACAGGAGAACTTTCCATTTTCCTGGCAAACACACTCGCTTAAGTACCTAGGCATTCAAATCCCCAAAGATCTGAACCAGATGGCAACGTTGAATTACAACAAATTGTTAGCTCAATTGAAACAAGATATTAGTTCTTGGGAGTTGTTGAACCTGTCATGGTTTGGAAGGATAAACGCCATAAAAATGGTTATTTTGCTGAAATACTTGTATCACTTCCAGACCGTGCCTCATCAACCACCCCCTGGGATGTTTCAGAAAGTTAATAGGATTTTGATTCGATTTGTTTGGGACAACAAAGCGCCAAGACTGAAACGGTCTATTCTATTTACTCACAAACGAAAAGGAGGCTTAGGGCTCCCAGATATGAAAACCTATTACCAGGCAGCTACTTGCCAGCGCATAGTGGACTGCTTCCACCACACCACTTGCAAATTGTGGGTACAGCTTGAACAAAGCCAGATACTACAGCCCATAACAGCGCTTCCTTGGCTGAAAATCTCTGATAGGCTTAATAGGCAACTGTTCCCCCTAGTTACACAACTTACGCTCTCTATGTGGGATAACTTATCCAGATCTATTGCCATCTCCAGTAACCCAGGACCCATGACCCCGTTGATTGGTAATCCTAGTTTTCCTCCAGGTACTTTGAGTAAGGGGTTTCTACACAAACGTGGACGAGACACTTTGACATTTACCTCAGTTAGGAGTTCTAATGGCATAGCCCCTCTTAACACTATAGTTAGTGAGCCGGTGGACTCTTTTTCCTTTAAATTTATGCATCACCAGTTAGTACATTGGTTCCAAACGCATTCTGAAAAGGCCAAGTTATTAACAGATACGACGCCATTTGATGATCTTTGTCTAGCTAAGGAACCACCACAACATACCATCTCGCAGATATACAATATCATTCGCAATCTTAAACAGTTACAGTTACCTGGATACACCACAAAATGGGCAGATGATATCAATCGCAGAATAACCGAGAAAGAGTGAGATATTAGCTTTAAGCTAAGCCATACAATGGCAACAGCCTGTAAAGCTCAGGAGACCAATTATAAAATCCTCTCCCGATGGTATCGCTGCCCGGTAGTCCTTCATAAAATTTTCCCGAACTCCTCTGACATATGCTGGAGGTGCAATCTACACAAGGGTGATATGCTGCATATATGGTGGGAGTGTCCTCTGATCCAAAACTACTGGGTTACTATAATAAAATGTATATCTAAGATGGTGGCTGTAGACCTCCCCATTGACCCTGGGATGGCACTCTTATCAATACCTCCTCCACAAACCGTTATTGTGCGGAAGGCATTGATTGCTTTTGCCTTAACAGCGGCCAGATCAGTTATTCCCAGATATTGGAAACAAAATCTTACCCCACCTGTTGGGGACTGGATTAAGGAACTTAACAGTGTTATGCGCAATGAAGAATTGCTCTCCTATTAAAACAAAACACAGGATAACTTTGTCCGCACATGGTCGACATGGATCGTATTTAGAGAAACCCCTGAATATACTGCTATGCTTGTCAATTGAATGTGCAATATGTTTTACTGTCCCTCTCTCTATATATACAGGAAGGCACAGGGTGACCTTGAGATAATTGATAGGATGTCCCATGCTCGGGTTTAGCATACCCCCTCGTTTACTGTGAGGGAAACCAATGGTTTTGTATTGGAACTGTGTCCCCCTCCCTCCCCTTGTTACTGATGCGTAGCGTTCATACATAACTTTATTTGAAGGAATATGGTTCAAACTTTCTGCATTCATTACTATGGAAAGGCTATAGGTGACTATGGCTACACCTGGATTCTTATTTTGCAAAATGTGTTAACTTCATGATTGATATACTCAAGTTGTGTATGTATGTAACTCTTTCATATTAATCCTGATGTTTTATGTGTGTACTTTACATTTCAAAAATGGAAAATAAAGAATATATAAAAAAATATATATATATATAAAAAAAGACAGTGATGTATGAACACCAAAAAAAAAAAAATCAATGGGCGTCCAAATAATTTTGATGTGCGACAATTTTTATGCACAAGACAATTTTTATGCACATGACTCTTTTGCCCGAAAACATTATGGACATCAGAATAATTTTGACGTTCGCCAATGTTGACCTGCAATGATTTTTATTTTTCATGGCATATTTGAACATTTGCAGTCAGTAAAGTGTGGAAATTAGCCACAAATCCATGCCTGCCATATAAATTTAACCATCACTACTTAATTATACAGAAGAACTACAAGAAGAGTTATATTGTGTCGCACCATCCATACACCATGATTATAGTGTAATAAAAAGAAGAGAAATGGTGAAATAATTCAAGGTAAGGAAAAGTTTATGTGACTCGCAGAAAAATTAATTGTGAATCATTTTCAATTAACTCATTTTTATCAAAACTGGTGAATCATTTGTGTAATTATTTTTGTGATGAATTCATTGAACAATAAATACATATAAAGTGCTTTCAATCAATAAAGTGCCCTTTGTCATTCATTTTGATAATTCATTTTTGAGCAGACTTCATGTGTTATGCTGATATTAAAACGTAACATTTAATTGGACTGTTAAAAACAATAGAACAATTAATGGGATAAAAAACATTTTTTTTTTGGCGTTGTCTGCACATCCATTTTCCTCAAATTTTTTCCTTTTGGGCAATGATGATATGTTAGAAGGTGCGGAGTAAAAAAGATGTGGTACCGAGGGCCGGAATATTTTTGGCCTTGGTGTTTGAGGCTGATAATGGAAGCCAGTTTTTACCACTCCCCTTTTTTAAACCACACCCACTTAAACCACATCCATGTTACCTCAAGAACTTTTAAGACTATATCCACATTAATGGTGGTAGCACACCAAAAAAACAATTGGGTGCTCACTGCATGGATAGCACTTATAACTCATATGTGAAACATGTTTATTAAGTCATATTAAGACATCCAGTACTCTTAAATCCATATGCCTCATGGTCCTCTGTGGATAGCACAGCAACACCCAGCACATGATTATGCATCTTTGGGACCCCCTAACAAGTTTTTCCAAATTCGAACAAACCCCATCAGGTTCACCTCCGACAGGCAGACAGAGTATGTCTCAGGGAACATAGGGCAGGCAGAGTATGGCAAACACTGAGCATAGAGTAGGCATAGTATGGCACACTCCTGGAGCATAGGGCAGGCAGAGTATGGCACACACAGGGAGCATAGGGCAGGCATAGGGCAGGCAGAGTATGGCACACTCCTGGAGCATAAGGCAGGCAGAGTATGGCACAAATTTTGCATTTTGCAGGCAAAGTATGACACACACAGAGTATGGCACACACAGGGAGCATAGGGCAGGTATAGTATGGCACACACAGGGAGCATATTGCAAGCGGAATATGACACACACAAGAAGCATAGGACAGGCAGAGTATGACACACACAGGGAGAATTAGGCAAGCAGAGTATGACACACACATGGAGCATAGGTAAGGCTTTACATAGGTAAATAGGGTTGAAAAAAGACAAAGTCCATCAAGTTCAACCCTTCCAAATGAAACCCAGCATCCATACATACACCCCTCCATACGTTCACATAAATTATATATACCCATATCTATACTAACTATGTGGATGTGAACAATAGTGGTGTCATAGTGGGAACAATGCTAGGGGATTAAAGGTGCAAACAATACAAGAGCCCCGTATCTGAATTTGAGCTGTAAACCATACAAGGGCCAGTTAATCTCAGTACTGATACAGTGCTGCACTTGATGAAGGGGCTTGACCCCGAAACATTTGCTGAGATCTCACCTTAAATAAAAGAAAAATCTTGGATTTTTTGTAGAAGCATTTAATCTTATCCTTTGAAATAAAACTTGTACTTTCTCTCTGGATTTTGAAACTTAAAATACAGGATATGGCCATTTACATATGAATATTGTCAAGTCTCATGATTAGGATCTTTGATTTATCACACTAAACCATCTCTTAGTGCTAGATTGTCTTCTTACCCATAGAAATCATGCAAGCCATAAAAGAAAGGCGATACTTATTAAACTTGTTGCTGAAACAGAAATGCAAAAAGAACTTCACTAAAACATTTACCAAGAAAGTAGATCAAGATCCATCATCCACACCTTATCTCATGCATCTTTCAGTATTGTAGACATGCAGTTTATCATCTACTTGCACAAACAGTGCTTATCAGTGGGCAAGTGGAAAGATGCCAAGCTTTTGGGCATGCCACACCCACAGATACTGTGGTGAAAATAAAATGTTACTGTTCATTACCATTTGCAAGCATGCTGATTCCTGCAGTAGTTGTGACTTTAGTTATTGTTTCTTTGTTTGTTTTTGCAAAAGGTATCTGAGAGGGTTAAACAACAAATATGTTTTAACCTCTGCTATTATGCAGTGCATTTTCAAAATAATCAGCAGTAGTGCTGCCCTTCTGCATTATGTAATACAGAGAAATGGAGCAATTCAGTTTCAGAGGTGTGAATGTTCAGTAGCTTGTTCACACTGCTGTTTCAACTGTTTCTTTAGTGTTTGTTCACATTTCCCAAAGGCTGATAAATATGTGATATAATTGATATTTAATAAGACTTATAATAATAGGATAACACCTTAGCTGGAAGAAACTGGAGCAGATGTCAAGTTCTGTCATGGAACAAGCTTTAACATGAGAATTATGTACTTTTCATGAAGCTGGTGTGTGCATTTTTAAGATAATTGTATATTCTGGCTTCCAGATATTGAAAGCTGAACTGTCTGAAATCTTACCAACACCCTTGGCATTTCTATAGAAACAAAATATAGTTTTTTTCTAGAACTTTACTTAGTCTGCATACCTCTTAATCTTTTCTCTGATGAAGGAGCTTGTTATGTTAGACTATTCTGGCAGCTTTTTAAAGGATTTATATTGGGAAGATCAAATCCGTATGTCACTACTAAATACCTTGACTAACAGAATATTTTTAGAGCAAAAGATCTCTCCCATAATGGTAAAATCTACAAAATGTTTTCCAATTTCTGAAGCCAGGAAAACATTGTGTTAGTTGTAGGATTAAACCATTATATTAATAATAATATTCCTCAACCCTCTTACCAGGGTTTTGGTTCTTTTGAGCAAGCAGACAAAAAAACACACACCAATATGTGAATATTAAAGAGATTATGTTATATAATACATCAATGGATTGTTACATGTAAATAAATACACTTAGACTAAACAATAATTAAATATTTACAGTTACAAACACAATACAGCTACATTATTGTTGCCAAAAGAGCCATGCAATAGAGGTCAACTTCTTTATGGCTTCCCTCTGGTCTGCAGTCCTCACATGTTGTCTTGTCCCAGGTTCCTCCATCTCTTCTCCAGCTCCTCACTCCTCCAGGCCTCCAGCTGCTTCCTTCTCCCCCTCTCACTTCTATCCAGGTCTCTTTTATCCTGGGTTGTGACACCTGCCCCTACAGCAACCTCCTAACTAATAAGATGCTGACATAAACTTGCCTACATTCTGAAAGAGTTTTCTTGCATACAGTAATTAGATTTATGGTCCCCACAGCAGACATAGGACTTAGTAGTCACAGGAAACCCTATGTTATGATAATTGGAGTTTCATGTAAGTTTCCTGGACAACTGCATTCCTATTATGTATCAAAACCAAGATGGCAATTTCTTACAGGCTAACATCAACTATTAAAAGGGGCCTATAAAATGGGGTTACCACCTGTATCAATCCACCAACTACAATAGATCAGGATTGTCTGGGCAATCGTATCAAAGATCATTCAAGCCAGTGATGACCTGATTACCTTAAAGCTCATTTACGATGTAATGTAATACAATTCTATAAACCTTTTTAATGTAATTCTGTTTATATTATTTACATTCTTTTACACAGTTCACTCAATATATTGACCCAAATATAGGTCCAAACTAAGAAAATGGTGTGGACTCTTATTTAATTTCCTTCTATGAAGCTTAAAATGTACTAATTCTGGCTCTGATATATCCTGGACCCACATTATAGAGCAATAGGCCTCTTTGTACAGTGTAAATAGCTTGTGGGTAAATTAAATCTTTACAAAACACAAATGAAAAATGAACTGAATGTGTGTTAAACAGAAGATATGAGAAACTGTTGGCTGATGTGTGAACTAGCAGATGGCAAAGAAAAATAAAAAAAAATATGCTTCCATTCATTAGCATCAGACTGATGTATATTTGTTAATGTCTACTATTTTTGTTGACATACAAAAACCCAGTGAACCTGAGATAAATTCCAGGCTTTGCAAATGTGCTCAGAAATTAACTGCTTCAATTCAATGTCACTGAATACATACAATGCCAAGCAAATTTACTTAGGTTTCATTTTCCGCCACAATTTTCACTTCTGGAGGGGTGGGGGACCCAGCTGCACGGTCTGCACCCGGGCCCCATGCTGAGTAGTTATGTTACTGTGTAAGGGCAGAGACACACACTTAGATTTGGGGAGGTTAGTCATCCAGTGACAAATCTCCTCTTCTTTGGTACGACTAATCTCCCCGAACTGCCTCCTGACAGCTAAATTGCTGGCGGAATGGCAATTGGTGCACTTTGTTTTCCAAAATTGCCCAAAGTTGCTTCACAAATCACTCCTAGTGCCATCCCATTCTAAATTCGAAATCTTCCTGAATTTGAGCGTTTGTCTCTGGCCTTACACTATCTTTTGCTTTGCAAGTATCCTGGGATGATGCACTATATCTAGGGGACCATGCACTATGGTAATATACTTAATTGACTAGGGGGTTTTGTGCAATTGAGAACTGATTTGGTAGTATCACTGAACTATAAAGGTAGGCCAGGCTGGTAAAAATGATGCTTGATGCCAAAGTTTTAATAGGGAAGAAAGATAAAAAATTTAGGAAGGCTGGTATTTTTCCCCTTCAGTTTTGCACAATGGGCCTTTAGGTTTCCATAAGATTACATAATACAGAGGAAGCAGACCCTGAAGCTGCAGGGGGCCCCAGGGGTATAGGGGGCTCCATTAGGCCCTAATTAATGAGAAATATCAACCAATATTTGTAAAAAAAAGGACAACCTCTGTATATGTTGGGGGCCCTAAAATTAATTTGCTGTGGGGCCCAGTAACATCTAGTTACGCCACTGTTCTAAAGCAGTGTGTAATACATGTAATTCTGCACATTGCCTTCCTCTTTTGAAGAATCTGTTTCAGAACACATAGACCTGCTGTTACCAACTGAGTTACACCAGGAGTACCCATACTTTGCTAATGTGAGGTCTACTTTTAGTGATATTGTACCATTAGGATCTACATCCATAAAAGCATTGTTAGCATTCTATTTTATGGCAAATATTACCTAAATATTGATTTATGAGAAAATAATATTATTTAAATATTAATGTATGAGAAAACAACAACTATTTCTTATGTATCATTAACATAAACATCTAAATGAAAAAGATAAAACAGGAGGGTAATTAAGTAAAGTTGTTTGTTGACAGTGTCTTGAGATGTACTGATCACCAGCTACAGATCTACTGGTAGATCCTGATCTACCTTTTGGACACCCCTGAGTTAAACCCTGTCTGCATTTAGCTTGACAGTTTTCAAGAGCAGCAGATGGGGGAGGAACATAGTCATGCCTCTTCCCTTCCTCTATCCAGATTCCTTCCTCATCCTATCCATGTACTCCATCTCCTACCCGCTATACAAAGTGAGGTACAAACCACAATTAGACAAGGGGAAAAAGTGCATAATAGGCTCTCTGTCCAGGTGCAGTAACCCATAGCAACTATTAATGAAAGTGCACTTTTATACAAGTGGCCAGTAAAGGCTACAGTACTGGGCAGTAGTACTTTTTATTACATGACCCCATTTGTATGTGTTCCCATTCTGCCTATGGGAAGCCTAGGGAGGCTGTGTCTCATATAAAATAAAATCCAACCTCTACATTCCCAATTAATATTATAATATCTGTGACATGGTATAACTAGTTATTATTACTGGACCTCAAAGCACATTATTGTTCAGGTCCCCAAAATGTCTAGAGGTTTTACTATTTTACCAATATTTATTGAAATTGCATATGAAGTAGGGACACGTGGTGTCCCTATACCTCTTGGGCCCCCTGCAGCCACAGAGTCTGCTTCCTCTCTAGTTACACTACTGGTCTGTATATATTTTTCCTGTACCACAGCTAAGTAGTGCAAGAGATGCATGCATATTCTCATTGATTTGGTTCATAGCAAATCACATTATTGTTTCTGTTCCAAGTTATCTGCTTTAGAGTCTAGCTTGGATGAATTTGATATTGTCTGTATTTTTTCTGTTGTACCTTTCCACTATAGAATAACCCTCTGCATTCATCTGTTGTTTACACTTGTTCTTAGCTGGATTTTTTATTTATGCCAATCAGGGTGCAGCTTATAACATTTACATGTTGTTTGGCAAACCTCTTAAACATGAGACTTTATAAGAACTTTCCAGATGGCTGGTACTGCTTGAGTGAATATTTGTTTATTCATGTGCAGATTAACTATACTGTTTGCAGAAGTTTTTATGTTCACTTTCACAAGTTACATGGATTACTATCTTTTTGGTCCAAATGTGAAAAAACATTGAATTAAGTAGAGGAATAGATACAGGACTGGAACTAGGGGTAGGCAGAAGAGGCACGTGCCTAGGGCGCAGAGGCAGAGGGGCGCCTGGCACATACTTCTTCTGATGCCTTCCTTTAGTTCGGATCCTTGTGTCCTTAAATTTTGGCTGCTTCTTTTTGAACGCTGAGTGTGAGCTCTTCCGTGCATGCACACTGGTGGGTCCACTCTTTCACGCATGCGCACCGGCAGGTCCACTCTTCCACAAATGTGCACTGGCGGGTCCTCTTTGCCTCTGCACATGAGCACTCACGCTCCACTCTTCTGCGCATGCGCGAACATTGGGGGCGACGTATTTTGGGGGTTGCCTAGGGCGCCCGGCCGACTTGGCCAGGCAATGGATAGATATGCAATAATAAATATTAAAGGGTTGCTTTTATTCAATTAAAGTTGTTATTTAATTATATATAAATAGTAATATAGAATACTGTATATGCTAACATAACATCTATAGTTTTAAAGTATGCATTAGTTTTATACGCAATTTATAATATACATAGTTGGTTCTAAGTCCTCCTGCAAGAGCTGTGTAAAGTCTGGAAGCTACATGTAGACACAAAGATGTTCACTAAATAGCACCTTATTGGCCTGGCAGTATTAGCTGTGATTGGCCCTATCAAAATTCATCGCCAGACTGGTCCCTATAATGACCCATTCTGGATGAAATGTGATTGGCTCTCTGGATGTTGCCTGTGTGGTTGACAGAAAGACTTAAAACCTGTTCTGTATTTAAGACAGGGACTGTTCTCTTTTTGGTTTACAAAAGTGGCTGCCAAGAATTCCAATTCAGCCATGTTCAACCAACTTTGAAGTTGCCATGCTGCTATAAGAGTCTCATTCCCTGAAAGAGTTGTATGTGTGAGCCCTTCCCTATGCCCATGTCCTCATATGGCCCGCCACCATCACACTTAGCAATCATCTGCAATGATGTTGAAATTGTGGTTAAAAAACACATGGTGATTTGCATCCCAATGAGCCCAGTGATTAACATTATATAAATTTGTCAATGTGTGCATTTCTTAAAAAAGGGAATTTATAATATTGCTTTCATTACAGAAAAAGAAAAGAAAAAATATTTCAAACCACAGTCGAGGTTCATCCATAGATAAACAGGAAAATTGCAATCTTTATTCCCCAAAATGTTACTTACCAGTCACAGCAATCATTGCCAACTTTAATCTAAAAAATCAGTCACGAATGAATGATTTTAAATTCCCTATAGCATCAGTGGCTATAATGATCAATGACAGAGATTGGTACAATACATTAATGGTGAAGAGAAAACAAATGTATATTAAAAGAGATGTAATTGAAAAAGAATGGTTAAGTGAATATTATGTACAAAAGCAATTAGATCATGTTTATCTAAAACAAAACAGTACAGATAAACAAAGACATGCAAAGAAGTTCAAAGATCTTGAAACACAAAGATAATACAAAGGAATGCATTACATTTATGAAGAAACGCAAGTATAAAATGAGATGAAAACAATTTTATATATTCAGCACAGTCACACTGGTTAGCATGACACAAACACACACATAGCTCTGGGCACACAAACAATTTAAAAAGTTCACAAGCCCTAAAAAATTTGGGCATAGGTTAGGGACCTGTTATGCAGAAAACTCTGGGACCTAGAGTTTCCAGATACATGCATGGTCTTTCTTTAATTTGGATATCCATGCTTTAAGTCTCCTAAAAATGATGTAAAAATTAATTAAACCCAATAGTATTGTTTTGCCTCCAATAAGGATTAATTGTATCTTAGTTTGGGATTAAGTACAAGTTACTGTTTTATTATTACAAAGAAAAAGGATATTTTTTAAAAAAAATTGAATTATTTGATTAAAATGGAGTCTATTGGAAAAGGCCACCTCTTACTTCGGAGCTTTCTGGATAACAGGTTTTAAGGTAACTATACTGTATACAGTATTAATCATTACTTATGAAGTGGACCATTTTACAAAAGAGGGATAGAACCAAAGTGGAGCTCATGCAATATGGAAGACTGCATACATCAAAGCATTCATTAAAATACCATGCAGGTAGGAGATCCATTATCCAGAAAGCTCAGCATTATGTGAAGACCACCTCTCTAATTTTAAATAAAAAAATTTACATTTTTAAAAAAGATTTCTCTTTTTCTCTGTAGTAATTAAAGCAATACCTTGTACTTGATCCAAACTAAGATAGAATTAATCCTCATTGAATGCAAAACAATCCTTTCCATGTTTACATTCATTTTTAGATAGATATAATTAGAAGATCCCAGGTCCTAAACATTCTGGATAACAAGTCCCATACCTGTATGTCAATTTGACTAGTGCTGGTTTAATGAAGATTAAAGGACATTTTTCACTTATTAAAAAGAACAATAGGATCATTTTGCTCAGCTATCTTTAAGTATGAGGTGCTTATTTTTGAACATTACAGCGTCAAATCTGTAAAAAAGGAGGAATTGCTTGTTTAAATAGCAAATAGCAAATAGCAAGTGTCAGTGCTGTATTTTGGAGCATCCTAGATAACAAATTTCCAAATAACACAATGCATATATTATTTTAATTCTACCTTTCTAACTTTTCATTAATCAATATGCCCCAACTACAAATATTCTCTTCCTTAATGCATGTTGTGATTTCTGAAAAAAAAAAAAATTTTGACTCTGCATCCCTATCCCTAGATGTCCATAATTAGGGATTGTGAATGTTATTTATGTCATTGCAGTAAACTTATAAGAATCTTAGGTAGGAATTAAGCAATTTCTAATAACAAAAGCCTCATGATGTTGTTTGCCAGACTATGTATGTTTTGTGTTAAAGAAGAAAACGAGATGGCTGTAAAAAATAACATGGCATACGGTATTGAATTTGGTCCCAAGAAGATTTATTGCTTGGTGTTTTATGTGTAACTATTTCAATACAGTGCATGAAATTACTTCAAGACACAGGTATGAAGGGCAGTCTCTTGTGAACAGCCAGATAATCAGTTTCTCCCCATGGGAGACCATCTGTATGCATCATTTTTCAGGCATGCTCAACACTTCCTTCATTCACTTTGCACTCAAATCGTTTTAGTTTTTTTTCATTTTAGTAAATTTATATAGTTTAAAAAATTACTCCTTATTTGTTGTGTCACCAGAGATGCTCAACATACATTGAAAAAGTTCTAAACAAAATAGTGTATAAGCATGTATCTACATAAATTACTTGTAATTTGAACTTTACTAATTATATTACTGACACATTACTCATACAAATAAGTTTATCCCAGATGTAGAATTATTGCCACATTGAAAAAAGTGTTATTATTTATAGTTATATTTTTTTAATATACAGTATGTATCTGTTACAGTATGTATCTGTTGGTTTAATTTAAAATACTAATGATATATGGTATTGTTTGTTGTAGAACAATGACAAGAAATAAATTGAAAAAAAAAATGTTTACCGTTTAGACCTCTAAGATTCTTTAAAGGTGGAGAATTTATTTGAAGGTGGTGAGTAAAACTGCCCTGTTTCACTTTGCCGAATAATTTGTGATAGAGTTGAAAAAAAATCATTAACTGGCAAAATGTCCCAAAATGGAGTGGTTTCCATGTGCACAAAATGTGCAACAATGTGTTGAGAAATTCTTTTTATTTCAATAATTTTTATTGTGTTTTACAAAACATAAGACACATAGGTAGCATACAGCAGTAAAAAATGGACACAGATATGAAATCAAGAATACTGCAGTGAAAGGCACATGGCACAGACAAATAATATGTAGTAGGATATAAAAAATCTCAGCTGTACCAATAGACCAAACACAGCAGCTAACAGAATATAACCAGCCATGCGCGATAAAGCATAGTAAAAACACAAGATGTATTTTAATAACAAATAACAAACTAAATGACAGATCCTCCAATGGACCCAGAGAGAGATGGGCCCACAAAGGGCAATAGGAAATTGAATTCAAATACTAAGCAATGTCAGATGATAATCAGGCCCGTACCTGTATTCCAACCACGGACCCCAAATTTTTAGAAATCTTCTATGGGAATCATTTAACCCTTTAACCGCCAAGCACGTACGGCGTACGTGCTGGCGGTTCAGGGCTCAGGCTGCCAAGAACGTACTATGTACGTTCTCCTGCAGCTGAGCCCTACACTCTGCATCGGCGGCTTTTGCCGCCTCCGCAGAGTGTCAGAAGGGTTGACAGCCCCCTGGGCAACAAGGCTGGGGGGCTGTCGAGTCGGATCTGCGACACGATTGTCGCAGATCCGACTTCAAAGACGCAAATGCGCTGCAAATAGCGCTGCTGCGCATTACTCACCTCTTCCTTCCTGAACAGCCGCCCACACACTTCCTGCTGCGCAGTAACTCTGCAGACACGCTGTTCTGGCTACCTCCATCTGTTCCAGCGATCCTCCTGCTACAAAAACGGTAAGTGCACGTTTTTTTACCCACTTACCTGCATTTACACATACCTACAGTACATTTATACACTTACACAAACATTTTAGTAAAAATTTGTATTTTTTATTTTTTATTTTTTTATTTTAGCACACTTGGTCAATTTTGTACACTTATTTACAGTTAATTACATGTATTTGCACACTTAGACAACTTTTATTAGTGCACAAATATGTATACACAAAAACTCACAAACAGGTTTTTTTTTTTTTTTACTTATTCATTGTACTGTTTGTTTTGCCTAAAAACATGTTATTTTGACAGCGTGACTATTGGATAATCGATTTCGGCCACTAATTACGCTGTCGGATCAATTATTTTGTTATTTCATTGATTTACGCTATTTTTGTGGTTTTATTGCAATTTTATCCATGCATTATTGTTCCTTTTGAATCTTTAGTATTGTTTTGCTGTTTGGTGCTTTGGTATAGAAAGATTTATTTTACTTAGTTTGATTCGCCAGAATATATGCTTTCCAAAAATGTATAGTTTTCTGGGGGTCTTTTTACATTTTGTGGGTCATACGGCACATAACGCACAGTTGGGGCTCTCTTTTCTGCAGCTTAGTTGGCCAGCGTGAAAATTCATATGCATGTTTTTCATTTGGGGTCCGTACACGCCACATACTTTGGTAAATCTTTGCATATTGGGCATCAAACTATTCAGTAGACCTCTGACGTCCATATTTAGGGTGATTTCTCTTTATACGTAAAACATTGTGTGTGATAAATGCGGCAAACTGCAACAATTTTAGGCGATTTTCAGAAATGTTGTAAAAACCTCTACGTTTAGAAAAGCTTTGCAGTTTGGTAGTTTGGTGTAGAAAGACGTCTTTATCTTTGGTGGATTCGTCAGAATGTGTACTTTCCAAAAACATATGGTTTTCGGGGGTTTTTGTTGTTAGGAGGGTCTTGAGGCACATAATATGAAGTCAATGGTCTATGTTCACAGAAGGCGAATCGGCAGCGGAGTAAATCATATGCACTATTTTCATTTGGGGTCCGCATATGCCAGCTGCCTTGGTATATCAATGCATATTGGGCATCAAACTGTTCAGTAGACCCTTGGCATCAATATTTATGGTGTTTTACAATTGTATGCAAAAAATTGGGTGAAATAAATGCGGCCAATTGCAATATTTTTAGGCAATTTCAAAAATGTAAAAACTGTTGCTTTTATCGCCAAATTTAGGAAAGGCTTGCGACTTGGTACTTTGGAGTACAAAGACATGCATACCCAATTTGGATTCGCGGGAATGTGTACTTTCCGAAAATATATGGTTTTCTGGGGTGAATGTGCATTTTTCTACCTTTGCTCCCCCCCAAAACTATGTTTATGTGTTGATTTTGCAGTACCTAAAATGACAGACCATATGGGGGTCTTCCTTTTGGGGGTCCTATATGCCCGTGCTTGGGTACACTATACATATTGGGCATCAAACTGTTCAGAGGACCCTAGGCTTTCATATTTGGGGTGATTTCTCTTGATACCTAATAGTATGTGGGTAATACAATGCTGCAGGTTAGAAATTTTGAGGTGACTTTTGGAAATGTCACCAAAATCACCAAATTTGGGAATGGTTTCCGGCTTGGTACTTTGGAGTACAAAGACATGCATACTCAATTTAGATTCGTGGGAATGTGTACTTTCCGAAAATATATGGTTTTCTGGGGTGAACTTACTTTTTTCTACATTTGCCCCCCTCAAAACAATGTAAATGTGTTGATTTTGCAGTACCTGAAATGACAGACCATATGGGGGTCTTTGTTTTGGGGCCCCTATACGCCACGCGCTTGGGTACACCTATACATATTGGGCATCAAACTGTTCAGAGGACCCCAGGCTTTCATATTTGGGGTGATTTGTCTTGATACCTAAAAGTATGTGGGTAATACAATGCTGCAGGGTCGAAATTTTGAAGTCCTTTTTGGAAATGTCCCCAAAATCACCAAATTTAGGAATGGTTTGCGGCTTAGTACTTTGGAGTACAAAGACATGCATACCCAATTTAGATCCGTGGGAATGTGTACTTTCCGAAAATATATGGTTTTCTGGGGTGAACTTACTTTTTTCTACATTTGCCCCCCTCAAAACAATGTAAATGTGTTGATTTTGCAGTACCTGAAATGACAGACCATATGGGGGTCTTCGTTTTTGGGCCCCTATACGCCACGTGCTTGGGTACACCTACAAATATTGGGCATCAAACTGTTCAGAGGACCCCAGGCTTTCATATTTGGGGTGATTTGTCTTGATACCTAAAAGTATGTGGGTAATACGATGCTGCAGGGTCGAAATTTTGAAGTCATTTTTGGAAATGTCCCCAAAATCACCAAATTTAGGAATGGTTTGCGGCTTGGTACTTTGGCGTAGAAAGACATGCATACCCAATTTGGATCCGTGGGAATGTGTACTTTCCGAAAATATATGGTTTTCTGGGGTGAACTTACTTTTTTCTACGTTTGCCCCCCTCAAAACAATGTAAATGTGTTGATTTTGCAGTACCTGAAATGACAGACCATATGGGGGTCTTCGTTTTGGGGCCCCTATACGCCACGTGCTTGGGTACACCTATACATATTGGGCATCAAACTGTTCAGAGGACCCCAGGCTTTCATATTTGGGGTGATTTGTCTTGATACCTAAAAGTATATGGGTAATACGATGCTGCAGGGTCGAAATTTTGAAGTCATTTTTGGAAATGTCCCCAAAATCACCAAATTTAGGAATGGTTTGCGGCTTGGTACTTTGGCGTAGAAAGACTGCATACCCAATTTGGATTCGTGGGAATGTGTACTTTCCGAAAATATATGGTTTTCTGGGGTGAACTTACTTTTTTCTACATTTGCCCCCCTCAAAACAATGTAAATGTGTTGATTTTGCAGTACCTGAAATGACAGACCATATGGGGGTCTTCGTTTTGGGGCCCCTATACGCCACGTGCTTGGGTACACCTATACATATTGGGCATAAAACTGTTCAGAGGACCCCAGGCTTTCATATTTGGGGTGATTTGTCTTGATACCTAAAAGTATGTGGGTAATACGATGCTGCAGGGTCGAAATTTTGAAGTCATTTTTGGATATGTCCCCAAAATCACCAAATTTAGGAATGGTTTGCGGCTTGGTACTTTGAAGTAGAAAGACATGCATACCCAATTTAGATTCGGGGGAATGTGTACTTTCCGAAAATATATGGTTTTCTGGGGTGAACTTACTTTTTTCTACATTTGCCCCCCCCAAAACGATGTAAATGTGTTGATTTTGCAGTACCTGAAATGACAGAACATACAAGGGGGGGGTCTTCATTTTAGGGCCCCTATATGCCACGTGCTTGGGTACACCTATACATATCGGGCATCAAACTGTTCAGAGGACCCTAGGCTTTCATATTTGGGGTGATTTCTCTGGATACCTAAAAGTATGTGGGTAATACGATGCTGCAGGGTAGATATTTTGAGGTGATTTTTGGAAATGCCACCAAAATCACCAAATTTAGGAATGATTTGCGGCTTGGTACTTTGGCGTAGAAAGACATGCATACCCAATTTGGATTCGTTGGAATGTGTACTTTCCGAAAATATATAGTTTTCTGGGGTGAACTTACTGTTTCCTACTTTTGCCCCCCCCAAAATGATGTAAATGTGTTGATTTTGCAGTACCTGAAATGACAGACTATATGGGGGTCTTCCTTTTAGGGCCCCTATATGCCACATGCTTGGGTACACCTATACATATTGGGCATCAAACTGTTCAGAGGACCCTAGGCTTTCATATTTGGGGTGATTTGTCTTGATACCTAAAAGTATGTGGGTAATACGATGCTGCAGGGTAGATATTTTGAGGTGATTTTTTGGAAATGTCACCTAAATCACCAAATTTAGGAATGATTTGCCGCTTTGTACTTTGGCGTAGAAAGACATGCATACCCAATTTGGATTCGTTGGAATGTGTACTTTCCGAAAATATATGGTTTTCTGGGGTGAACTTACTGTTTTCTACTTTTGCCCCCCACAAAACGATGTAAATGTGTTGATTTTGCAGTACCTCAATTGACAGACTATATGGGGGTCTTCTTTTTGGGGCCCCTGTATGCCACGTGCTTGGGTACACCTATACATATCGGGCATCAAACTGTTCAGAGGACCCTAGGCTTTCATATTTGGGGTGATTTGTCTTGATACCTAAAAGTATGTGGGTAATACGATGCTGCAGGGTAGATATTTTGAGGTGATTTTTGGAAATGTCACCTAAATCACCAAATTTAGGAATGATTTGCGGCTTGGTACTTTGGCATAGAAAGACATGCATACCCAATTTGAATTCGTGGGAATGTATACTTTCCGAAAATATATGGTTTTCTGGGGTGAACTTACTGTTTTCTACTTTTGCCCCCCAAAACAATGTAAATGTGTTGATTTTGCAGTACCTGAAATGTCAGACTATATGGGGGTCTTCCTTTTAGGGCCCCTATATGCCACATGCTTGGGTACAACTATACATATTGGGCATCAAACTGTTCAGAGGACCCTAGGCTTTCATATTTGGGGTGATTTGTCTTGATACCTAAAAGTATGTGGGTAATACGATGCTGCAGGGTAGATATTTTGAGGTGATTTTTGGAAATGTCACCTAAATCACCAAATTTAGGAATGATTTGCGGCTTGGTACTTTGGCGTAGAAAGACATGCATACCCAATTTGGATTCGTTGGAATGTGTACTTTCCGAAAATATATGGTTTTCTGGGGTGAACCTACTGTTTTCTACTTTTGCCCCCCCCAAAACGATGTAAATGTGTTGATTTTGCAGTACCTGAAATGACAGACTATATGGGGGTCTTCGTTTTGGGGCCCCTGTATGCCACGTGCTTGGGTACACCTATACATATCGGGCATCAAACTGTTCAGAGGACCGTAGGCTTTCATATTTGGGGTGATTTCTCTTGATACCTAAAAGTATGTGGGTAATACGGTGCTGCAGGGTAGATATTTTGAGGTGATTTTTGGAAATGTCACCAAAATCACCAAATTTAGGAATGATTTGCGGCTTGGTAATATGGCGTAGAAAGACATGCATACCCAATTTGAATTCCTGGGAATGTGTACTTTCCGAAAATATATGGTTTTCTGGGGTGAACTTACTGTTTTCTACTTTTGCCCCCCCAAAACAATGTAAATGTGTTGATTTTGCAGTACCTGAAATGTCAGACTATATGGGGGTCTTCCTTTTAGGGCCCCTATATGCCACATGCTTGGGTACACCTATACATATTGGGCATCAAACTGTTCAGAGGACCCTAGGCTTTCATATTTGGGGTGATTTGTCTTGATACCTAAAAGTATGTGGGTAATACGATGCTGCAGGTTAGATATTTTGAGGTGATTTTTGGAAATGTCACCTAAATCACCAAATTTAGGAATGATTTGCGGCTTGGTACTTTGGCGTAGAAAGACATGCATACCCAATTTGGATTCGTTGGAATGTGTACTTTCCGAAAATATATGGTTTCCTGGGGTGAACTTACTGTTTTCTACTTTTGCCCCCCAAAACAATGTAAATGTGTTGATTTTGCAGTACCTGAAATGTCAGACTATATGGGGGTCTTACTTTTAGGGCCCCTATATGCCACACGCTTGGGTACACCTATACATATTGGGCATCAAACTGTTCAGAGGACCCTAGGCTTTCATATTTGGGGTGATTTGTCTTGATACCTAAAAGTATGTGGGTAATACGATGCTGCAGGGTAGATATTTTGAGGTGATTTTTGGAAATGTCACCTAAATCACCAAATTTAGGAATGATTTGCGGCTTGGTAATATGGCGTAGAAAGACATGCATACCCAATTTGGATTCATTGGAATGTGTACTTTCCGAAAATATATGGTTTTCTGGGGTGAACTTACTGTTTTCTAGTTTTGCCCCCCCCCAAAACAATGTAAATGTGTTGATTTTGCAGTACCTGAAATGACAGACTATATGGGGGTCTTACTTTTAGGGCCCCTATATGCCACATGCTTGGGTACACCTATACATATCGGGCATCAAACTGTTCAGAGGACCCTAGGCTTTCATATTTGGGGTGATTTGTCTTGATACCTAAAAGTATGTGGGTAATACGATGCTGCAGGGTAGATATTTTGAGGTGATTTTTGGAAATGTCACCTAAATCACCAAATTTAGGAATGGTTTGCCGCTTGGTACTTTGGTGTAGAAAGACATGCATACCCAATTTGGATTCAGGGGAATGTGTACTTTCCGAAAATATATGTTTTTCTGGGGTGAACGTACTTTTTTCTACCTTTGCCGCCCCCCAAAAAGGTGTAAATGTGTTGATTTTGCAGTATCTGAAATGACAGAACAAACGGGTGGTCTTCCTTTTGGGGCCTCCTATGCCACGTGCTTGGGTACATCTATTCATATTGGGCATCAAACTGTTCAGTGGACCCAGGATTTTATATTTGGGGTGTTTTACATTGATATCTAATGATGTGTGGGAGATATGTTGCTGTAGAGTGGAAGCTTTGAGGTCATTTTTCAAAAAATTCACCAATTTCTATAAAACATTATAACTTTAGGAAACAATTGCAACTTGGTGGTTTGGAGTACAAAGATATTTCTACCCATTTTTGATTCACCAGAATCTGTTCTTTCTAGTAATGGGTAGTTTTCTAGGGTAAACCTACTGTTAGTGGAATGTTTGGCCTTGAAATCAAAAGTATGCCGTTTGCGGAGTGTTGCTTTGGAAATTTGGTTGTGTACTGCTTGTAGATTTTGAGCTATACAAGTGAGAAATCTCCATAAAACTATATATATTTGGTATTGTCGTGTTCAGGAGACATAGACCTTTCTAAATCGGCTGTGTTCTCGTACATAAAATGAATGATGTTTCTGATATATGTGATTGTTCTTCATGCAACATGATTTTTTTCATTTTTTTTGACACTTAGAATCCAATATTTTTTTAGAGAAGTAGAATTACACCAAAATTCTTGCATATTGTGAAAGTTCAGGTTGTCCTGAAAAAAACAATATATTGTTTTCCTGGGTTAACTAAAAGACCACCCCAGGAAAGGCCCTTAAAGTGAAAGAGTGCAAAATATCTAAAAACTGCTTGGCAGTAGATGTTCGCATCTAGGACAAAACGGCTGGCAGGGAAAGGGTTAAGATACCGGTCATTTTTTCCTGAGTCATGATCCAATCAATCTTATGCTTAGCGATCTCAATGGACAATACTTTTGTCTTCCATGCTTTTGCAATAGTGCTCTTAGCAGCAGTAGTAATGGCCGTAAAAAGTTGGAATTGGGACCGAGTGAGTTGGTCAGGTTTTTGCCCCAATAAAGCCGTTTTAGGATGTCTAGGAATTGCAACTTGGAACACAGAGTGAGTCATAGTGTAAACTCTAATCCAGAAGCGACGCACACTCGGGCATTCCCACCAAATATGGAACATAGAACCCACTTGTCCACACTCACGAAAACATCTAGGGTATGTTGAGAAATTCTAATAATGTTATAAGGTGTTTTTTCCTTACATTTTCCATAAAAAAAACATCCTTTCCCATTTGTTTTTTTAGAGAAAGTGAGTTTAGTCATGGTTTGAAAGCCTCTAAAACCACTAAAATTATATAAATAGGCCTCCACGTCTAGGTGGCCATCAAGAAAGCTGTGAAATGTTAAAAATCTGTTAAATTTGCAATATGCTCTTGTGTACAGGATTGACTTATCAGTTTATGTAAAAACAAAATATTTGCTTTAAAAACATGTATTTTAATAGACTTGGAGGCCTATTCATCAACAGTATGATTTTAGTTGGTGGATTTATTTAAGTGCAAAAACCATTAAAAACTCTAACGCAAAAATTTACCAAGTAAAAGTTGTCAAGGTCCTATAAAAGTCAATAAGAGCTGTGCTGATCTTATTGGAATACTTTTAATCAATTTAGACTTTTAGAAGCTTTCAACTATTTTTTGAGGAAGTCCTATCTACTCTATTGCACTTCACCTTGTCTGAGGCGGCGAAGGCAAGTCTGGCGCAAGAGGTAATGCTCAGTAAAATCCGCATCTTCGGGAATTTGCATAGTTACGTCCATTCACCAGAGCGCAAATTCGCCAGGTGTTAGGGAGTGAAGTACCGCTAGCGTCTATCTCCTTTGCTAGCTAAGTTACGCTGGCGACCGTTAGTAAATCGTCAAAGTTCTGAAATTATGTCAAATTTACTATTCGCCAGCGAAAATTCACCAGCGTTAGTCACTTCGCCCTTTAGTAAATTTGTCCCATAGACTACAGTAATTATTGATTAAATTTATAGATATAAATTGCACAGACAGACTGGGTTTGATCCCAATAAAAAAGTTGATCCTCGATGTTATAGGCATAGCTGTTCTAACAGCAGGAGGCCAGAATAGTCCAGTACATGTATCATGGAATCTAAAAACATCAAAGCTGTGCAAAATGTGCAGCTGGAGTTACAGGATACTTAACGGGCCATAATACCGTTTATAGAAACAGCGTGAACAATTCTTTATGTTTTTGCAAGTTTGTATTCTCTCTATTCCTTCCTAAGTTAATAGAACAGTGCTATCCCTATTCTATACTAAATATGCTAGCATCAAGTCCCTTATGTTATAGTGTTTTGTTTACTTACTCTTATGCTGAGGTTTTATAAAAGGGATGTTCACATATAAATTAATTTTAGAGGGCAGGGAATAGTATTCTAAGACATTTGCAGTTTCTATTATTTCAGAATTATTATTATTTCAGGATTCTGCTTTTTTCAGCACGAATCGGCTGAATCCAAGGGGCAAATTCACTAAGATGCGAAGTTGCGCCAGGCGCAACTTCGCCGCACTTCGCCAGGCGTATTTTCGCCAGCGCTCCGCAAATTCACTAAAATCCGAAGTTGCGCACAGGGGTAGCGTAAGTTTGCGAAGTTGCGCTAGCATTAATTCGCCAAGCGAATCGAAGTTTCTCTAGCGATGGTTCATTTGCATACGGCGCCAAATTTAAATTTCAATGGAGGAACACGTATCTGCACTACAAATGCCTAGAAAACCTTCAAATCAGCAAATATAAATTTTATTTTGCCCTACACATGTGCCCACTGTCTAGGTAAGTTTTCATGAGTCAGGAAATGTAGGGGGGAAGGAGGGGAGCCCCAAAAAATTTTTTGGTCTTTTTCAGCCTATCACCCATCATGTACAAAACACGCCAGCGTTTTTTGGGACTTTTGACTTTTTTTGAAACAATCCCTATCTACTCTATTGCGCTTCGCCAGGTCTGAGGTGGCAAAGGAAGTCTAGCGTAAAAGGTAGCGTTCAGTACACTGCGCAAGTTAGTGAATTTGCGTAGTTACATCGCTAGCGAAAATTCGCCTGGCGTAAGTGTGCGAAGTAACACTAGCGAATTTACATCAGCGTTCGTTAGTGAATTTGCAAAGTACCGAAAATGCCAAACGCTAGCGAATTGACGCTAGCGTTCGGCGCTTAGTGAACTTGCACCCAAGTCCTTGGTACTTAAATCCTTGAAATCATGTGGCTTTTTATCACACAAACAAGTAAAATCATTTTTGACCACACATGTCTCTTTAAGCCTGCTTGGCAAATTAGGGTTCGGATTCAGTTCAGTATTTGGCTGAATCTTTCACAAAGGATTTGGAGTTTGGCAAAATTCGGATTCTGGATCCAGTGTATCCCTATTGATCATGTCAACACTTAAAATGATGAAAAATAATGAGGGGGCATTTATGAATGACGCCCACAGTTCCAAGTCACTACCCAGGTACAGCAAGTCACCAAACACTGAACACAGTTGAGCACCGAGTGGAAACTTGTCTGCAAGACAAAAAGAACAGCCGTGTCCATTTATCATAAATTGCATGGCTAGTGTGGCAGACATTCCTCCTATGGTATACCAGGCCTCCAGAATAATGTTATAAAAATAAAAGCTACAAAATAGTATGCACTTCGTACTGCTTCATAAGCTCTTTAATGCTTAAATCTCAATCATTTCAACGATATCTAATGTCTATATCTAATAACTCATAAGAAGTGTAATCTTAAATACTTGTAATGATCTTGTTATAGTTTCATAGTGTTAATTAGGATGCATGTTTTTTTTTAAATATATTCTAGAGTAAAAGACTAATGCATTTGATTCTATATTTTGGGTTTGTCTTCAATTGGTGTATTCATTGGTGTAGTTCTTAAATACATTTCAGGGCTAGTAATAACTCTTACACTATACCCTTTAGTAAGAGGCACAGTTTCACAGCCTAAACTAAGTTCATACAGTCAACAGTAACCCCCTAATCCCTATATGTAGAGGTGTGAGATATCCCTTTTATGCCCCCATAATCATTGATTTAGGCTGGATCTTCTAATAAATATAAAGTTGCCCCCACTTTAACCAATCCATTAACTAGGTAGCCATAAAGTAAAAGTTCTTCACTTTACCAATAAACCTTCTCTTGTTTGTGTGTAATTAGTTAGGGAGTGTCCAGACTTAGAAATGACCTGTAACCAGCAATACAATGTATGGTAGATCCTGTTTTATGGGGTAATGTTTGCTACAAGTTTTGTAATAAATATTATTTGCCCAGTAGTTAGCATATTCTGGTCTAAGGCTGATTCTCCTGGACTACTGGACAATGAGCACACTTTGCACCTGTTACCACATTTCTTGTTAAGTTCTAAACTTCTATACAATGATTATGGACAAACCAACCACACTGACTTTAACATTATCTGATACTCTACTGATTCCACATTTGATTCTCATTTTCTTTCATATATCCAATATTTGGAGGTAGAGAAGAGCAAGCAATCAAAATATTCTGTTGTGATAGAATGTTGACTTTTTTTAAGATTACAGAAGATTATGGAAGTGCAAAATATTGCTATTACAAATAAAGCACAGAAAGCTTATTGTTTATTATAATTGTTCTCTCTGGAAATTGATCAATAATCAAAACTAAAATTGCTATTTTTTCTTAAATTAAATCTTTCTATAAAAGCAGTAGGTCTTCATGCTTTGTAATTTCAAGAAAACTGAAGTTTAAGCCATGAAAAGATGCCACTATAGGAACATTCTTGAAATAATTAAGTAACAGAAGCTCCCTGTAAATGTATCTCCACATTTTGTACAAAGAATACCTCTCAATGAATAATGAACTATATTTACCAAAATACAAAAATTAAGAAATCCCTCCATTTCTTTAATCAACCATTAATCATACATTGGTAGGTCTCTCCAAAAATATTACCCCTGTTGTAAGAAAATATGTAATTTACAAACTGACCTGCTCTCTATCCAGCATCATTTTCTAAAAGTTGGAGTAACAGTAAATAGAATTTGGAATTCTCATAATAGGTATCCAGTAAGTAACAAACATTGTGTTGATTAAAGGGCAATTCAATAAATAACCTATAGATTAATTTACTATACTATTGAGGGAAGATATTCAGGGGCAGTTATCTGATATCTGATATCTTCTGGAAGTCTGCTGACACGACTTTGAGGAGAATAGTTTGCTAAACTGGCCTTGGCTTTTGTGGGTGTTTTCTAGAACTGTAATTGGCTTGGGTCCCATTGCTTGCTTGTGTAGCAGTTGGCTGGGGCAACAACATAGCTTACTGGTAGATGGCTTTAAGTCACATTGGTTGGTTCAGCAGCTTATCCTTGTGCTGTTGTATGCCCAGTTTAGATTTGGTGGTTGGTGGTGAAGCTACTGGGCTGTACCAGCATGGCTCTACAAAGGTTACAATGATATGCTGATTTAGGATAACCCAGAGTTGGTGTTCATTTAGTTAAGTCTTCATTAGGTATTATTAGCTTGGAGTTGGTTGATCTTGGCCTGATCTCTGGTGTGGAGTTGACTCCGGTCAGCACTGGTTTGAGCTGCTTCCATTAAGCTGCAGGACTAGGCTAATGTGGGCCAAGTCTTTTTAGGGCCACTTGCTATTGCTGAGGATCGTGTATTTCTCCAGCACTGGTGATAGATGCATCCAAGTTGTGTTTAGTTTCTGATCTGATTGATTTCCTGGTGGTTTCTAGGGTGTTTTAGTTCTGAGATGGCTATTGCCATCATTCTGGTTGTGTCCTAGGGCACCTTTTTGTTTTAACAGTTGCAGGATTTTTGTTCTTCCCTAGGTGGGGTTTTGTCAGATAACCATATTGCAGGTATCCCTCTAGTCACCGAGGGAACCTTTTTAAGCAGAATATGTTTATTCTTAGTCTGCAATGCTTGATCCTCAAGTGCCGGTCTCTGTAATTTAGTGGTTGATTTTGTAGCTCTTGTTGTCAATCGTTTACCATGTTCTAGGACATGTTGTTCATGTTTTTGTGCCTTTAATCTACCCTTTTCAGGAGATATACATTTTATCAGCTCCCCTGTTGGATGGATGTGATGCTGGCCTTTTCTCAGGGCCTCCTTAGCATCAGTTTGGTTTTTGCATTATGTTGGTTATTCCCACCCCTTGTTCTCGGGGCATGGCTTGGTAGATCCCATGTGTACTGACATGGAGGGGCGTAGAAGAAATAGAGAATTTTACTTTCCTACTTGACGTAAATTCCTTTTCTTCTAGTCCCGACATGTCAGTACAGGGTTTCCCATCCCAATTTATTTTGGTTACTGTACTGCTATGGCAAAAGTATAACTGTGGTGAGGAGGAAGTCATGTGGTCTTGTAGGTCATGATTCATTTTGATTGGCTATGTTATAGGTCCTACCTCCAGGTCTGGAAGGGGCAATGCCCCATGTGTACTGACATGTCAGGACTGGAAGAAAAGGAATTTACGTCAAGTAGGTAAGTAAAATTCTCTATTTCCATGGGGTAATCTCACTCCAGGTCAAGAGTTCATTAGACACAGTTTCACATGTAGAGGCAAGTTGTTTGAGAAAAAAAGGAAATCATTTAAAAAAAAAGTGATTATTTGGATAAAATGAAGTCTACGGGAGACAGCCATTCCATAATTTGAAACTTTTGGGATAACGGGTTTACGAATAACGGATCCCATACCTGTATAGCAAGTTTATAAACTGTATGGCATCAGAAAGACACAATATAATTCTAGACAGTGATCCATGATATTGGGGCACATTTACTTAGCTCGAGTGAAGGAATAGAAGAAAAAATACTTCTAATTTAGAATGTTTTTTTTGGCTACTTGGACCATCGAATTGGCTACTTCGACCTTCAACTATGACTTCGAACGATTCAAACTAAAAATCGTTTGACTATTCGACCATTCGATAGTCGAAGTACTGTCTCTTTAAAAAAAACTTCAACCCCCTACTTCACCAGCTAAAACCTACCGAACATCAATGTTAGCCTACGGGGAAGGTCTCCATAGGCTTCCTAACAATTTTCTGATCGAAGGAAAATAGTTTGATCGATGAATTAAAATCATTTGAATCGTTTGATCGTAGGAAATGCGGTAAATCCTTCGACTTCGATATTTGAAATCGAAGGATTTTACTTCGACTGTCGAATATTGAGGGTTAATTAACCCTCGATATTCGACCCTAAGTAGATGTGCCCCTTAGTGTGTAATGTACTTGAATTATATGTACCGTATATACTCGTGTATAAGCCGACCCGTGTATAAGCCGAGGTACCTAATTTTACCTACAAAAACTGGGAAAACGTATTGACTCGTGTATAAGCCTAGACACAACTACAGCCCTGTCTCCCAGCAGCGCACATTCTGCCAAAGCGACCCCCCCAGTGATCAACCGGACTTCTTTGCAAAGCTGATGGTGACAGAGAATTGCCAAACGGATTACTGTGTGCATTGTCCCACTGTCCGACTACCATGTGCAGAGGGTGCTGTTTGATATTGCCATCACTGTTAATTTTTTGTATAACCAACAGAGGGCGCTGTGTGATATTGCAGTCACTGTTATTCTTTCGTATAACCAAAAGAGGGCGCTGTGTGATATTGCAGTCACTGTTATTCTTTCATACAACCAACAGATGGCGCTGTGTGATATTGCAGTCCCTGTTATTCTTTCATACAACCAACAGATGGCACTGTGTGATATTGCAGTCACTGTTAATCTTTCATATAACCAACAGAGGGCGCACTGTTATTCTTTCATATAACCAACAGAGGGCATTGTGGGATATTGCAGTCTCTCCCCAAGTGAACTGTTGGTATAGGAATGATTAAAAGTGACTGCAATCTCAGCTACTCGGGTACCGCTGACCCGCGTATAAGCCGAGGTAGACTTTTTCAGCACATTTTGGATGCTGAAAAACTCTGCTTATACGCGGGTATATACGGTAACTTGTAAGACTTAAGGGCTTATTTATGGTAGGGGAAGGGCTTGGTTGAAAGATAAGTGTAGAATTACTATACACTAGGGGGGCGAGTTACTAAAATTCGGATTTCTATTTTTTCTCAAAAAATTAGTTTTTTTTACATTTTTCTTAATCTCAAAAAATGCAGATTTATTAAGTGTAAAAATCTGTAATAGAAAACTTAAAAGCAGTAGAGGTGTGTGTGTGTGTCTATATATATATATATATATATATATAGTTATATAGTTATATAGTGACTAAAGTACCCCCTCTTGTAAAATATAAGGATATTATAAGTTACAGAGGAGTTTTATGACCATATAAAAACACGAGGGCAAAGGTCGAGTGTTTTTATACAGGTCCTGGAACTTCAAGTAACTTCTAATATCCTTATATTTTACAAGAGGGGGTACTTTGTTCACTTCAACTGGGGGTACTTTATTTATTATAATACACAAATTTCAGTGAGTCACGTGACAGAAATGACATCAGAACTCACCGTTTATAACTTATGACATCAGAACTCACCGTTAGTGATGGGCGAATTTATTCGCCAGGCGCGAATTCGCAGCGAATTTGCGCGATTCGACGACAGCGAATAAATTCGTGAAACACCCGCGAAAATTCATGGCAAAAATTCGCCCAAGTCAAAAAAATTTTTTTTTGAAAGAAAAAGTATGCCGGCGTAAAAAAAATGGGCGCCGGCGTCAAAAACTGCCGCCGGCGCCGTTCCGTGAATTTCTCGCCGTTTCATGAATTCTGCACGAAATTCGTGCATTTTTCGGCGAAACTACTCACTGCTCACCGTTTATAAGGATATCATTTATAGGCTATTCATGGCTTTTGTGTATAATATATATCTATATATATCTATATATCTATATATATATATATATATATATATATAATGTCTGGACCCAAACGAGTCTATGCAGAGACATTTGACTGCTATTATTTGCAGATACACCTTGAAATACATCATAGTGTAAATGAAAGCACCAACAGGATGATCTATCATTAGAGATACATCTAAGATTAATCAGGATACAACAGAATGTTAGGTAGCACAGTATCTGTAATACTGTACATATTTTATCAGTTAAGGAAGTTTATTAGGTTTTACACGTGCTGTAATGTTAAGTACTGGCCAGCTGCTGCAATACACTGATTTGGAACCATCTTAAGCCCAACAAATTGTCTACTGATACTTCTGTTACATACAGTATCTAGAAATAAACATTGTTGCATGGTTGATGCATGATGCCTGTTTTCATTTCATAAAACTTGATGCGGGAGAATGTAATAAAAGTCGGTAACGGTAAAAATATTCGCAATGCAAAAAGTTATGCCTTTGCGCGAACAAATTTTGCTTTAATATAGCTTTTGAAAACACGGAAACTCTTTAACGACCACTTCCGACATTTTATAGTTTGTGCCAATGCACAGTAAATATAATAAAACATCATTCTGAAAAAGTCGTTATGTTTGCTCCAAAAGATTACTACACTTTCAAGCACTTCGTAAGAGTGCGCAATTAAAATTTGCAATTAAAATTCGCAATGCAATAACAGTTTAAGGAACAATATTACATTGCGAGATGTGGATTTTTATTCTTATTGGTGCAAACTGTTTTGCGCTTTGCGACTTTAATTACATTCCCCCGATCATGTTTTGTCTTGCATTGTGTATCAAACACCAGCAGAAAGTCCTTGTCATAGTGGGTGAAATACAAGCAAATAAATTTTTGCATGATTAAGTTATTTTAAGGTTTTGTTTTCAGCGATTCTCAGCACCCACTATGACAGGGATTTTCTGAAGATAAAACTCCATGTGTGTCATTGCTCTAAGGCACTATGATTGCAGTATTAGTAGTAGACGTCCATTGCATATCTATGCCTCTCTCTTTTTGTAAATCTGTCCTCTCCAAATTTCCTGCCTCATTTTCTCCTCAGTATCATTCCCTTTGAGAAACTATTTACTGGATTACTATTTACAGTAAATTTATTTAAATTTATTTAGTAAATGTATTTATTTACTGGAAAACTATTTACAGGACATGGGCTGAAGATACTCAAAACAGAGGTAGACCAAGGGATAGCATTTTGGGTAGTGGATGTTGCCCATCTGCTCCTTACCTTTAAACTTTCATCAAACTCCTGCATCCTTGGTAAAATACAGCACGTGTTAGACTAGTTTATTCTACAGCAGAAATAATATAAATGGCAAATAATGACAAAATAATAATTTGAACACCCACACTTTTTGCCACAACTTTTCTTTTGTCTGTGGTATGCTGATGATATTTATATGAACAATTCAGCATTTTTCCCCATTGTTCCAGCAACGATGTCCAAATGGACAGCATTTGTTTAGTAAATCTTGTGTAAGTTGCAGTGGACACAATTTCCACATGGTTTCATTAGTATGTTGTCACTTCTGGCATGTGGCTATGTTCGGGGGAAGCGACACATAAGCGTTTATAGAAAAAAACAATGTGATGAGCTTTAATAAAAGTGGTCATTTCTAAATATTAGTAAAGCTGCTAATTTTGTATTTACAAGAGTCCAAAGTATGCAGCTCAAGTTTATTGATGGGATATTGTCATAGAAAAAAACTTTTTAAAAAATGCATCAGTTAATAGTGCTGCTCCAGCAGAATTCTGCACTGAAATTCATTTCTCAAAAGACCAAACAGATCTTTTTATATTTAATTTTGAAATCTGACATGGGGCTAGACATACTGTATTGTCAGTTTCCCAGCTGCCCCAGTCATGTGACTTGTGCTCTGATAAACTTCAGCCACTCTTTATGCTGTACTGCAAGTTGGAGTGATATCACCCCCCCCCCTTTTCCCCCTCAGCAGCCTAACTGAAAGATAACCAGTTAGCAGCTCCCTAAAACAAGATAAAAGATGCCTGGTAGATCTAAGCACTCAGTGGTAAAACCCAGGTCCCACTGTGACACATTCAGTTACATTGAGTAAGACAAACACCAGCCTGCCAGAAAGCAGGTTCAATCTTAAAGTGCTGGCTCTATCTGAAAGCACATGACCAGGCAAAATGACCTGAGATAGAGCCTACACACATTAATATTACAAATAAAAAAATACATTTGCTGGTTCAGGAATGACATTTTACGTGGTGGAGTGAATTATTTGCAGTGTATACAGTGTAACTTAGAAATAAAAACGACATCATAAAAATCATGACAGAATCCCTTTAAGGTGGACTTTCAAGCACACAGAAGATGGACTTACAAGTAGGGATGCACCGAATCCTTGTGCCTGGCTGAACCGAATCTGAATTTGCATATGTAAATTAGGGGTGGGTAGGGAAATCACATGACTTTTCGTCACAAAAGAAGAATGTTTTCCACTTTTTCCTTTCCTGCCACTAATTTGCATATGCAAATTAGGATTTGGGTTCGGTATTCGGCCGAATATTTCACCAAGGATTTGGGGATTCGGGGCATCCCTACTTACAAGCACACAGAAGATGGATTTACAAGCACACAGAGCATGGGATTACAAGTACACAGAGAATGGTTTTACAAGCTCACAGAGGATTGACTTACAAGCACACAGAAGATGAGTTTACAAGCTGTATGAGAGCCTATTGGCACAACATAAAAAGGCAGCATGTTGCTACCTCTCTCAAAAAAAGCTATTAGGTACAGGGGTCCCTTGTTCCAATACATGTGGTAGTTTATGCCACTCTCCTCGTACACCAAGATAGGCACAACTGGGACATTCAGATGAACACACGTTGGCGCAAGTGCTTTGTATGACATGACATTGTAGCAGCTGTTTTCACCCATTTTCTCACCAAGGGGGTTATTTATCAAAATCAGAATTTATCTCATTATTTTCTGAAATATTCTCTGACCAAATCTGCATGGGTTATTTCCCTTTATTTATCGGTACATTTTCCAGAAAAAAACTCGAAAAACTTGAGAAAATTGTCGGACTAAATTTTTTCGGATTTTTGCCCGAAAACCACGAAATCTTCAGATTATTGCATGAAACCCAGTGCAGATCAGGGTATCTTCAGGACTTCTCCCATTGACTTATATACTGTACAACCTAGGCCGGTTCCATCCTCGGGGTATAATAAATCCCGAAAAAATTCGAGTTTTTTTTCCACTAAAAACTCGGATTTTTATAGTAAAAAAAAAAAGTTTTTGACATTTGAACTTTAATAAATAATCCCCTAGTGTTGTGCCTAGTAATAGTAATGGAATAGTACCACCAAAAATGTAAGTGTTTTAAAGAAAAGACAATATAATGTACTGGTATCCTGTACTGGCATAACAGGTGTATTTACTTCAGATAAACAACTATAGTTTATATTAACCCTTTAAGTGCCACAGAACGTAGAATCTACGTTCTGTGGATCAAAGGACCAAAGTGCCACAGATCGTAGATTCTACGTTCTGCAGCACTTCCGGGTTTGCGAGTGGAGGAGCGGCTGTTAGAGCCGCTCGCTCCGCTCCTTCACGATCCCCTGCCCCTAGACAACGAGCAGAGCAGGGGATCGTGTGGCCCCTGGGGCGCGATCGCCCAGGGGCCCCAAAGCAGCAGCAGGGACGCGTTTCCTATGCGTCCTGCTGCTGCCTGCGCTGCACTTCCGCCCAGCTCCGCCCCCACATGGCTGATGATCGTTGGAGCTGGAGATCTGCTGCGTGGGACCCTTTCTGATCGATCTGCAGCATCTACCCCAGGTAAGTGTAACATTTACACACACAAAAACACACAAACACACCAACACACACTTATTACAGTAATATACACTTACATTCACACTTACACACACTCACACATAGATTTTTGGGGATTGGGGGGGTCACACACACTCACAGCACCCATGTACACTTGCACACGCGCACACGCGCAAATAACATGCAATTTACCCATTGTGCACACGCATATGTACATATATGGCTTTGTGGCTTTTTTTTTTTTTTTCTTATCGCATCGTCTCTTTTTGGGCTAAAAAAAATGTTTTATTGCCGTTCCAAATAGCGTATTCGCTAACCGTACTGTGCAATAGCTTTTGTATGTTATTTTGGTGGTTATATTGCAATTTTGGGTATTTTGGTGCATTTTTAGCCATTTTATTGAATTTTTAGCCATTTTATTGCATTTTCAGCTCTGCATTTGTGTTGTTCACTTGTTTCTGTCCGTATAATCGATTTGGCCCAGCTAAAATATTCAAACGGTAATTCTGGTGGCCGATTACACTAGTGTGAAAAAAAAAGCATTGATTTTTGTGGTTTTATTAGTTTTTGGTGATTTATTTGCATTTCACACTGTTCTGTGTTATTTTGTTTTGCCTATGTAAATTTTATCTACTATATATCCATTTGGGGGTCTCTGTGCGCCACATAGTTTGGTATATCTATGCATATTGGGCATCAAAGTGTTCAGCAGACCCCTGTCGTTCATATTTAGGATGTTTTATGCTGATACGTTACGAAATGTGGGGCACATAATGGGGTAAAATTCAAGCTTTGTGACGATTTTCAGAAATTTGATAAAAAACGTTATGTTCAGCATTGCTTTGCAGTTTGGCAGTTTGCAGTAGAAACACTTATTTACCCATTTTGGATTCTTCAGAATGTGTACTTTCTGAAAATATATGGTTTTCTGGGGTCTCTGTACTGTTAGGGGGGTCTAATGTCGCATAATACACACACCAGGTGCTTATATTGCAGCAGCCAGCGCGTCAGCTGTGAAAATGTCTATACATATTGTCATTTGGGGGCTCTGTGCGCCACATACTTTGGTATATCTATGCATATTGGGCATCAAAGTGTTCAGTAGACCCCTGGCGCTCATATTTAGGATGTTTTATGCTGATAAGCTACGAAATGTGGGGCATATAATGGGGTAGAATTCAAGCTTTGTGACGATTTTCAGAAATTTGATAAAAACCGTTATGTTCAGCATTGCTTTGCAGTTTGGCAGTTTGCAGTAGAAACACTTATTTACCCATATTGGATTCGTCAGAATGTGTACTTTCTGAAAATATATGGTTTTCTGGGGTCTCTGTGCTGTTAGGTGGTCTAATGTCGCATAATACACACACCGGGTGGTTATATTGCAGCAGCCAGCGCGTCAGCCGTGAAAATGTCTATACATATTGTCATTTGGGGGTCTCTGTGCGCCACATAGTTTGGTATATCTATGCATATTGGGCATCAAAGTGTTCAGTAGACCCCATGCGCTCATATTTAGGATGTTTTATGCTGATAAGTTACGAAATGTGGGGCATATAATGGGGTAAAATTCAAGCTTTGTGACGATGTTCAGAAATTTGATAAAAACCGTTACGTTCAGCATTGCTTTGCAGTTTGACAGTTTGCAGTAGGAACACATATTTACCCATATTGGATTCGTCAAAATGTGTACTTTCTGAAAATATATGGTTTTCTGGGGTCTCTGTACTGTTAGGGGGGTCTAATGTCGCATATTACACACACCAGGTGCTTGTATTGCAGCAGCCAGCGCGCATCAGCCGTGAAAATGTATACACTATTGTCATTTGGGGGTCTCTGTGCGCCACATAGTTTGGTATATCTATGCATATTGGGCATCAAAGTGTTTAGTAGACCCCTGGCGTTCATATTCAGGATGTTTTATGCTGATAAGTTACGAAATGTGGGGCATATAATGGGGTAAAATTCAAGCTTTGTGACGATTTTCAGAAATTTGATAAAAACCGTTACGTTCAGCATTGCTTTGCAGTTTGACAGTATGCAGTAGGAACACATATTTACCCATATTGGATTCGTCAGAATGTGTACTTTCCGAAAATATATGGTTTTCTGGGGTCTCTGTACTGTTAGGGGGGTCTAATGTCGAATATTACACACACCGGGTGCTTATATTGCAGCAGCCAGCGGGCGTCAGCCGTGAAAATGTATACACTATTGTCATTTGGGGGTCTCTGTGCGCCACATAGTTTGGTATATCTATGCATATTGGGCATCAAAGTGTTCAGTAGACCCCTGGCGTTCATATTCAGGATGTTTTATGCTGATAAGTTACGAAATGTGGGGCATATAATGGGGTAAAATTCAAGCTTTGTGACGATGTTCAGAAATTTGATAAAAACCGTTACGTTCAGCATTGCTTTGCAGTTTGACAGTTTGCAGTAGGAACACATATTTACCCATATTGGATTCGTCAAAATGTGTACTTTCTGAAAATATATGGTTTTCTGGGGTCTCTGTACTGTTAGGGGGGTCTAATGTTGCATATTACACACACCAGGTGCTTGTATTGCAGCAGCCAGCGCGCATCAGCCGTGAAAATGTATACACTATTGTCATTTGGGGGTCTCTGTGCGCCACATAGTTTGGTATATCTATGCATATTGGGCATCAAAGTGTTTAGTAGACCCCTGGCGTTCATATTCAGGATGTTTTATGCTGATAAGTTACGAAATGTGGGGCATATAATGGGGTAAAATTCAAGCTTTGTGACGATTTTCAGAAATTTGATAAAAACCGTTACGTTCAGCATTGCTTTGCAGTTTGACAGTATGCAGTAGGAACACATATTTACCCATATTGGATTCGTCAGAATGTGTACTTTCCGAAAATATATGGTTTTCTGGGGTCTCTGTACTGTTAGGGGGGTCTAATGTCGCATATTACACACACCGGGTGCTTATATTGCAGCAGCCAGCGCGCGTCAGCCGTGAAAATGTATACACTATTGTCATTTGGGGGTCTCTGTGCGCCACATAGTTTGGTATATCTATGCATATTGGGCATCAAAGTGTTCAGTAGACCCCTGGCGTTCATATTCAGGATGTTTTATGCTGATAAGTTACGAAATGTGGGGCATATAATGGGGTAAAATTCAAGCTTTGTGACGATTTTCAGAAATTTGATAAAAACCGTTATGTTCAGCATTGCTTTGCAGTTTGGCAGTTTGCAGTAGAAACACTTATTTACCCATATTGGATTCGTCAGAATGTGTACTTTCTGAAAATATATGGTTTTCTGGGGTCTCTGTACTGTTAGGTGGTCTAATGTCGCATAATACACACACACCGGGTGGTTATATTGCTGCAGCCAGCGTGTCAGCCGTGAAAATGTCTATACATATTGTCATTTGTGGGTCTCTGTGCGCCACATAGTTTGGTATATCTATGCATTTTGGGCATCAAAGTGTTCAGTAGACCCCTGGCGCTCATATTTAGGATGTTTTATGCTGATAAGTTACGAAATGTGGGGCATATAATGGGATAAAATTCAAGCTTTGTGACAATTTTCAGAAATTTGATAAAAACTGTTACGTTCAGCATTGCTTTGAAGTTTGACAGTTTGCAGTAGGAACACATATTTACCCATATTGGATTCGTCAGAATGTGTACTTTCTGAAAATATATGGTTTTCTGGGGTCTCTGTACTGTTAGGGGGGTCTAATGTCGCATATTACACACACCGGGTGCTTATATTGCAGCAGCCAGCGTGCGTCAGCCGTGAAAATGTATATACACTATTGTCATTTGGGGGTCTCTGTGCGCCACATAGTTTGGTATATCTATGCATATTGGGCATCAAAGTGTTTAGTAGACCCCTGGCGTTCATATTCAGGATGATTTATGCTGATAAGTTACGAAATGTGGGGCATATAATGGGGTAAAATTCAAGCTTTGTGACGATTTTCAGAAATGTGATAAAAACCGTTACGTTCAGCATTGCTTTGCAGTTTGACAGTTTGCAGTAGGAACACATATTTACCCATATTGGATTCGTCAGAATGTGTACTTTCTGAAAATATATGGTTTTCTGGGGTCTCTGTACTGTTAGGTGGTCTAATGTCGCATAATACACACACCGGGTGGTTATATTGCAGCAGCCAGCGCGTCAGCCGTGAAAATGTCTATACATATTGTCATTTGGGGGTCTCTGTGCCCCACATAGTTTGGTATATCTATGCACATTGGGCATCAAACTGTTTAGTAGACCCCTATGTTTATATTTAGGATGCTTTATGCTGGTAATGATACATGGACAATACGATGCTGGAAAGTTGAAGCTTTGAGGCAATTTTCAGAATATTTTACCAAAACCGCCAAATTTGGCAAAGCCTTGCGACTCAGTAGTTTGGGGCAGAAAGGCATGGGTACCCATTTTAGATTCTGTATAATGTGTACTTTCCAAAAATATATGGGTTTGGGGGGTAAACATATATTTCTGTGTTTTTACCCCACAAAAATGCAGTCAATGTGTTGATTTTTCATTAGCTGAAGTTACCCACAGGACTATTTGTATGCGCTAACTTCATTTTGGGGCCTCTAACTGCCATATACTTTGGTAAACCTATGCACAGTGGGCACCAAACTGTTTGGAGGACCCCTGGCAATCATATTTAGGGTGTTTTTTTTTGGTGCGTAACGATACATGGGTGATATGGTGCTGAGAAGTTGAAGCTTTGAGGCAATTTTCAGATATTTCACCAAAACCGACAATTGTGGGAAAGCCTTGCAACTCAGTAGTTTGGAGCAGAAAGGCATGGGTACCCATTTTAGATTCGGTAGAATGTGTACTTTCCAAAAATATATGGGTTTGGGGGGTAAACATATATTTCTGTGTTTTTACCCCACAAAAATGCAGTCAATGTGTTGATTTTTCATTAGATGAAGTTACCCACAGGACTATTTGTATGCGCTAACTTCATTTTGAGGCCTCTAACTGCCAGATACTTTGGTAAACCTATGAACAATGGCCACCAAACTGTTTGGAGGAACCCTGGCAATCATATTTAGGGTGTTTTTTCTTGGTGCGTAACGATACATGGGTGATATGGTGCTGAGAAGTTGAAGCTTTGAGGCAATTTTCAGATATTTCACCAAAACCGACAATTGTGGGAAAGCCTTGCGACTCAGTAGTTTGGAACAGAAAGGCATGGGTACCCATTTTAGATTCTGTAGAATGTGTACTTTCCAAAAATATATGGGTTTTGGGGGGTAAACATATATTTCTGTGTTTTTACCCCACAAAAATGCAGTCAATGTGTTGATTTTTCATTAGATGGTTACCCACAGGACTATTTGTATGCGCTAACTTCATTTTGAGGCCTCTAAATGCCAGATACTTTGGTAAACCTATGAACAATGGCCACCAAACTGTTTGGAGGAACCCTGGCAATCATATTTGGGGTGCTTTTTCTTGGTGCGTAACGATACATGGGTGATATGGGGCTGAGAAGTTGAAGCTTTGAGGCAATTTTCAGATATTTCACCAAAACCGACAATTGTGGGAAAGCCTTGCGACTCAGTAGTTTGGAGCAGAAAGGCATGGGTACCCATTTTAGATCCGGTAGAATGTGTACTTCCCAAAAATATATGGGTTTGGGGGGTAAACATATATTTCTGTGTTTTTACCCCACAAAAATGCAGTCAATGTGTTGATTTTTCATTAGCTGAAGTTACCCACTGGACTTTTTGTATGCACTAACTTCATTTTGGGGCCTCTAACTGCCATATACTTTGGTAAACCTATGCACAGTGGGCACCAAACTGTTTGGAGGACCCCTGGCAATCATATTTAGGGTGTTTTTGTTTGGTGCGTAACGATACATGGGTGATATGGTGCTGAGAAGTTGAAGCTTTGAGGCAATTTTCAGATATTTCACCAAAACCGACAATTGTGGGAAAGCCTTGCGACTCAGTAGTTTGGAGCAGAAAGGCATGGGTACCCATTTTAGATTCGGTAGAATGTGTACTTTCCAAAAATATATGGGTTTTGGGGGGTAAACATATATTTCTGTGTTTTTACCCCACAAAAATGCAGTCAATGTGTTGATTTTTCATTAGCTGAAGTTACCCACGGGACTGTTTGTATGCGCTAACTTCATTTTGGGGCCTCTAAATGCCAGATACTTTGGTAAACTTATGAACAATGGCCACCAAAATGTTCAGAGGAACCCTGGCAATCATATTTAGGGTGCTTTTTCTTAGTACGTAATGATACATGGGTGATATGGTGCTGGGAAGTTGAAGCTTTGAGGCAATTTTCAGATATTTCACCAAAACCGACAATTTTGGGAAAGCCTTGCGACTCAGTAGTTTGGAGCAGAAAGGCATGGGTACCCATTTTAGATTCTGTAGAATGTGTACTTTCCAAAAATATATGGGTTTGGGGGGTAAACATATGTTTCTGTGATTTTACCCCACAAAAATGCAGTCAATGTGTTGATTTCTCATTAGATGAAGTTACCCACAGGACTATTTGTATGCGCTAACTTCATTTTGAGGCCTCTAACTGCCAGATACTTTGGTAAACCTATGAACAATGGCTACCAAACTGTTTGGAGGAACCCTGGCAATCATATTTAGGGTGTTTTTTCTTGGTGCGTAACGATACATGGGTGATATGGTGCTGAGAAGTTGAAGCTTTGAGGCAATTTTCAGATATTTCACCAAAACCGACAATTGTGGGAAGGCCTTGCGACTCAGTAGTTTGGAGCAGAAAGGCATGGGTACCCATTTTAGATTCTGTAGAATGTGTACTTTCCAAAAATATATGGGTTTGGGGGGTAAACATATATTTCTGTGTTTTTACCCCACAAAAATGCAGTCAATGTGTTGATTTCTCATTAGATGAAGTTACTCACGGGACTGTTTGTATGCGCTAACTTCATTTTGGGGCCTCTAAATGCCAGATACTTTGGTAAACTTATGAACAATGGCCACCAAAATGTTCAGAGGAACCCTGGCAATCATATTTAGGGTGCTTTTTCTTAGTACGTAATGATACATGGGTGATATGGTGCTGGGAAGTTGAAGCTTTGAGGCAATTTTCAGATATTTCACCAAAACCGACAATTTTGGGAAAGCCTTGCGACTCAGTAGTTTGGAGCAGAAAGGCATGGGTACCCATTTTAGATTCTGTAGAATGTGTTCTTTCCAAAAATATATGGGTTTGGGGGGTAAACATATATTTCTGTGTTTTTACCCCACAAAAAATGCAGTCAATGTGTTGATTTCTCAGTAGCTGAAGTAAAGTCCTGAACAATTTGGATGCGCTAACTTCATATTTGTGTCTCTAAATGCCAGATACTTTGGTAAACCTATGCATAATGGGTATCAAACTGTTCAGTGGACCCCTGGCAATCATATTTCAGGTGCTTTTTCTTGGTACGTAATATAGTTTGGGATATGCGGAGCAGCAAAATAAAACCTTTGAAATGATTTTTCAAAATTTTGAATTTTATTTTGAAAAACCGCTATGTTCAGACAAGCTTTTCTGTTTGGTAGTTGGGAGTAGAGAGACATAGTTACCCATTTTGTAATCGGCAGAATGTGTACTTTTCAAAAATGTATGGTTTTCTGGGGTAAACCTATGGTTTCAGGATTTTTTGCCTTGGAATCTAAAGCATGCCGTTTTCTGCCTTAGTGCTTTCAAAATTCAGTAATATACTGCCGGGAGTTTTTGCTGTACAGAAATCCTAAATCTCCCTAAAACTATACATATCTGGTATTGGCACGTTCGAGAGACATAAGGCTTTCCAAATCAGTTGGATTTTCATCTGTAAAATGAAATATTTTTCTGGTATAAATTGATATACGATGAAAAATGGTAATTTTTCATTTTTTTTTGTTATTTAGCACTATAAATTTTTTTGCACAGGTGGAAATACATGAAAACTCAGGCAGATTTAGAAAGCTCAGTTTCTACCGAAAAAAACAATGTATAGTTTTCCTAGGTAAACTATAGGTTTCCCCTCAGAAAATGCCCCTAAAGTGAGAGAGCACAAAATGCTTAAAAACGGCTGGCATTTCGCGTAACCAAAATGTGAAATTCTGCTGGCACTTAAAGGGTTAACAACTGTCTGTATAGCCATGAAGGCAGCCATTCAAGCACAAGACATAGTATATAACAGTTAAGTTCTGAAGAATCCCATTGTATGCTACAGAACGTATCTGTTATCTGCTGCGTATCCTGTGCCTTTTCTCCTTTTTCAGCATTGAATGGCTGCCCCCATGGATACACAGCAGTTTGTTTATATAAACTATAGTTGTATTTTTGAAGCAAACACACCAGTGTTACCAGTGCAGCACAACAGTACCTTTAATTTTAATTAGGACACTTTCATTTTTTGTTGTTACCGTTCCTTTAGTTACTATAATATTAAACATATTAGCCCTTATAAGAATTAATTGAATTAACATTCTTTGTTTTGAAATATAACAAAACATGCTTATCATAGAAAATAACACAATAAATTGTGGCTTTAGTGCATTTTGATTGTGATGTATGTAACTCCATATGTTCTATGTATAAAATTCATGTGATTTAGTTGTATAATCACATTGCTACGCAATATGTTGGCGATATATAAATAAATGTTAATAATAATAATAATTTATAAAGTACTACAGTAAATACCTAATTTTACAATTTGATTTTTAATCAAAATCTTGTGCACTAAAGTCAATATATGAAGTTTCTTTGTTGCATTAAACAGTCGTTCCAGGACTCATTCCTGAATAACATTTTTTTTAAACCAAAAATGATGTGGGGAGGGAGCACTGGCAAAGACAGACTAAGGTAGGGCCTTTATTCTCATTTAAATCCCTACTGTATGTCATGTTAAGTCAGATTTCTTTGTGTCAACCATAAAGGAATACATTTAAATACTATTAACATGAAAATAACGATAGATGGAGCAAACTTTATTGACAGTGCACACAGCACAACGTTCCGTCAGAAACTGCTGTTGCTATAGATAAACTTGTTCCACCTGTGTGTAAGCTGCACTTATAGCCTAAATATTTTTGTTACAGTTTTTCCATGTTTGATGTTCAGATCGATATATAGTCAAGTCTCATTCTTATAATTAATTTAGTTAAAATGTTTTATTCAATACTCGTGTATAAACTACATTTATAGTTCTACAGACTAGAAAGAACTTTTTATTATATCTGTAAAAAAGTCAGAACTTTGTCAGAAAGTTGTCTACATAAAACTAGACTTGAAAAACAACAAACACAGAATTTTAAAAATTGTTTAATAATAAATAATGTCTCTCTTTTGCAGTATAAACTATAAATATACCATGCAGTCCATATAATTTAAAATAATTTACAATCTGAGGTAGGGGTGGGGAGAAGATAGGATGGCAAGAATGTTTTCACTTAGGTTCGACTTTTCCTGCTTAGCACACAAACACATGCTGTATCAATCCGTATGAATCTCCATGCTGCCTGCTTCCCTTCCATTGTTAATGCTTTGACAAAGGTGTGTGTGGTGGTACAATAAGAGTTCCAATGCTTTGCATCAATCCCACGACATCCACTTGAAACTGGCTTTGGGTCCCTGCATTTGGTCTCAAAAAAGTACTGTTTGAAAACACTATTGTTTATATTTACTTCTCCCAACACAGTCACCTCCTTGCCCTTGATGTCAGTGGCTTTAGTCTTTTCCCCAACCCACATACTGACACTGTCACATACAGAGTACTCCCCTTTGTGAAGAACCGGATGCACTGTCCTCTTAGCCCGAATAGTTTTGTTAAGAGATTCCTCATCATCCAAGTATTCCAAATGTTGGAAGTCCTCAGACAATGGAGGAGGTTGGGTGCTAAACAAAACTCGTGGAGATCGAAATTTCCTTTTTCTAAAGAGTTTAGGGTCCACTGTGACATTGCGAAAGTATGAAGGCTCTTTGGCCTCTAGTTTTCCGTGGGAATGGTGAAGAGACTTAGTTCGATGTGTGTGATGAGGAATGCGGGATTTTGCTGAAGACCTTGCTGGAGCATGGTCTTTGGTCTTTGGTGCAGCCTGTACGCTGATGAGAATTGCTATCAACAAAGTGTAGTACAACATGGACATTACTCTATCCACCTAAAAAATAAAAAAGATAAATATGTCATGCATAGTGTAAATAGTAAGACAATAACCAAAACAGCAAAACATCTGCTTTATCTAATTTATAAAGAGATGCTTACTAGAACAGCAAAATTACTAAACAATATGAATATTCTGATTCTGATATTCTGGTTTCTAGTGAATGTTCAGAACTTGAACCACATCACAGTTACATTATTCATATATTCCTATATATACCTGATTAGCTTTAAAAGGGCTTGTTCGCCTGCCAAAACTTTTTTTACTTCAGTTTTTTCAGATTTTTAAAAAATAAACATAAATAATTTCAAGCACCGCAGCAATATACATCAATTAAAAAATATGCAGACTTTTCATGATTTTTAATGGTTTGGAACATTTCCCTAAGCCTAGCCCTCTTCTCTCCTTCTGATCTGTCTGACTACTTTGCTAAGCTGGCTGACTACTTTTACTTTGTATCAGCAGCCATCTGTCCTTAGCCTGCATCCTCTAAACCCCACAATTTCCTGCACATGTGATATCAATAAGGAATGGAACATCACATTGCAATGCATTGTGGGTTATGCAGTTCCTGCATGCTGTCTGTAAGCTGTGGAGAAGTTGTTAAAATTTGTAACATCAGTGTTTAGTCCCTCCTTCCCTGCCAGGTTTTCAAATGATGCAGAAAGAGAAGAACTGTTACAGCTGGATTGCAGCATAGAAAATGGCATTTATTCATACTTTTTGAAGAAACATGTAACTGTGATGGGTATATTAGGGATTTCTGTGTTATGTGGGCCTCTTTATCAAATTTTGGTTTGGAAGCAGGAGTTCCCCTTTAAAATGTACACTTCAATATTAGAAAAACAATCACATATAGAAAGTAATTGGGAAAAGTGTTTATTTCTGGTGAACTATCTGAAACCAACTGTACTGAGAGTTTTGAAGGTGAACAACTCCTTTAAACTGTAAATAAATGCTTCATGTAAAAATACCAATGAAAATTTAACACCTTTTTGAGGTAGGGGTAATTGTTGTTGAAGGGGTAAATGTTAGGAAGAAATTACCAGCAACAATACAGAAAGCTGAGACTGGAAAATCTGGGAACTGTCTTTTGAGAAATAAATGGATAAAGCACAAGGTGAAAAACTATACTTGAGCCTAGACTGCCATAAACGGTGTAAAAATAAAAACTGGGTAAATAGGCTCAGCAAAATAAAAAATGTTTCTAACATAGTTAGTTAGCCAAAACTATAATATATAAAGGCTGGATTGACTGGATGTCTAACATAACAGAACAGAACACAACTTCCTGCTTTACAGCTCTCTAACTCTTAGTTAGTCAGTGACTTAAAGAGCAACCGTTATGGCCCATGTGCCCCCCCCATCAAGTCACTGATTGGTTACTTTTTTTTTGTAATTTTGGTTCTGTACATTACCACAATGAATTTTAAATTAAACAACTCATGCATTTGAACTGCAGACTTTCAGATTTAATTCAATGGGTTGAACAAAAAGATTGCATAACAATGTGAGGAACTAAAGCCCTTTTTAACACAATCACTTCATTTCAGGGGCTCAAAAGTAATTGGACAATTACAACTCTAAGGCTATTTCATGGGCAGGTGTAGGCAATTCCCTTGTTATGTCTATCAATGACAGATAAAAGCCCTGGGGTTGATTTGAGGGGGGGGTGCTTGTATGTGGAAAATTTTGCTGTGAACAGACAATATGCGGTCAAAGGAGCTCCCCATGCAGATGAAACAAGCAATGCTGCAAAAACAGAAAAAACCCATCCGAGAAATTGCTATAATATTATTGCTACAATATTAGCCTTAGAGTCAATTGTACAATTACTTTTGAGCCCCTGAAATTAAGTGATTGTTTAAAAAAAAAAAAAAAAAAGCTTTAGTTTCTAACATTTTTATTAACTGTACATATTAAAAAACCTTGCAAGGTGTCCTTTAAGCATTTGCTTCCAAAATGGGTTGATTAAAGTGCATTAAAATTCTACTGGTGCTTAAAAACAATGTTTACTGTTTTGTAATGTAGAATAGAGAAAATAGATCACTCCAAATGTGAACAGGATCTAGTCCAGTATATGCTTTTATATGGTAGCACAGGTATGGTATCTGTTATCCAACAACCTGTTTTCCAGAAAGCTCCACATTATAGGAAGGCCATCTTCCATAAATTACATTTAAATCATTTCAGATTTTTTTTTTTAAACATTTTTCTCTGTAATAATAAAAAAGTACCTTGTATTTGATCCTAACTAAGGTACAATGAATCCTTATTGGAGGCAAAACAATCATATTGTGTTTCATGTTTAAATTATTTTTTAGTAGACTTAAGGTATAGAGATCCAAATTATGGAAAAAATCCTTAATCCCTTTATTTGTAGCAAGCCATTCTATCACTAATGCTCTGATTTAAGCAATAGCAATACAAATATTTGGAAAAAGAACATTTTGCAATTACAGTATAGTGTTCCTTGTTGATTATTATTCATTGTGATTTTGCTTGTTCATATAAAACTTAAGACACGCTTCTCAGGGAGAACTATCATGGTCAGTATGCCCTTCCATGCCTGACTTCGCATTCACTGAATCAGGTCTGGATTGAGAGTCAAAATAGGCCCTGGCTTTTCAAGTACAACCCAAACAGCCTCCAACCAGCCACTAAATAAAACTGTTTATGGCATCTTACAGCTGCCCCTCTGACATTTGCCAGAATCCACTGATTGCCAGTCCAGATCTACAGTGAATGGTAAATGCACTTAATAGCGCTGAAACTAGCAGTTGTAAGGACATACAAGTAAGTATTGTCAAGAATCATCATCTGACAGTTCCAAAGAGTCAAATATAAACTGTAACAGGCATTTAAGGTAAAAATTACCAAAGAAGTGAAAAGACTTATATAGCATTATATTTTAAAAAGTGGTTTTCTCTGAATAATGAAACTACTGAACACTGTTTGTGTTGGAACTGTTCTGCATGAATACTGTCATGCTCACTATAGTCATTCAGCCAAGATTCAGAGACAAAATTTGTCTTGAATTCTCCTGAGGCTAAAAAACAATGTGTTGCTATTCCAAACCTTAATCAGTAAATAATGAAGTACGGCTACAGTATCATTTGCATGTATTTTATTCCAAAAGATTTAAAGATATGATTTATTGTTTTCAAATCTGCTCTGTTGACACTTCTATAAAACACTACAATGTAATTAGTTGTCAAACTGTTAAATCAAAACAAGGCTGAGCTGGTTTTATTACACTTACAAGACAAATATCGTGATTCATCCTTATCTAATACCAGGGACACTTGTTTATGTCTGCATGGAAGCGACTTCACTGTTCTGAGGACACAAATCAACAATTTATGGCTCATTTTCAATAGGAGGACAAGGTGGAATGTGCCCTGTTTTTGTCCACAAAGCACCCTGACACCTTCAAGTTGCACCTACTGCTCCATGAAGTTCAAAAGAATTGCACTCTTCTGTGTATGCAGTGCTACAGAAAAAGGGGGCAGGTTGTGAGGTTCCCTTCATTCCCTTCCCTTCAAAAATTTCAGGGAATGCAAGGTGCTCCAAGGGAGGACTGAAGTAAAGTGCTCTCTTGTGTCTGTGAGTAGTGCATTTACTGTGGGTATTGGCAAAAATACTTTGTATCTAGAGATCTCCATAAAATTATCCCTTTAGCCCTTTAGATGATTAGATTAGTATACTAGATATACTATATGTATAAAACATAGCATTACTGTTTGGTTAGTATCAAGGCCTTGTAGCACTATCCCTAGGTTCAATTCCAGCAAGGACACTGTAAGAAGTTTATGGGGGTCATTTATAAAGTTTGCGCATATATGTGAGAAAAAAAATCAAATTCTGTTTGCAAATTAAGTACACCACTCTTATCCAGCTTTATAAATATAACCATGTGCAGGGCAAATATTTTCACTGTGCAAATCATTATGCCCTGCAAAGTTTATAAATGAACCCCTATATGTTTTCCCAGTGCTGTGTGGGGTTTCCTCTCCAGAGTTTTAATATTGCTGCTACTTGTTGCTGACTACAAATATGTCAGGGTCAGGAGTTCAGTTAACAGGAGCTGACCAATGTAGTAAAATGGTGTTAGTACATGTAGAAGAAAGGCTAAATAATTCTCCAGTGAGGTTTCAGATATGTCCATGATTGTGGTGTTGCTAATTTTCCCAAAAATGAAAAATATGAATTCATTTTCTTTATAAAATTAATTTTCTCTAAAGTTATTTTCTGACCTACATTGTTCAAATCTCTGAACATAAGATAACTAACTCTGGATTTTTTTTTCTACATTTTGCAGCACATTAGTTAACAATGCCAAAATCAAACATTGATCCAGAAGCAATATTCTCAAAATTCTTTAGATATTATCTTACCTTGTTGTATTGTGTATTAGTTTGGTTTTCGATGGTGCACACACACACACACACTCTTAATGTTCAATCAACCATTTTTTTATTCCTGGCATTATTTTTTTCATTGTTTAATGCTTTACAGGGTTGGTTGGTTTAACTGAAGCAATTCAACTAATGTTTTCCCTATGGCTTGTACATTTTAAAAGCACATTTTTCAATAATTACTATATTATTAAGGCAGCATGAAGAAAAGGATTTTTTCCAGCAGGGTTTTAAGTTTAACAATGTCCTGCCACTTTATTAACAATTTATTAAAACCATAAGAAATGAGCAGTTTTGTGTGTGTTACACACCTCATGAAGAGAATATACCAAATCTGATCATGAGTTATTTTCTGCAATGTATAATATCCTTATTATACAACAATTAATATGATGCTAGATGGTAAAAACATTTATACATATAAAATAGGATTGCTTTTTACCGTGGATTAATGCTATCAGTCACCTAATGTAAATGTATTGTTAAGAGAAGACAATTCAGTCAAAAATTTTGTTTGAAATAGAACTCTAAGACAGAGTATGTATTTTGAATAACATATGCTATACCTGCAGTCTCCTATGACAAATAGTTTTAATATAATTCAATAAAGGTTATATAAATGACAGTTACTCTTTCTCACACTTCTTACATCTTCTTTATAATAGAGATTAGAGGATTGGCTAAATGTAGGCCCATGGGTTAGGTAGGGGCCTAAAAGCTTTTTTATAGCACCATTTTACACAAAGGTTTCATTCTTATTTGTATAGCATTACCATTTTTTCATAATTTAGCATGCAAATGTGATAGAGAGGTTCATAAGTCCACTGCATCAAATAATTGTACAGAAATATCCTAGGGTTTTATGGAACACAAGACCTTAAGTCTGCTAAATATCAGTTAAATATGAATTAAACCCAATAAGATTGGGCCTCCAGTAAGGATTTGTCAAATTTTAGTTGGGATCAAGTACAGGGTACAATTTAATTATAACAGAGAAAAAGAAAATACTTTTTAAAAATGTGAATTATTTGATTTAACTGGAGTCTAAATTACAGAAGATGCCCCATTATTTGGAGCTTTCTGGATAATGGGTTTCTTGATAAAGGAATATAGTACCTGTACTAAATAAGGAAATCACATTTAGGTACACCTTTTAGTTTCCTAATTGTAAATTATACATTTTCTATCCATGCTCAGCATGAACTCTACAAATAAGGGTCGTTTTTGACATGTCTGTTGTTTCAATAAAACCAAAACTATTTGAAGGAAGCGCTTTTAAAAAAATGTTTCATATTTAGCTTTAGCCAAATCTGTTCCTAGTTACCCCTCTCCCCTCCCACATACATATATAATGAATTCCTCTGTATCTATTCTGCCTTAAACATCATAGCAGTAGAGTAATAGAAGGACTCATTATACAGAACTCATTATCCCTTCTGAAGCTAAATTTACTGATTGAAATAGAAGGAAAATGGAAAGAACAAGGTCTAAAACCATGATCCATCTGTACACAGGCTTAAATGATCCCTTAAAGCATCATACCACAGTATTTCTGAAATATAAAAATAAATTAATTCAAACAGGAAATAATACAAAGTTATAATACATATTGTAAAATACAAATCCTAAAGCATACTGTAATTAATTTGAAAATCCCTTTATTGCACAGCCTTAACATTATTCATGTATACAAAGCTGTAATACTTTTACCAACAAAGCCTACAAGTTCCATTTAGATATTTGCCTTATAACTACTAGCGCATAACGTTTCATGCCATGGCAATGTATTTCAGATGGCACAGAGGAAGCTATTACTAAGGCCAAAAAACATGAACATGGACAGTTTAAATTCCACATGAAACACTTTTTAAAAGTGTTTCATTGTTTGAAATGCTAGTGACACACACAACTCTATAATCCAGAAAAGACCCACACTTTGATTTGTCTAAAAGGTAATATGTTTTAAAAAATATTTTAATACTATATCTATATATATATATAAATATAATTTTTGAACCTTTCTCAAGGTTCCTGTGAAAGGTTCCTCAAGTGGGACCGAAACGTTGGACACAATGCTGTGTTGAATAAAATCACGTTTGATTGATCTACAAATGAGTGTGCTGATCCTTCATCACATATATTACAACATTTGATCGTGCACCTCAGCAAAACAGGAGAAAAGAGTGCGGACACCCATGAGACTGGTATATATATATATATATATATATATATATATATATATATATATATATATATATATATATATATATATGTATAGATAGATATATATAATTGCTTCCAAACTTCACCCAGTTGCATGGTTAAAGGAGAAGGAAAGTCTTCTTTCACTTGGGGGTGCCATATGTTAGGCACCCCCAAGTTACTTACCTGAAACCCCGTGCTTCTGCACCGGCCTGGAATTCTTCCAGCGAGCACCACAAATCGATCCTCCTCTGGGTTTTTCTACTTGCGGTTGCCCATGCGCAGTAGAGTGAAAAGCCGAACTTTAGCTAAAAAGTCGGCTATTTCGTTCTACTGCGCATGCGTCTGCCCCAGGAAATTTGATGAAAGAAGTCAGAAGAGGATCGCTCTCTGGTGCTTGCTGGAAGAACCCGGGGCTGGTGCAGTTGCTCTTGATAGGAGCATCAGCACAGAGTTCCAGGTAAGTATATACAATGACTTGGGGTGCCTAACATTTGGCATCCCCAAGTGGAAGAAGACTTTCCTTCTGCTTTAAATACATTTACATTTTCAAAAAAGAAGCAGCAACTACAGGGTATTATTAGAAACAAAAAAGTGTATTAAGCTTGTATAGCCAACTTAACATTTCGGTCCCAGTTGGGACTTTTCTCAAGACCATGAGAAATATATATGTATATACAATATCAATTTACTCTAGCAATTAGAAAATATTTGAACCTTGGTTTCTAAGACACAGGTGCATCTTTGTACTAAAGGAGTAAAGTTAAATATGAAGTACATACAGTGATATGATCATTCAACTCAAATAGTTACAAGACTGGTTGTTTGGTTAAGAGAAAAAAGGAACATAAAGAGCAACGTCTTGGCTATGAGGTCAATAGTAAGAAAGACCAGCAGGCTTACAGATAATACAATCATATATTGTGTTAGGTAAAACAGACGTTCCACCATCTACCATTATCATTATCTCTTGACTGATTATTCTAGCAGATGATCATTTGTCTACAAATCAATGTAACTGGAAAACCTGCCCTATTGCCTCTATGACCAATAGCCAAAGTATGAGCATGTCTATTCCAATCATACCAAGGACCAGCTTGGCCTATATGTAAAGATATTGTATTGACATAGATACAGGTATTTCCACCATTTTCAATGCACAAGGACTAATCAGTACCATCAATATCAGTGTTGTTCAGACAAGTTTGAAAATATCAGTTATTTTGGTTCAAGTCAATAAAAATATGTGTTTACATACAATCAATTCAGTGATGATACTGAAAGAATATTACATTTTACTGAATAACTTTCTGCAACCAATATCATCTCTAAGATGTTGCACTTTATGTTCATGTTTTATCATCCTCTCTACCAAGCACACAAGTTCATAACTGTTTACTTTTTAAATGACCATATCTAGCCAGCATTTAGCATAACATCTGACAATCGTTCTAACTAGTGATGGACGAATTTGTCCTGTTTCGCTTCACCATCAAATCCGCAAATTTCCTGAGAAATTTGCGCAGCAGGTGAAAAATTAGCGAAACACGAATTTTGACACTGGCAACAATGCTTCTGCATCAAAGTTGATGCCGGCGACAATTTAGATGCCAGCGACATTTGACATGCTTTAAAGTCAATGGGCGTCCATTTAATTGTCGCCAGCATCAGAATTGTCACCGGCAACAAAACGCGGAGAATCGCCACAAATTCTCGCCTGGCGAATAAATTCGGCCATCACTAGTTCTAACTGTGTAATATATATGTGTATATATATATATATATATATATATATAATGTCTAATAAATTAATTATGTTATGTAGGAGGGAGAGGCCAAGTTGCTTAGAAAGCTTTTAAGGTTTATAAACACCTGTTTCCAGTAGAATAAACTACTAACACAGTACAAGTTACAACATCTATAACTAATAACAACCAATGAAAACTTTGCTTTCATTATTTTAGCTGCTCAAATAAAATCAATCAATCATTGGCTTTGAATATTGTACTAGTGAAAAGTTCAGTGTGTATTAATATATACAGACCTTTGTCCAACATTTTGTCTTGATACAGAAATGTAAAAAAAAATCCATAATGGTGAGTAGAGATCACGCAATAACTTTATTTCAAAACCTCCTGCACATACCTTTGGTTGTACAGGCTGGAAAGCTGCTCTATTATAGAGGCCTTTATTGCGGTCAAACGCTGAGCTGAGTTGAGGCCCAGCATACCATCTGTACGTAGTGGAGTCCAGATGGAGCTTTTCTGTTGGTAAAAAGACAATTAGCATAAGTATTAATGATGTAGAGAAAGACCTAATAAATAGTATGACAGTTCAGGGGCAGGAGAATGAACAAATAGAAATACTGACATAAGAGAATTTCATAAAGCACAAGCTACATTTTAATACATTTAATACTAATTAGCTATAATGATGATGAGTACAGTTTTGCCTGCCTATCTAAGGAGTTATACTGGCACTGTGTTTGGAAGAAATTTGCAACATGGCAGGACCGAATTTGTCTTCCAGGCAATCAGAGGCCCGGCATCCTACACCACCGCACGGAACGTGCAGAAATCTCCTGTGTGCAGTGTGCCTAGACTCCAGTGACCCAGGCCCTATGCCTGAGCCATTGCCAAACATTTGGGCCTGAAAAAACAGTTGTATCAGAGTGTAGTTTAGTAGCTTCTCTAACAAATTATAACTGTATATTCTATTGCAGATCTAAAAATGCCCTAGCCATTATGCAATTTTGGATTCCCATTGAACCCAATGCATTTTGGCAACATTTTAAAGTTCTAGATTTTACCAGCTCCTTAGTATCCTGTTTTGTAACATAATTAATTCATAACAATAGAATGTAATCTTTTTTCCCCTCCTTTTTTTCAAGGCGTGCTCTTTTGTCCACTGCCATGATGTACAAGTAAATTAGGAGCCAGAGCGAATGTATGGCCCCATTCTGTGTATGTTTCTAGGGTGCATGTCTAGGTAGATTACTGCATATCATGTGCATTTCAGTATTGCTAAACATTTTTATTGCTTAATGTTCACAAAAAACATCAGTATATATATTTTAAACTATGACAGTTGTATCATACCATGTGCAAAGAGTGCCTTATCAGTCCTAAACACAGGGACGTTAACTTAACTACTGAAGGCTCCATGCAAAGTTAAATTGCCCATGAAATGGAATATAAATGTATAAAAGTGTGCCACTGTAATTCATGCTGGATATTTTACACTTGTACTTTGAATCCCAGTATCTGCTTCCTGTAACACTGAACATGTTAACTTTATCCCTACATACTAATACACTCAAAGATGGCTGCTGTAACTGCAGCCCAATGCTTTGAGTTCCAAGGCATAAAATTACTATATAAATCAAACCTTTTTATGAATTTTGGATGATATTTTCCATTTAAGATATTTGTTTGCTATTACACAACATTTCACTTATTGATGATGGATTGTAATCCTAACTAAATGAATTAAACTCCAATAATTGATGGTGACAAGTTTCTTTCTGCCCCGCAGCCAAAGGAAATAGTATAAAATCACAGCCTTGTTTTTGTTGGAGCTGTTTGCTGCCAGCATACTTGCTGTGTCTCATCCCATTACCAGACATACAAATTTAACAACTACAGTATACTGAGGTTTTCTAATATTTCTGAATAGAAATATTTCTGACCAGAATCTACACTGATCTCTGTGAAACTGAATTATTATTTCAACCTTTCATCACCATGGGTTTTGAACCATAATGCTCAGAAGGAAGGGAAGTTCACTTGAGACATGAAAATGCTGATAACCTAACAGCCTATTTGGCCAGAGTCTAATTGCACAGTATATGACTGCCTGTTACATGGACTGAAAGATGTGGGAATACGTTAAAATGCAGCATAGCTAGAAGAAAAAGAGCACAAATAGATGTATATGGACTGAAAGATGCTGGAATCTGTTAAAGATGCAGCAGAGCAAGATGTACAGATGTACATGGAATCTTTTAAATCACAAACCCCCAAAAAACTGAATTGATGTAAACTTAATCAGAGCACTTTTACCATTTACATTAATTTTCTATTTTAAGTGGTTTCCAAAACATTATTATAGTTCTACCCAGTTTTATACTGCTAGTAAGGATTTAGCTCAGCAGCTTAGTGAAGGCCCAGAGTGTCAGTGACACAACTGTCTATGCGCTTTCTGTGCACTGGTTTTACTGGGCCGGAGAATGGGGTGCCGTTTGTCCCAAATAAATTCTGTATACAAAACTATCCCTAATACACAGAATTAATGTCTCTCATGGTATATAAGTATTTGTGACCATACACAGATAAAAAAAATATACAAAAGACTTATTTCTATTAAAGAATGAGAACAAAATCTGGTTAGTGCACAAAAGGATGTCATTATATCACAAACTCCATTCTGTACAGTTTAACAAGCAATCTGTCGCACAAATGTATAACCTCCATGTAATGGATGCACTTATGTGCAAAGTTACGTACAGAATGTATTATGTAAAAAAAAACTTGGACATAATATATAATAGTGTAACTAACTAGTACAGGTCAAGCTAGATCTGAAGGACAAAATAGATATTTGTGACAGAAAGCAAGATTTTATTTTACAGGGTTCATTCTTTCCACAAAATGAAAGCTCAGTTTCACAAAACAGATAAAATAACCATTCTGTGAAGCAATACTGTCAGTCACATTCCTGAACCGATAAGAACAAAGCTTGTTGCCATATAACAAACAAGATGAGAAGTTGCCAGCTCTGCTCCACATGGCTGCATCGTCCCTATATTATCTGGCCTGCTATAGAGAGCACCCTCTTAATGTCCCCTGTGCTGCATAGTAATAAACATGAACAAACATTTCCTAAAAGGACTGCTGTTAAACACTACAGGTTCATAATTGGAAGTTTTTACAAATGCCTGAGAAATATAATGCTGCACTTATAATGATTGTAGAGAAAGACAAGTATGCAAAACATAAATGATACTTTTAGGTGATATGGCTATTCCTAGTGTAGTAACCGGCTTGTGTGGACATTTTGATTAAGGGCATTCCTGCTGTTTTGCCATTGTCTTATGATTCATTCCTGTTCCTGTTTCCCTCTTCCTGTCTAAGCTGAGAGCAATAATGGGACAGGCCACACCTACCTGCCATGTTGTAATAAATGTACCAGAAGCAGGGTGTTAACTACAGAGGAAGCAGACCCTTCAGCTACAGGGGGCCCAAGAGGTAAAGGGGCCCCATGAGGCCCTAATTCATATACAGTTTCAATAAATATTGGTAAAACAAGTCAACTTCTAAACATTTTGGGGGCCTGAAAAATAATTTGCTGTAGGGCCCAGTAATATCTTACACCACTGATTCCAGAAGTTAGTGTGCTTGTCTGTCTGCTTTGCCTGAACTAACACAGCAGAATCATTTAATCCACTACCAGCCAGTTTATCACACATCATCTTGCAGCCTAACCCATAATTATAATAGATCTAATATCCCTTAAGTGTTGTCTGACAAACCTCAGAGTCAGTTATAAGTTGTGTATATGATTATTAGGTTTCAATGTCTCCTCCTAGCTGTAATCTTGCACCAGTTAGTTTTTAGCAATATCTTAGTAATGTGCTTAGCTATAGTTCAGCTACTACATAATAGGTTTAGCCAGAGATGTGGGACTGATCATGTGCACACACATTCTGTATAGTATGATGTGTAGGTTATATGAGCAGCCACTCCTGAGTACTGTGTGTAAACAAAAATGGTAATTTAGGCAGAGGCAATTTTAAGGGATCATAATTTATCAATATAGAAGCAACAAGCTGCACAATGCTTACATTTATTTATAAAAAAAGGGCTCTAATGATGCTGTCCCCTTACCTGCCCAGTGCTTAACCCTTTCGCCTGGGTTGCCTAGGGCTCCCAGCCGACTTGGGCCGGCACTGCCTTTCACATCAGAGCAGGTTGAGAGGGGGCACAACACTAGGGGTTATCCTAGATTCTGCCCTATCTTTCACTCCTCATATGCAGTCACTTATTAAATCATGTCACTTCCACCTAAGGAACATATCCAAAATACAATCATTTATCACCCAAGATGCTGCCAAAATTCTTATTCACTCTCTCGTCATATCACGCCTAGACTACTGTAACTCTCTTTTAATTGGCCTTCCCCTCAAGAGACTGTCACCTCTCCAGTCCATAATGAACACTGCTGCGAGGTTCAAACACCTCAGCAACTGCTCCTCCTCTGCCACGCCATTCTGTTAATCCCTGCACTGGCTCCTGCTACCTCTCAGAATTAAATTCAAATTAATGACCCTGACATTCAAAGCACTTCATAACTCTTTCCCACTCATCTCTATATACTCACCCAACCGCTTGCTACGCTCCACTACTGACCTGCTACTCAACTCTTCTCTCATTACCTCCTCACATGCTCACATTCAACACTTTGCAAGGGCTGCACCCCTCCTCTGGAACTATCTCCCATGGTCTGTCCGACTTTCTCCCAACCTTTCTGCTTTCAAGAAATCTCTTAAAACGCACTTCTTTCGAAAAGCCTACCCTCACACTGCTTAACTACCAAATGCAACACCACATACAGTACCACATTTCTCACCCACTTAATTCGATCTTGCCCACTCCCACACCTTGTGTATTGCTCCCTTCCCTTTAGAGTGTAAGCTCTTTCTGCATAAGGCCTTCCTCACCTTTTGTACCGGTATTGATTGTGATGTATATAACTCCATATGTTCTATGTATATAATTTTATATGATTTAGTTGTATAATCACATTTACTTTACAGCGCTAAGCAATATGTTGGCGCTTTATAAATACATGCTAATAATAAATAATAATAATACAGCAGCTCACTCAATTAGTAATCATTTTTACTTTTTACGCAACATTTTACACTAGGTGGTTTGTTTAAATCGATCTTAATAGACTCTTAATGGATCAGCCACACCTGCCAGAGAGGGTAAAAGCTAGACATTTCTGGTTTTTAGATAACTCAAAAGAGAATGTAGAGATGGACAGTGCTCATTCATAACACTGAGTAACTTTCTAAAAGCTTTAAAATGTTTGGCCAAGTCCCCCAACCAGTGTAATGTATTTCATGTCAGCTTGTCACTTCCTGTGACTGTATTGTTTATGTAATCACAAATTTTATTCTGAATAAAATGAGTTTTTCATGACATATCCAGTGTGTTGAATGATAAAGCTGGCATACAGTTATTAGTGCAGCTGGAGAACTCAGCAGTCTTTTATCTTCAGTGCTTTAGAAATATGCAACCAATTTTGTGCCAAATTTACATATTTATAAATATTCCCTGGCATAGGGGGATGGTGTATCAGCCATTGTATCAGCCATTATAATGGATCAATCAGTTCAGACTGATCCATAATCTTTCTGGAATTTATTATGACAAATAATGATTCTGACTGAATTAATTTATAACCAGAAGGAGTCAGAATGACTAGAAAGCTAGGAAAGCCTGTCCAGGAAAGTGCATTAGATCAATAATGATTTTCATTGAATGGGAAAATGAAAAGCTTATCTATGCTCTTTTATGGCATTTGACAGTTTAGTCTACTTATTCCATTTTGGGATCTCACTTGTCAAATTCTTGACTAAAGGTAAATGCTTTTTAATTGATTTTATTTCAATTGCTCTTTTTGGCCTCAACTGATATTTGATGCATTGCAGCATCAGCACAAAACCCGATTGCAGCCTCTAGTTAAGCCACTGTCCTTTTCCTTCATGTCTGCTAATCAGCTGTCTTCTGCTGCATTGTTTCAGTAATTAGAACCAGTAGTGCAGAGACAAAAAAATAGACCGGCAGACACCGGTTTCATTAATACTTGCACATTTTTTCAGAACAATTAAAAATGTGAAATTAATGTAATGTAAGAAAGTTGCTCAAAATCGCATTTTCTTTCAATATGTAAAAACTGTTTTGGATAGAGATGCCCTTTAAGAACTATATTGTTCATAAATGTTTTCATATATTTTTCATATATTTTTATATACATTTATATTGTTATACATCTCTGATTGCTGGAGTCATGGCCATCATGCATGACATAACTGTAGCTTTATATACTTAATCTCAATACAAGCACTAGTGATTATACCTTTTCAACGTGTATCTAAATCAGTTTTTCCCCATACTACATTACACATTGTTTTTAGTAATGAATATGGAAGCTGAATATGCACATGGCGTCCTTTAAGTAGCACAGACAATCGCTAATATGTGAATATATTTATTAGAGCTAGTTTGCATAGAAGTGTAGAGGCACAAAGCATAACAAATTAACTTGTAAGAGATTTAGTTTTATTCCCACTTAAGGATTATATTTTAATAGCAGCAACATGGTTTGTGGTTTATGTAAGAGAAAAATAGTGGGTGTAATTGAAGCAGAAAGCCTTTAGATTATGGCCCAGGATTGCCCGCTGCACCAAGGGAATTTGTAAAACACTTTTTATTTACTTGTACAGAAAGTTTTGAGGAAGGCATGTTTCAAATAGCAGCTGCTTCATAAGCAATACAATGTTTCTGGTTAACTCTTCTTAATGTATTAGGACCTAATAACAAAAGAAAATGTGTATAAGAATATGTTGTTTCTTATGGGTTTCTCTGTCAGTAGGGGTAAGTTTACTAAGCCTGGACTGATCACATCCTGATGTTTTCCAAACTAAACAGTTTGCTGTGATCTTCTAATTAATAAAGTATGAAGCAGTTATTTATTTCAAATCTTTGCCCCATCGTGAATTCATTATTAAATGGACTACATCAAATCACACCCTTTATATAAATGCATATTTAGAAACACACGTGCCATGTACAGTACAACAATGTCTAACAAAAAAATCATACGTGCTCTTTACAATATTACTTACATGTCTGATTAATTCTAAAATTTACTGGTTGGTAAATTCAACTTGGAAACTCTGATCACAGCAAAATACAGCAAATGTAAATCGTACTAGAGTTTATTTGTATATCTTCGTGTTTTTCTTATAAGCTGGAGAACAGAGGGGTAATTTTTGAGTGGATGCAAATGTTGCACTTATTGACCAGTTTATTAAGATGATTTGTGTTCATGCTCCTTGCACTTCCGTATAGATGGGCCAAGCACCATTGTGTTCATTCTGCCTCGTCTATTGTGTTGTGTGCAAATGTGCCTATTTACTCTGTGGAACCCTGGAGCTACCACCAACCTGGTTATTCAAAGGTTCCCACAGCAGGTTGCTTAAACAGGGACAGCAGACATACTGCATGTCCTTAGGATCACATACATATACAATTGTATTTGGTTTATTGCATGGGGTGCCACAATTAAGGTGAAATTATGAGAAAATTAATTATAAAATGAATGTTCAAAATTGCAGTTTAGACACTTGCGGTCCTCAAAAATACTCATTAAAGGCCTAAAAGAAAAAGTTTTGTTTTATATAGATTAAACTGGTTAAGGGGATGGAAGACTTAAATGAGGGTAGACTGTCAAGGTTGTCAAGGTTGAGGTTGTTCTGTGATCTTTCATTCTCAATTTTCGCACCAGCTGCGTGATGCCATCGCGCCAGCGTCAAGACGCCAGCATTGGCCCACGTGGGTTATGGGTGCCTCCATCTTGAGTGTGACACTGCCGGAGATGGAATCGCCATCGGGTGCTCCTGACAGCGAGTGCTTCTTCACAGTGAGGACAGTGAGGTTGTGGAATGTCCTGCTGGATGATGTTGTGATGGCTGATTCTGTTAAGAGTGGCTTGGATAATTTCTTGGACAAGCATAATATCCAAGGCTACTGGGATTCTAAAATCTACAATTAATATAGATATTGGTATATATAGTTTTAGTGGGTGTGTGTAGGTATGTGTGCTGAGTTTAATTTGGAGGGGTTGAACCTGATGGACTTTTAAACCCAACTTAACTTTGTTTGTATCTATTTTGAAACTATGCTATGGTTTATTACTAACATAACTCCTTAAAGGTTTACTGACCATCCTTTGAGTTTGTGTTTGAATACAGTTTCATAACTGAATCATTCACTTAAGGCACATAATTCCAGTGTATAATGTATTACCTTGACAGGTTGCACTTTTTTCATTCTCAATCACCATTTTTGAAAAAAGGTCTTTGTAGAAAGCACATATGGGGGAATGTAATAAAAGTTGCAAAGAGCAAAACAATTAGCACAAATAAGAATAAAAATTCTAATTTTGCAATGTAATACTCTTCCTTAAACTGTTATTACATTGCGAATTTTTATTGCGCATTGCGAATTAATATTGCGCATTGCCCACTTTTAAGAAGTGCTTGAAGGTGTTGTAATCTTTTGGAGCAAACATAACAACTTTTTCAGTAAGAAGTTTAATTACATAAAATTCGCAAACCTTCTTCCACTGTCGGAAGTGGTCGCTAAACAGTTTCTGGGTTCAAAAAAGCTATATTAAATTTGCACAAAGGCAATTTTTTTCGCACAGAGGCATAACTTTTTGCATTGCAAATATTTTTCCCGTTACCGACTTTTCTGACATTCCCCCAATGATATTTTCAAAACTTGCAGTCCAAGGCAAAAGCAATGGATGATATTTAAACACTCTTTTAACAGTATAGGTTGGATTTTCCATTGTTAAGTCAAAAGTCAAAAATAAAAGAAAAATATTATACAACAAATAAAAAAAGAAAACAAAAGCATTTATTTCCTTTGACAAATAAACATATAGGGTTTCCAGTTTGTAACATGAGCAATCAATGAAGTGTTTTATCTGTAGTGAGCAGACATTGTTTCTCAGTGTATTGGAAAATATCACATAACCCAGGGTTTTAACCTTGCTGCTAAGTAAAGGAAGGGAAAGTATCAGTCTGCAACAAGACAGAGAGGCTGGAAATGCAGTGTAGCGTGTCACAGAATGTACAGCAGTGCCACAAAGGGTTCCAACAAAGCATGCCATGGGGCGTATTTGCTAACACGCACAGGACATCTGTTTTGCTTTTTCCCAATATCCTGTTTTGGTGTTAATTATCAATACACCCCCAAAGCAAACGTTTGCCACTTTTCTGTTTGCATTGCCCCTTGTTATAATCCATTACCTGCCACAATGGAGCTTACAATCCTAGGTTTCATTCACACACAGGGGGCTGATTAACCTGCCTGTAAGGTTTTAGAGAGTGTTGGCAGAAACCAGAGTACATGGAGGAAACCCATGCTGATAGTGTTAATACACTGCATACATTTTTTGTAAAATAAGTCTTATTACCTTGGCTGTTTCAAAGAAGCTGAAAAGGAACAGTTGACCCTAAATAACCTCTATTCTAAGCAGCTATCAATCTTTAAGGGAAAGGTGCTTTGGGGAAGGTAGTCCTACCTAAAAGTGTATAAGACTTTATGCTATTTGGGTGAAAATGTTCTTGATATTCTTAAAATTGACTGAATTGTTGACTATAATGGGCGTCGTAAGCCAAGGAGTTTGAACACCAGTTGATACTTATCTAGAAACATAAACATCTGCACAAAGCAGTGTTAAACTATGTTGGGCTGCTCAATGCCAAATTAATCAGGGTTTCCACCTGTGCATCTTGCTCCACAACTCAAATCAATATAAACAAATGGGTTAGACATTTTATAAGTCTGGGGTAAGAAACATGATGTGTGGCCAAGGGATCCCTTTGGTTGAATACACAGAATGGGGATAGGGCCTAGGGACCCCAAGGCTAGCAGCATTTTACTACTCACTATCCCATTGGGCTTGGGGAAGAGGTATATAAAGCATCACTCTCTGCAGTTTTATATTACAATACCACATAAAAACACTGGGTAGGGGATGGGGGAATCAATATATAGATCAAGCCATGGAAGAAGTGCTATAAAATGTCTTATAGCTGGACTAGGTCTATAAATCAATACAATTAAATACTATGTTGAAGATATGGATGATTTCTTCCCATCAAGCTAATCTGAAATTGTACAGCTGTTTGATTTATTTATAACTTTACAAATAAGTCCCATAGAGTAGGGAAAAAAACTATATTTCCCTGAAAAGAACAGCTTGCATGCTTACGTTCTAGAAAATCTACTTCAGGGCAATCTAAAGCCCCCTTACAATATTTTCAAATTTAGCACCATGACACTGGCCCCCAAAAACCATTCCAAACGACACCACTGTTAACTGACTTCACTGTTACCTTGTAGCATGGAGATAAGGCTGCACAGTGGCTTTGTTAGCTGCCATTTTGAGCCCTGTCACTAAACACATAAACGCACTGACCCACAGATTAGATTCCCATACACACGCACTTGCACGCAATAGATCTGAAGTGGGCCAAGATCTAAATAATTTTGCTTTGTTTGTTAATTGCCTTACAACACTTCTCTTTTTTATAAGCTGGCCTCAATAGTTTGTAATTTTTTCTATTGTCTCTCAACTAGGAAATATTTAACTAATGATGCTTCAAGCATGGGTTAAATGTTTATTTTATTAATTATAGCAATATTTTATGTATCTCATTAATAAAGGGTAATTTCTTAAGCACATGCGCCAGATAATAAATCTGGTACTCCACACAAAGAGCTTCATTGCAAGCACCCTGTCTTTACTGCCCTCCTTAGAGCAGTTGGTAAGGATAGGGCTCCAATATGACCTGTTCCTCCTGCCACACTGTACCTTGCATAACATGCATGGTACAGGGCAGATGAGGGCTGAGACAACTTTGTGCTTCCTCCCACCTGCTGCTTTTTGAGATACTTCCTCCCTTATTTTTCCAGTGCCCTTAAAGTTACCAGGATCAGCTTTTTGCCACCTCTGGTAATCTGCCGGGTGCTGCTGCCTAATACAATTTTCTCACCTTGCCTTGTGGCAGGAGCAGCCCTGCAAATGCAGACAGCACTCGATTCCAGGTCCAAAAGCTAAGTGCAGCCTTTTTGCACTTTGAACACTGTATGGGGCATTGTGAATATGGCCTACAGTTTGCACCTCTGGGAAAAAATTAGTGAAAAAAGACAAATAAAAGGCATTTTGTTGTTTTTATTCAGATTACCTGTAGAATGGAAATTTGTGTCTGAAGAAATACAGATACTTTTCAGGCCCCAGATTTACAAAAGGGGCACCCCTAGGCCGTCTCTGCTCATGTTCCCCTTTCCATCCCCCTCCCCTTCTGCTTCCCCCTCCGCATTCGCGTCTCTCTCCCCTTCTCTTCCCCCTCAGTGTCTCTCTCTTCCCTCCCCATCCGCCTCCCCTTCTGCTTCCCCATCAGCTTCTGATTCCCCCTTCACATCATTCTCCCCTTCCCGTCCGCGTCTCTCTCCCCTTCCCGTCCACGTCTCTCTCCCCTTCCACTCAGCGTCTCTATCTCCTCCCCGTCCGCCTCCTCCACTGCATCTTTCGCCCCTTTCCCTCCACCTCCCCTTCTGCTTCCCCCTCCGTATCTCTCTCCCCTTCTGCTTCCCCCTCCACATCCGCGTTCCTCTCCCCGCCCCCCTCGTGCGTGCGCGTATATATCTTGAATATGCGAAATTACGCTTGCGCAACTGAATTTAATGAGGCTGGCTGGCATGCTGCCCTTGAATTTCTGCTGCCTTAGGCCCGGGCCTTTGTGGCCTTGCCACAAATCTGGGCCTGGATACTTTTACTGATTTTCTTAATGGTGTGTGAATGCCTGAAATATCTTTTTTATTTACCCTGCTTGCAGATGTGGGATTGAAGATCAAAATGAGGCTTGGCACTACTGAATTAAATCTCTTTACAATTTGTGAATACCTGGAATCCAAACATATAAAATTGGCACTATGTAATCAGAGTTTTGGCACAGTGTTAATGCAGCCTTTACGTAAGATAAAGGTAGTTTGGGATCAGTTACAGCATATATAATTGCCTTCTAAAATTTAGCATAGATTTTTTAATGTGGGAAATTCAGTGAAAGGCACTTAAGCCACAAAGACATGTCAAGACAGACAAGAAAATGAAGCAGAATTATTAATTATTTTTACAAGTGCATTCTGCCTCTCCTTATAAGTACAGAGTTCCACTGTTTGGTGCAAAACAATAAGAAGCCTAGAACTAGACTATTTCAGCTTTCACAAAGAACATAATCCTCCAGTGGGCTGAGACTTTTGACCAGAGCTTCTTGGTAGTTGAACAGAAGGTAGTAGTGATCATAAACTAGGTAATGCACAATATGCCTTCATTTCAATTGGATAAGAGGTATAGCCAAGCACATTAGATTCTACAAAGAAGGCTGCGCCAAGTTTATACTTAAAAAAAAAAAACCACCACCATCTAAACAAAAAGGGATATTTGTAAAAGACTACATAGGATACATGCATGCATCATTTACTTCCTACACTGCTGCCAAATCAGCCTGGAGCTTTCCAACACTGGATGTTGTCCTTTTTGATAAGGTGTGACTGGTACTAACATGAGATTGGAATGATTCATCTTTACACACAGGAAGTGTATGGAAGATGCCTGTCTGTGAGTTTATTTCTACATTCACTGCGCTTGTGTTACATATATGTAATAAATAATGACTCAATTCTTTAGTCTGGGCAAATATCCTCAAGATTTTGCTGGATGCAATAAATACAATTTGGTGACATTACACTTAAAACAATGCAACTTATTGTATACCATATGTGTAAATACATACCGTCTGTGTATCAATATATATATCTACAGACCTGCTAATTCCCTATGGCCAGACTGTAATTTATATCCCTATAAATGGCACGTTTCTACGTCAGAACGCTCCGTTTATAACTTAAGTGATTCAGCAGTTGTCACTGCCGCACTCTCGCTATAGCTTTTCCTCCTGCCTGTCCTCCTCACTTGTCACTTCCCCACTTCCTCCTTCACTCCACGTGCTCACTTGTGCCTCTTCTTAAAGCCTTTTCTCTGTCACTCTCTGCTGCTTGCTCCCTCAGTGTCTCTCTCCCTCTTCGGTTTCACCTCCATCTCTGCATCTCTGGTCTCGCTTCGTCTTCCTCTCTCTTCCTCTTCTGCTGCCCCTCCTTCTTCTGTCACACTCCCTCTGCCTGTCCCACCTCCTTCACTTAGCTTGTGTTCTTTCTACTCTCCCACCATCCAGCTATCAAGCTTCATTATTGCTCCATCTGCATCTTTCTCTCACTGTTCTGCTCCCCCTCCCTCTCCTGGCAGGCACACTCCCTCTGCCCCTCCCACACCCTGTCACTCGTGTTTTTTCTGCTCTCCCACCCGCTAGCTATCTAACTTCATTATTGCTTCATCTATCCCTCCCACCCACGTCCTTCTCCAGTCTTGTGCCCTCAGTCATCAATCTCCTCTCCCTCTGTCCCTCTCCCCTCTCATTCTCCATTCATCTCTGCTGTTGGTCATCTCCCTACATCTTCCACCCTTCATGCCTTTCCCCTTCTGCAACTTATTAACCTACAGCAATAGGGTTTCCACCTGTCCGGTTTTGACCCGGACAGTCTGGTATTTTGAAGGGCTGCCCGGGTCAAAACTACCCTTGATTGACAAGGGCGTGGCGTCATAGCCCTGCCCCCTGATGCAACGGACACTCCCATATATGTTATGGCCCTGCCCCTGACATCATGACCCCACCCCCGCCTGGTCTCCACCGCTTCAAAAGGTGGCAACCCTGTCCCTGTACAGCAATATGAGTGTGACATGGCATGGTCAGGAACAAAGGAGAAGAATCACGCAAAAATAACTCAGAGTGACTACCATGGTCGGACTGGAGCAAAGGGGGCCCACCTGGACTTGGCCTGCATAGAGGTGCAGCGGCGCAAGGGTTTTTTTTAGGGGGCCCCAGTGGGGGAACAGGTCCGGGGCGGTGGGGGCCCATGTGGGCCAGGGCCTATTTGGTTTTTTTGTCCTGCTGGCCCAGTCCGACACTGGGGATTACAGGGAGACATAGTAATAAAATAAAAAACTACAAGGGGAACAAAAGTGTGGCATTGGGTAGATTAATAGAGGAAGGAGTCGCACACGCACACCTAGCCTCTCCCAATAATTACGTACGGTGCCTGGGGTATAGGAGGACGGCCCCTCCAACATTAATGAGCATAAAATAACTCCAGCACACGTAGCATGCTCAAGGGATTGCTCCCGTGTTTAATGTCAATCCAACAATACAACGTTTCGGGGGCTTTGAGCACCTGACGAAGGGGCACGCCCCCGAAACGTTGTATTGTTGGATTGACATTAAACACGGGAGCAATCCCTTGAGCATGCTACGTGTGCTGGAGATATTTTATGTAGATTAATAGAGAGCAGAGTCAGAGAACTCCTTGAAGATGCTTCCCAAATTAACACTGTAGATTATAACGAATAATGCACCCCATGCTGAAATGTATAAAGATATTGAAAATCTCCTTGGAGTTACATGACTTCATATATATATATATATATATATATATATATACTGTATATAATTGTTTTCTTGACATATGTCTCTGTAGTGTGATAAATGTATCATTTGATGTTAAAGATCACAATCATGTGACCAGGGGCACCTGGGATACTAATATGTCTAGCACCATGTCAAATTTCAAAATTAAATTAAAAAATATCTGTTTGCTATTTTCAAAAATTTATTTCAATGCAGAATTCTGCTGAAGGAGAAATTCTGCACATATATAAACACATATTTTATTCCATAATAAAATCCCTTTAAACTAGTGGAGTATAGATCTCAGTAAACCAAGAAAATCTAGCACATTTAGCTGTGACATTAGTACCATTTTATTTTCTTCTTGCTATTAGATGGCCTAAGAAGACTTTTAGGCAGATTTGCATTAACTCAAATATAAAAATATCCTCAACAGTAAAAAATCAGACCAATTGGGGTTTACATAATGGTCAGAAGTTTAGCTCCCTCTATTGTTTGAGGAGGATAGTGTTTGAGCAGAGATAGTTTAGCGTAATGTTTCCATATGGATTGTATTATCATAGTTTTGTTTAAAAAGCCAACATGTTCCAAACTGTTGTTTTAAACATATTTCAGGCAAGTGGCCAGACTGGATAAACAAGTGATTCAACACTAGCTGAGAAAGTGCCCAGCCCTAGTTGTGTGACATTAAAAAAGCATGTCATTGCATGTTGCTGTACTGTGCACTAAATAAATAATTATAATACCAAATAATGTACAAATGCATAGCATGCAGAACTGAGCATAATAAAATAATAGGGTACAAAATAATAAATTGTTTTTAAACTGTTTTTTTAATTACACGCAAACTATTTCTTGACCAGTGACCAATCATCAAAAATGTATATATTAAAGTCAAAATATGGCACAGCAGAAATACAAGATACATAGTTAAGTAACAGATAGATACCTGTAAATAACATTTAAATGGCTTAAAGGTAAAATGAAAGCAATTCACAAAGCTTCCATTTAATTTTACAGCCCATTTAACCTAGATATAGCTGGCAGAAAAAAGAACATACAGTAGGCCAAATAAGATTATTTGAGTTCAGTGGCAAAATATTTTCAAATCACAGTTCATCATCAGCAATAACTCAGAATTCCTACTTTCATTATTTTCTGGAAATTTAAATGTTATTTACCCCATGGGAATCTAAGCCTTAGCACCAGAAACCTGAAGAATAAATATTCAGCAAGGCAGTATCCAGATAATTATAAGAATAAACAAGCCGCTCAGTTTTCTTGACAATTACCCTTTTCTACGTGCAGTCTCTTGAGATTGACAAGGAATAATAATTGTGTAGCAGTGTTGACAAATATTTTGATCCTTTTGTGCACATATGGTGACCAACTCAGGAAAAGCAAATAGCTAAGAGACTTGCGAAGACTGTTATAGCACAGAAAAAAAATGTAAAATACATATTGATAGCCAGCTTTAACTTTCCTTATTTCTCTGAGTATAATCTCTATTTTGGCTCAACCGTCACCCAGTAACTGGGTAAATAAGTCTGCATGTAATATACATGATGTTTTTTTTAAAAATTATTTTTAAGGGGGATTTCACGTGATGCATTCGTGAGTAGACGTGTTGGCACATCGCTCTGTCCCAGACCGAGGAAAAAGCATCATAAGCTCCCATTTTTATCCCCTAAAAGGTGAAATGTATTATATAATCTATTGGAGGCATGACTAAAATGGACTTCTTTGACTCCCAAAGCTCGGCACCGGAGGAATCCAAGATGGCGGCAGCAAATCCCTTTTCCTCTGAGCAATCGGATAGTGGGCCACCAGATAGTCCTGTAAGGCTACATTCGGAAATATCACATGACTCACCGCATGTTAAATCTTTGCTGCACAAAGAACTGACTAAAATGTCCGTAACTATTACATCACAGCTGACACGCGAAATACATGATTTGGGGCACCACACTGAGGAAATGGAAAACAAACTAGATGGGGCAATCATACGCTTAAATGAACATGAAACCTCAATTTCTCACCTTGCAACACAGTATGAGGAGGTAGTGAAACGTTTGGAAGATTTGGAGAATAAGTCCAGACGAAATAACATTTGTATAAGGGGCCTTACTGAGGACATTAAGGATCTGCATATTGAAATCCCTAAACTTTTGGCCACTCTGGTTCCGGATATACCAATTGCCCGTTTGGAGCTGGACTGTGTACACCGGGCATTGGGGCCTAGAAAGGCCAATGGGATGGCTCGAGACGTCATTCTATGATTTCATTACTATGCAAGAAAAGAGGCAGTCATGGCGGCAGTACGGGGAACTGCGGACTTATTTGAACCTATTTCAAATCTTTTCGGATTTGGCAAGCATTACTATTCAGCGGAGAAGGGAGTTACGCCCCATCACGCAGTTATTACGGCAACACAAAATTTTGTAACGCTGGGGCTTCAAGTTGCTATTCACATATAACAGCAAACAACATATGGTCAAGTCACTGAAAGAGGGGCAAGCGTTACTTCACACTTTGAGGATCGCTCCGGATCAAAGTCCAACTGATTGTCCGCATTCCTCACCCACTCAGACTCCGGCACCCCAAGAAGCCCACTGACCACCATATGGGAAAAAGCACAGTCCAGATCCCCATGAGAAAACATTAACAAATGGTAAAACTGGTTTTTTTTTAGTATATTTATACACCTGTCTTTTAAATGGGAGCCTGTTACATTACACTACGCCAAGTGAAACTTAGTTTATTCTGTGACATTTCCTCAGCCGGGAGGACGTCCCCCCCCCCTTCCCTCTACACCATGTCATCGGTGTGGATATTACCGGAACATATTTCCATTATTGAGGCACTCCTCACTCATATGACCCTTTTGAGTGTAAAGCCACATCTTGGTAAGGACTGTTCTGGTATACTCATTATGGGTACCACAGTTGAACCTCCAGTTTGATGTTCTCTTGCTGAGACAGTCAACTTTTTTGGTTCTCCTTTTTCTTTTTTTGATTTTCTTCTTTTTTTCCTCATTACACTGCACTGACAATTTAAGGACCTTTGATCAATTTTACACCTTGCTGACTACATGCCTACTATTAACCCGGGAATGGTATGACAACCTGAAGGTTTTGTTTTTTTTTACAGAACTACAATGGCAGTTTTTTTGACACACAATGTTAAGGGACTTAACAGCCCTAAAAAATGTTCTATGGCCTTTCGCTTGTCAATCTTATGATCATAATTTTGTAACTAAAAAACCCCTGTCTTTGTAAATACATGCATCTGCATAGATTTCTGATATGACAGGGGACCAGGGAATGTGCATTGATCAATTTTTCTTTTTTTCTATGCCTTTCGCTATTATAAATCTATGGGAATTCAAATACTTTTTTTGCAGGAAACACATTTTTCCAGAACTTTAATTCCTAATTACTTCCACAGCCAATTCCCACATGTCTTTTTGGCTATGACGGAGAAGGGTGTAGGAATCTTCATTAACAAAAATGTACCCTTTAAATTGTTGAAGTGTGTGCCCGACCCACAAGGGCATTTTGTGATTATTGTTTGTCATATTGTCGAGACGCTCTATACTCTAGCATAAATTTTATACCAGATTTTTTACATCTCTGTCTATACATAACAGAGGGCAAATTATAATAACAGGTGACTTGAACGCTACTTTAAATGCAACTTAGGATCGTTATGATCCAGTGAATCCACTTAAGAAATAAACTGAACCTATTTCAAAAGCATTACAAACAAAACTAAAAGATATGGGACTTGCTGATGCATGGAGAGAGCGTAATCCCTTTAAAAATGATTATACATTCTATTCGAACCCTAATAAGACATATTCCAGAAAGACTATGTATTACTTAGTCTTTCACTCTTGACAAAACATAATCTCAGCAAAAATCCCTGTATGTTCTTGGTCAGATCACAACCCAGTCAAAGTTATTTTGCATGATTTAGATTTCCCGAGACATGCTCCAATATGGAGGTTAAATTAAGCCATCCTTACAAACCCACAAGTTCGTTCCTAAATCGAACAGGAATTAACTTCCTATTTACAGCTTAATAATACCTCGGATGTTAGTAAATCAATACTTTGGGAAGCCCATATGGGCCATTAAATCTTTGAAATCACAAAGAGCACCAGGCCGGATGGGTTCACAGCCACTTATTATAAACATTTTTCCAAAGTCCTGATACCTCATATTACTAATATGTTTAATTCCATAGGAACTGGTAAGCAATACACCTATGACTCTCTTAGAGCATTTATAACAGCTATCCCAAAACCAAACAAAGATAGCAACCTAGTTGAAAACCACAGACCAATTACAATATTGAACCATGATATAAAACTCATAGGGAAAATTCTAGCTAGGCTTATAAATGTGTTTCTTAATAGAGATCAAGCAGGTTTTGTGCCTGGTAGACAGCCAACAGATAACATTTGTAGGGTTATTGATTTGGCGCATTGGGCCAGGGACACCTGCAGTGCTCCTCTCCCTGGATCTAGAAAAAGCTTTTGACTCATTGTCATGGGATTTTTTAAAATATGCCTTGAATAGATAAGGGTTTCCTCTAACTTTTTTGTCACATATCAAGGGATTGTATGACTTCCCTACGGGCCAGATAAAATATCGTGGATTTCTCTCCACTCCAATTGCAATAGAGAGGGGAACGCGGCAGAGGTGCCCACTGTCGCCAATCCTGTTTGTTATGACAATGGAATATTTGGCAGCATGGATAAGGCATAATGTGGTTGTGACTGGCATTACTATAGCACAACAGGAATACAAATGTTGTTTATATGCAGATGACTTGTTGCTTACTATAACCAAGCCATTGATTTTATTGCCAAACCTTTTTAATATCATGGATAAATTCCATTTTATTTCTGGACTTAAAATTAATGTAACCAAATCGAAGGCACTACCGCTTAATATACCATCTGCTATGAAGAAGCTTTTAGAACTGTATTTTGATTTTGGATGGGCACAAACTTCTGTAAAATACTTAGGTGTCCGTATAACAGATTCATATAATATGTTGAGTGTAAATAATTATAAAAACCTTATTAAGAAACGAATGGGTGACTTGGACTCTTGGAAAGGTTTTTCAATCTCATGGTTTGGTAGAATTAACATAATAAAAATGAGTATATTACCACATATATTATACCTGTTTCGTACCCTTCCAGTTACACCGCCAGCTGATTTGTTAACCCAGTTGCAAAACGCATGTCTCCAGTATATATGGTGTGCTAAACGACCAAGAATAGCTAAAGCAATATTATACAGACATAGGTCAATGGGTGGATTGAGTGTCCCAAACTTTCGTGAATATTATATAGCAGCACAGGTATCACAGTTGTTGCATTGGTTTGTTCTTTCACAACCACCAAAATGGGTATTGATTGAACAGGATATTTGTCAGTGCAGTTTTCTTGGGGATATTTTAAGGGCCCCTAATCTATCACAACCTGCTAAGAACTTTCCTACAGTAAAGCATACATTGGCTATATGGCACGCTATAGCCTCTAAATCTAACTGGCTGTCCAAATATAAACCTTTAGCACCTTTGTTTAATAACCCAGACTTTCCACCGGGACTGATAACTTAGACAATTCATTTGGTGGGTGGATAAAGGACTTACACATATCCGTCACTATTTGTTGCATAACAAAATTATAAGCTGGACAGTAAGATATGCTATTCTTGACCAAGAAAGATACTGCTATAACCAAATACGGCATTTTTTAACTACTCTAGAGAGAATTTTCATTTTCCACTCCTACGTTTTTTGAAACACTATGTTTACATCGTCCCCAGATGAAAGGATCTCTTAGTTACCTCTATAGACAATGTACTACTTCTCAGCCCATAACATCCCTGACATACTGTATGTTAAAAATTGGACAGCAGAATTGTCACTGACTTTGGATGAGCAAAATTGGCAAATTATTTTCACAAACACAATGCATACTTCGGTAAATATATTGGCACAAGAAACTTCATATAAGATTTTAAGTAGATGGTGCTTGGTACCCACTTGCATAGCCAAATGGAAATGGGAAGCTAATCCTAATTGTTTTAGAGGATGTGACATTCTAGGCACAATGCTGCATACATTTTGGCATTGTAGTAGGGTACAACGCTTATGGACTAGATTCTATGAATTAATATACACAGTATTACAAGTAAAGATACCTAAATGCCCAGTGGAGCATTACTGAATAAACCAATACAGGCAATTAATAAGTCGCACTTGAGTGATATCACCCTCCTCCCTTCCCCCCTCCTTCCCAGCAGCCCATCAACAGAAAAATGGGAAGGTTCTGCCAGATAACAGCTACCTGGTAGGTATAAGAACAGCACTCAATAGTAAAAATCCATGTCCCACAGCGACTCCGTCAGTTACATTGAGTATGAGAAACAATAGCCTGTCAGAAAGCAGTTCCATAGTGCAGCACTGTCTTTTTCTGAAAGCTCATGATCAGGCAAAATTACCTGAGATGGCTGCCTATACAGCAATATTAACAAATATTATATTATATGTAATAATACATATTATGTAATAAACAACAAAAAAATATATACTTGTTGGGTTAGGAATTAAATTATTTGCAGTGTAAACAGTGTAATTTAGAAATAAAAACTAAACCATAAAAATCATGACAGAATCCCTTTAAGAAGTTTAGCTGTTGCAATTGCCATTGATGGATAATGTTAAGATCTGTTTCATCCAATGCAAGAAATAGTTCAACTTGCTCACTTGTACCAATGCTAATTTTAGCTGGTATTCTGTGGACACATAAAACTATCTTCTTATACTTTTTATTGCATATCATTCTATAATTGTCTTATAGACATTATAGACATACTGTATTGCACTACTGAAGCAAGAGCGGTCTTCCCATGATGACTGATTAGAGAGAGAAATAGATCCATAACAAAACATCTTTCTCTGTATTTACATATAGAATGCTTAATTGCCATGATTCATCGGAAGCAATAAAGCAATAGCATGTTTTAATATATGCAAGGAACTAAATTCTCATTTTATATAAATTATGAAATCTGCAAAACGATTGGTCCATTTTCAAAAATAGCCAATGTTTTTTTTTTAAATAAATATAGATGCATGATCTGCAAATTCTTCTCCATATATAAACACTATCTTAGGCTCGTTCTGAACCTTATTGCCTACTAGATTTCCCTGTCTATATCTGATTTAGCTGGTAAATCTAATCCCCTAACTTCCCCCATATTTATTCTTTCCTACTTTATAAATACATCACGCTTTGCCTGCCATAATGCCTTGCATTATAAGACCTAGTAGCAATAAAGGGACCAGGCCCAAAACAAAGGAAGGTGGTTATAGGCAGAAGATAGAGCTATGCATGCTTGATGCTGCTGTTATATGAAAGAAGGCATGAATCAAGCAGGCTTTTACACTATTTACACAACAATGTCACAATGAAATACAAGTACCTTAGAATTTTGAGGAAAATTCCCATTTGGCGTTTACAGAAAAATAGGTTGTGAGTGATTACAACTTAGTAAGATACTACTTATGTGTGGTTAAAAAAAAAAACATTTTCTCATTTATACATATTAAGTTTATTGGTTGATAAAATTATTAGGTTATGGTTTCTAACTGTAGTTGCCAGTTGCTATAAACTGTTGAGGCTACAGTGGCTTTGAATGCTTTTGGTTTAATTGGTGAACAACCACAGTACTACAATAAGATTAGGCCTTTTCAGACTGTGGGAAAGTTTGGTATTTGTGTGTTTGAGTGTTAAAAATTGCCATATTTTAACATGACAAGCAGGAAATATGTCAAAATGAAATATTCTGTAACATAAAAACCCTAAAGGAAATAATGATGATAATAAATCTATATTATGTTACGAAACTAGTAAACTTTATAACACACTTAACAGACACTTTACAGTGTTCAAAGCAGACTTTGTAAATCAATATTCATAAAACAAACATATTTTACATGCTTGGAAACTATGTAAATCTTTATCATAATAATATGGCTTATATTTTGCTTTAGGCAAAGGTGTAAAATGTAATTTTTGTTATGTAGTCATCTTTTGAAGGCGAGGGGAAAAAAATCTAGAATAAGCCAGCTAAACAAGTAAATAATGAGTTATATAGCCTTGTGGTGATTTACCGAGGAAAGATAAGACAATACACGAATTATGTTGGGAAGTGTAAAACAAGTATTGTATCAAATGTTATTCAAGCTGTTTCATGAAATTACGATATTAATCTTGATATTAGATATATTTATATCTTTAAATTGATGCTGGTCATATGTAAAGTCAAACACATAAATGTTACTGTGGTGTATCTTTAAAAGGATAATTACAGTGTATAGATTTTACAGTCTTCTATGGTAGAAATACATGTTAAATGTCGCATAGGCTATGTCCACTTGTTTCATTAATATATCATAGCAACTACCCGGTATATTTTCTTGCAAATCTGGGACATCTACAATAGGTAGTGCTACTTTGACTATACTTGTAAAGTGCATTTTGTCAGAGTAAAAGTGTATAAATATACAGGTATATTTATTTCAGAATTGCTTTCTGACTACAACATTTAGCAGTTTGTGTTGTTTTCATTCCTTATTGATTTTCTGTTCTAACAGGAAATCTTATCTTTTTAAAAACCTGTTCTTTTTAATATTGACCTTTGTCTAGGCAGGATGGCCCACATACTTTGCAGTATTCCTACAAATAGCAACAATTTGATACAAATATAATATAGCAAATATAATTTCAAAGGTTGCCTTTTAACTATCTTTAAGACTTGTAGCGTTTTTATTTTTAAAATTGAGATATAATAAGTCAGAAAAAATATCATATCAATTTTATACATTTCAGCAAATGTAGTGAAAAATTTAATTGGAATTGTCCTTAAAGGGCATGTAAAGTCTAAAATAGAATAAGGCTAGAAATGCTGTATTTTGTATACTAAATATATACATGAACTTACTGCACCACAAGCCTAATCAAACAATTAATTTATGCTTTCAAAGTTGGCCACAGGGGGTCACCATCTTGTAACTTTGTTAAACATCTTTGCAAGACTGTGCACATGCTCAGTGTGGTTTGGGCTGCTTAGGGATCATCATAAACAAAGCTGCTTGAGTTCTGCATGGCTGGGAACCTATTGGAGATAGGTTTCTTTTTCATTAAAGAAAGTAAAAATGGGATTTAAATTTTTTTGCCTTTACATGCCCTTTAACATGAAAACCAAAACCATAGGCTTCATTTGCTGTAGCTTTAGAGCACATGGAATTTCTTACACAGATTCAGGGCACCATAAGAAATCAGCAAGAGGAAAAAAGTCTGGGGTCCATCTGTGACTTCCTAGACAGTCTGGTGCATTATCTCCTCCATTATAGCTTCCCTATGGAGAGGGAATAGTATTTGATCTCTGGCCAATAATAATAGTTATATGAAATTTATGCATTTTAAGTATTAGTTTACGGTACTGTACATTAAAAGTTGTACAACCTATAATTGTTGTTGTTTCACATCTGTTTCTCTCTGATGCAGATATGAAATGTACATATTTGGTGCATTTTATCCATGACTCCATATTCTACAAAACTAAGACGGAGATCAGTCTATAATAATAGTCCTTTGTATATTGAATTTATTTTTTTTAATTAAAACATCCACACTCAAGTACAGGTTTGTGACCTGTTATCCAGAATGCTATGGATCTGGGTCTTTCTGTAATTTGTATCTCCATACCTTAAATCTATTAAAATATTGCTTAAAGGAACAATTCAGTGTAAAAATAAAAACTGGTTAAATAGGCTGTGCGAAATAAAGCATATTTCTAATATATAAGTTAGTTAGCCAAAAATGTAATGTATAAAGACTGAAGTGAATGGATGTCTAACAGAACAGAACTCAACTTCCTGTTTTGCACTGTCTGAGTTAGTCAGCGACTTGAAAGGGGCCCACATGAGGCATAACTGTTCAGTGAGTTTGTCATTGATGCTTAGCATGCAGCTGAGATTCAAAAGCATACAGTTATGGCCCATGTGCTCCCCCCTTAAGTCACTGATTGGTTACTGCCTGGTAGTCAAGCAGTGGAAACCAAGAGAGCTGCAAAGCAGGAAGTAGTGTTATGTTAGACATCAGTCTCTCCAGACTTTATACATTACATTTTTCGCTAACTAACTATATTAGAAACATTTTTTATTTTGTACAGCTTATCTATTTAGCCAGTTTTTATTTTTGCACTGAACAATCCCAATAAGGGTTAGTTGTACCTTAGTTTGGGTCAAATATAAGAGTCTGAATTGCTATAACATAGAAAAATTATTTTTTAAAAAATGGAATAATTTAATTAAAATGGAGCCTGTAATTCAGAGCTTTCTGGATAACTGGTTTCTGGACAATGGATTCCATACCTGTATATAAAAACACTTTGAAAAGTGCCATAAAATCTGAATCTGTTGCTTTGCACCATTTATTTTTATATGCAAGTGAGTGACAGGGGAAGGTGCTACTTGGGTAAGTATGGCTTTGAGGAAGATTGAGGTTTTGGAAGGAAACTCTTTTGTTTCACACAAAAGTATTCCCGAGGAACAGGCATTTTAAAATTTACCAAAAAGAAGGCAAAAACAACATTCTGAATTTTAAAGTTAACATCTACAGTATGCACATGTAGGGAATCCGTGCAAAATCATTGCTCTTAGAGAGCCTGTGTCTGTGCACTGTAAGCTGTTACCTAGCAACCAGCTATTCAGTGAAGTAGGAAGTGACACAGCAGCTAAGGAATGGCAGGCAGGAAAAGGAAGTCACAAAGACTGACAAAAGAAGAAAGCCTGGCATAGAGAGCCCCATGGTGGACAGAGAAGGAAGCAAGAGAGCTGCTGGTGGGATCAGAGAGCTGAGAGGCTGCACCAAAGGCATTCATTTGGATCAGGCTGGCACAGGGAAGCCATATACTGTGCCTGGAGAGACAGAGAGTGTCAGAGGAATACAGACTGGAGGAACAAACAGCAGGAGATTCCTATATGAGCATCCAAAGGGGTTGGTAATCGCACTGTGTGCCTGAACGTGCTGGATTCACCTAAAGAGAGCTCTGAAGTATCCAAAGAGGATTTGTGAGTATCCTGTTTAAAGGGACATTAAAGGACATTAAAGGACTTTACCTTTTTTCTTAGTTAGCTAGACAGATTGCGCTAGCAAGTTAGTTAGTGAGGCCCTATTGCCACCGGTTAGGAGTGCTGCATGTATTAGGTGCCCATTTATTTTATATAAACTCTTATTTAGTTTAACCTATAGTGTGTGTGTTATTACTGTATTCCTAGTGGGGCCAACCGTAGGTCATTCCCGGATCCCACTAGGTGGAGGCACTGCGCTAGTAAGTACCAGGTACCCAGTCTCTCCCAATACCACTGCGGAGTGGCTCAGGTTTGTCCCGTGTCATCAGGTAAGCGCCACACATGGAGTGTAACACAGACAAAGGGGTGTTGAAAGGGTTACACACACTTGGAGGCCTATTTATTAAAGGTTGAATTTTAATGGTTTTAGAGCTTTTCCAAACGATTAAACTGTATTGCTCTAAAATCACGATTATTAAGACATGATTGTAAAATGTACAAAAAAAAAAAAATGCTTAATAATGTGCTAAAAAATGGGGAGTAGTGTCCAATTTGGTAAATAGCTTTTTGAAACGATTAAACTGTATTGCTCTAAAATCACAAATACCAGGTAAGTTATTAAAACATATGATTATAAAAAGTATGAACAGAAAAAATGCTGAATTATGTGCTAAAAAATGGGGGTAGTGCCAATCTGGTAAATATGCTGCCAGTGTTGGCTCCACTGGGATTATTTTATATAATGTGCCTTGGTAAGTATAATGTTGAGCATGTTGCATGCAGTTTAGGGTTGCCATCTGTAAGGTTTTGACCCGGACAGCCAGGTATTTTTAAGTCCTGCCTGGGTCAAAACTTCCTGCTCGGTTTTCCAAATTAGGAATTAACTACTGTCCTCAGCAACCCCCCCATGACTACTTTAAAGCTATACCAGATATAAAAAGGCAAAAATGGGGGATCAGGGTAAACAGAAATATTAGGCATGAGTAACAAGAAAATATTCAGGCAGAGAATGAGGAAAACAGCATTGGTTGCAGGAATGGATAGGACAAACGGATTATGGAGAAAGGGAGAGAAAAAGAAATAGAATAGAGAAGTAGATGCAAGTAGATGCAAAAGAAAAAAGAAAAATCATGCAAAGAAAAAGAAAAGAGAATGGTGCATGGAAATCGATAGAGTATATGAGAATTAATAAGACAGGATTATTGAGAGAGTGAAAGTAATGCATTAGAAATCTTTGTTGCCAAACTATTTAAAACTATGTTTTATTTAAATAGAGCCAGAACATTAGATTAGTAAATTGATATTCTCTCAAAGCAGACAGCATAAAGGTGTAGCCCTAAAATAAACATAGCCCTCCTCTTACCTGTAATAAGCTTTTAGGCTTAATATAGTGTCTGATATGGTTGGCTACCCTGGTCAGAAATTATGTTTAACCATGTACATGCAGTTACTAGATACAAGATTCTTCCACTTGAGTTCTTATTGTGTTTGTTACAAATGGTGTCCCAAACCCAGAACTAGTGCCAAGGTCCCGGTCGCGGCTCACCCTTCCGCCTATAACAACAACCTTTCACTTTGGGAGGAGTCTTCCACTACTTGGGTGCCTCCAGGTCTTAATGTGAGAGGACCAAGGAGAGAGTTCTGTACAGGCAAAGGAACTGAACATTGTAACTGGAAAGGAGAACAACTAGCATGGTCAAGGACAAGCCATGTCGATACCATTCAGGAGAAGCTGTTTAGACTCGAGTCGAGACAGTAGTCTAGGTCATAGGTCGGGTCAAACACACCAATATCTCAGTACAAAGCAGGATCACAGAGAGTAGTAAAAACACGGACAAGGGTCAGGACAGGCAGCAGACTAGACAAGGTCAGGGACAAGCATGGTCAGGAACAGATCAGAACACTCGTAATCACACCCAGAAAATACTGAAAATTACCTTATGTTGGGCAGTGAGTATTTGCCCATGGCAACATTAAAGATTTGAATTTCGCGCCAAAGCACGATGATGTCAGACGCAGCAACGCATCAAACCGAGACACTATTTAAAGGAAAATGGTGGGGCTACATGAAAATACACTTCACTGACTTGCAGAGATTTCAGCACAGACCCACTGGGTTCAATGTTCCAATTTAATAAGATTATTAAATACACAGCTGACCAAGGAAAGCATACCAAGCGTGAAGAGTTATAGTATATAGAAACATACTTTAAAGGGATTGTTTTTCCAGTTTAGTTGTTTTCAGATACAGTAGTAGTTCACCAGACACTTTATACAATCTGTAGTTCACCAGACACTTTATATTTTCTATTTCTTACTATTTTTCTAACATTAATCCTTAAAGTTTATTTTCACCTTCTTATATCTTTCTGAAGCAGCTCTGGGAGGGGAGGTCACTGACTGAGTTGCTAAATTGACTGTTCTAAATTGATACATTTAGTCTATACATTTCTTAATTTTGTCCCTGCTGAGCAGAATCCCTGAGTTTCATTAATTGATACAATAGAATCTGTAATACTTGATACAATAGAATCACTGAGCTGCCAGACTGAAACACTGGAGACTGGAACATTAAACCTTAATCTTGACTTTGGAAAAAATGGGAAACAACGATATAAAAAAGTCTTTATTTCTGGTGAACAAATGAACAGGAAAAATGGAAGATGAACATCCCCTTTAATAGAATGAATACACTAATTATGTTCACATGAAAGCACTGCAACATATTGTTTACTTAATAAATGGTTTGCTTGCCATGATGTGCATTTTTGCACGATTTGATTTGATTTTAGCAAAGACAATTTTCAGTAAGTAACTTGCAGCAAGGTATTTTCTGATGTTTTGAAGCCTTGTCAATATGTGAGCAGCAAAACGCTCTGTGTGTAATTTCCCAAAGTGTCTCAAGCTTTTACTGAATTTTAATATTATATTAATATAATGGTTGAACCAACACTATTAACTCCCTTGAGGTATTAAAGTTTTGGATTTCCACATGTTTGGGTATTACAATATTTTATTGTTGTAAGAAAGGTTTTTTGAATGAGTTTGATTTTAATGACAATGCTGCATTTTTGACAATAGAAATATTAGAATTATACAATGTATAGTATTTTATAAAACTGGAAGTATTTTCTCATTATTGCGAAGACAAACCTGCCGCTTCACAGCAAGTATAAGTCAATTTCAGGGCTGGAACTAGGGGTAGGCATAAGAGGCACGTGCCTAGGGTGCAACGAAGTGAGGGTGCCAAACACACACTTCTTCTTTCACCTTCCCCTGGATCCTTGTTCCTCCACCAACACTTTTCTCTGTGCACACTCCTCCTCACCCATGCATCGTCACATTCGACGGGGAGAGAATGAAGTGGCCGACTGGTTTGCCTCTGGCCTGGTCTATTATATAGGGGAAATTGAAACTTCAGCTACTGTTATGTAATTCTCTAAACTATGGGTTACCCTTCACCAGGAACTACTGCACCTAACTTATAATTATTTTGCACTGACAAAACTTATGGCTTATTGTGAAGCAACTGCTCGAGATCCTTCATGGTACTTTGCAAACTGGGTTATTTGATTACAATTGTACTATCAAGGAAAACCACAGCTACTGTATGCAAACACTTCCCATTCACTATGACACATAAGCAGGTACCTAGTTAAAATTTGCCTGATGCTTTTACATTACCTTTCTTACTCCCATGTTCCTCTTTCAGGGGGCTGCCATATTTGTGCAGCAGTAGTCCATGAGCATTAGAAACTCTGACAGATTAAGAAGAAACAGTCAGGTTGGCAAAACAGTCAGGTTTAGGAACTTCAAGTGACAATTACTTACAAAAGCAGAACTAACAGCGAAAAACAATCAACGTGACCTATAGGTAACTTTTAGTGTAGATTAATATTTTGAAATGAAAATTTTTTAGTGTCTGTTATGTTTTGGGTAGCCGAGGATGAGTAGAGTATAACAGTGCTGTATTAGCAGGCTCTCATGCAGCCATTACACAACAGTAACTTTCACTTTTAAGCTGTCAGGAAGTATGCATAGTATAAGTCTGGGCACAGCGACATCTACAGGACATTTGTATAAACACCACATATTCCCCCTATAGTAAGAAAGCATTTGGACAACTATAATAACAACAACAATTAAATAGTATGCATTTTAAAACTATATTATACATTCTTCACATCACAAAGTCCTTGGTCCATGCAGGTAGTTTTCTGATTCTCTCAGTACGCTTATACAGATGCAGCCACTTTGGTTTGTCTGTTTGACACAGAATAACTAAACACAGATATCCCATTTATCTCATTTAACACAGAAAACTGCGTCACAACATCCCATCTAATTAAAGCATTCACCATTGTGAACAATGGAGCTTTGGTATGCTAATGAAAAGGTTAAATGCATTAAATGAGTTAAGACACATTTTCTTCATGACGCATTTAACTCACAAATCCAAGTGGCTTCATCTGTAGGTTCACTTTCTTCGGGCCTATTTCAGTTGACATCAGGAGTAGGAAAATGTCCTTCATTAAATGGAGCTTCTCCAAAGTCATATCTAACAGGAGCAAGACGACTTGCATTCCATATGCGTCCATCAGACAGTTCATATGTGTATGGTACTCGCTGGCGTCTCACTTCAAATGGTGTAGTAAATTTAGATTGTCCTTGTTTCAGTATTCCTGGTTTCTTAATTCTGACTAAAGATCCAGGCTGAAAGTGCACTTCTCTTGCAACACTTTTTCTGTCAGTATAAGCCTTACATTTGGCTTGTTAACGTTTCACAATGTAAGCAGTAGATGATTTTGTAGGCACAGTATTTGGTGGAAGTTTGATGTCTGCAACATGTAACTTAGTGCGCATCTGTCTGCCATGTAATAATTGAGCAGGAGATGATTGGGTTGTTGCATGGCGCATTGCTCTGTAGTTATGTAGAATACTTTCCAAGATTTCCCAGTAAGATTTGCTGTCTGTAGTGCTTCTTTCAGACTTCTGTTGAATCACTCAATTTCTCCATTTGCTTGTGGGTAATACACTGAAGATTTCCCATGCACAATATTCCTCTCTCTCAGAAAGGATTCAAAATCATATGAGACAAACTGTAGTCCGTTATCTGATATGAACTCCTTTGGATTACCTTCTCTGCTGAAGACTGTAGACAGAAATGTTATTACTGTAGCTGATGTTATATGAGAAACAAATGCAATTTCTGTCCATTTACTGTAATAGTCTATCAAGGTTATAGCAAATCTGCAGTCTAAAGGAGCATCTGCAAAAGGACCGACAATATCAATAGCAAGTTTTTCCCATGCTGAATCAGGAAATGGTACTGGTTTTACATCTGGTCTCAACTTAACTTTGTGTACAAAGTTCTTTGCACAGCCCAGTGAAGTATTGCTTTGTGGTGAAATTTTAGACACTGGCTGTGGCAGGCACTGGTGCTGTGTTAATGAGACCATCAACTAATTGTAGGTTTAATGCAGCAAAGAGATCCCTTCCAATTATGGCAGTACCCTTATTCACAATGTAAAAGTCACATTTTGCAGTATTTTATTCAAATTGTACAGTCACTGGCAAGCAACCAAGCACAGGGATTGGATCCTTTAAGTAGCTGACCAGTTTCACGGCAGATGCAACAAGCGGATCTTTTGCAAAGTATTTCAAGAAAATATCCTTTGGTAGTATAGAAACAGCTGAACCTGTATCAAGCATCAGTTTAATGGAGTGCCCCTTATCAGCAGAAGCAGTATTGACACTGACAGTGCATATAAACTTGTCTGGAATAAATGTACCAGCTTTATCCACACTTAATACTGTGACATTTGTAGTAGTGACTTCATGAACATCTTAAGCAGAACTACGGCAGATCTTAGCAAAATTTACTACTTTTGTGCATGTGCGGCACTGTTTAGCTTTTGCAGGACATGAAACATGATTTGCAGTGTGTTGTGTTGAACCACAGCGAAAGCAGTATTTTCTATTTGTATTTGCTGCACGGTTTTGCAGTGTAGGTGAATCCCTTTCCTTAGCACTGTATTTTGCCTGTGACTGTGCATTATTAGGCCACAGTGTTGAATTCACAGTCTGTACATTCCCAGCAGTTCCCTGACTGAGAGTTTTAGCCTCTGCCACTGCTGTTTCAATTTGGCTAGCAACTTTAATAGCCTTTGCAAGGGTTAAATCCTGCTCTAGGAGCTGTCTCTCTAATGTGAGGTGAGTTTTTTCCACTATTTGGTCTCTTAGCATTTCATCTGTTAGATTACCTGACTCACAGGTAACAAAAAGCTCTCTCAAACCTGCTACAAATTGTTCTGTGGATTCACCATTACGTTGTCCTTGTTGGCGGAATTTATATCTTTCAGCAACCACATTTACTTTTGGCACGAAAAAGTTCTTTATAGCAGTAAGAGCAGTTTCATAAGTATCATCAGGTAATGGTAATTTAGAGAATATACGCTGTCCCTCTGCTCCCAGTGAATAAGTAAAACACGCTTTCTAAAAGCAGACATGTCCCCTTGGTCAGCAGCAATAATGTAATTTTCAAACATACGGATCCAAGCAGCAAAAAGGTATGGTAGGCTCACCAGGGTTTGGAAGAAAAGGTGCAGGCTGCTGCAGAGGTAGAAGGGCCATCCTTGTCGCCATTTGTTATGTTTTGGGGTAGCTGAGGATGAGTAGAGTATAACAGTGCTTTATTAGCAGGCTCTCAAGCAGCCATTACACAACAATAACTTTCACTTTTAAGCTGTCAGGAAGTATGCATAATATAAGTCTGGGCACAGTGACATCTACACGCCATTTATATAAACACCACAGTGTCATTATCACTTTAATTTGTAAAAGTGGCTGTCTGAGTGTCTTGGAGTTTGATTGCTTCGGTTCTCCGAAGCAATAAACACCCTATGTGCCATCAGCCCCAAATCAAAATTTCAGTTTGAATTTTTTTTTTATTGAATTCAGCACATGTTAAAATGGTTTCTTTGGAGCAGACGATAAATAGATAGTGTACCTAGCTAGCTGGCTACAGAGATATATGTAATAATGTTCTTCACTATTCGTTCTTTATGTTTGCCCTTATGCTGAAATCAAGTTTTATATTAGTCGGATATGTAAGCAACATCAAGAAATAGAAAGATATTGACTTAAGCCACAGAAGAACCGTCATATAGGACTTATTTTCCTACAATAAAAAGCTATACTCGACAATCTGAAAATGTCTGCACCACAAAGGGATGTATTCATTGCAAGGATGCTCATCTTCCTACATGCATTGGCTTCATGTCCAGGCACATTATTTGGAATTAATAAGGTCCAGTCACGCAAGGAAGGCATAAAACCTACCATTATGGATAATACATTTTTTGTTCATGGGTGCTAAAATTCTATTTTTGGATTCAGAAATATTTCTTCCATAGTGTGAATTCCTTGGAGAACAATAAGAAGAAGGTTGCTCTGTGGTATTCATTTTGTGTCAGAACATTGATTATTACAGTTAATTAGTATTTACTTTTAATTTAAAATTGTTTCTTTTTCCACTCCCTATATTTTACTGCAGTTTGGTTCCTCCCTTTTATTTTATTACAGGCATACTGAGAAAACAACAATATTGTACATCTAGCCTGTCTGGGGTGCACCAAAATAAATGTTCTTAATTTTGAAAATCACGATGCTTGCAAGGGTAACATCCATGCACTTTTCTTCTTGTCACAGTTGTACCATAACTTCTCCAGCTCCCTGGGAGAACATTTGTCAGGTACGCAAATGTTTTGCCAATTTCTGTACTGTACATGCTCAAGTGTAATGGATGCTGGGGCACTGGAATAGTATGGCTGTGTGTCACAGTGAAGAAAAGTACTTTGTGACTACTTGAATGGTGTAAGGGATAATGTGGAAACATTAAGATGAGAAAGTGGGGATGGTGTGAATCCTTCAGGCAGGGACTGGTATATGAGCCCAAAAGGAGGACTGGAACAGGACTGAGAGCAAGGAAAGGACAAGTGCAAGAAGGAACATAGAGCTGGGGACATGCCACAGTGCTCAGATGCATAGAGTCAACAGGTGGAAGGGAGAATAAATGAGAGCACTTACTGGATGCTCTCCTGGCCCAGTGGCTAGGGAGAACAACCAAGAGATTCTGGGTTTGAGCACAGAGGGGCTGCTGTAAAATGCCATAGACATTCACTATTTATTGGCTTTTGGGTGGCTGTTTGTGCACTTAAAATTCCAGGCCCTATTTTGAATCCCAGTTCAGGCCTGGAGCCCTGGAATTACCACCTCCGTAAGGTAAAGATTACATACAGGACTACGTTCATTGCACCTGCATGCATTTGTAGTCAGTTCATCCTAGGAGGCTGAGCAAGCATATAAGTGGTATGTGCAAATCATCATAAGCATGTATAGGTGCAATAGTATGGTTCAAGAAAGTGGGTTGGTTATGACTAGGTGGGATGAGTATTGGGGTTTTATAACAAAGTTGTAAACTTGCAAGGAGGTTTCCCATGCCAGTTGAAAGAGAACCTTTCTAGGTGTTCATCAGGTGGTTGTGTTTACATAAGATCTGTTAGTACAGCCAACAAATTGAACTATATTGGCAAAATATGTAAAATAAGTAATCTAACAAATGGTATTTTTTGGTAAGAAATGATTTGCATATCTTACCCTTCTGACAAATATGCACACCTATTTTCTGTAGTTCAACAATACAAGCATTCAATGTAATTGTGACATGACACAGTGGGGGTCATTTATCAACACTGGGCAAATTTGCCCATGGGCAGTAACCCATGGCAACCAATCAAATTTCTGCATTCATTGTTCTACTAGCAGCTGGCTATAAAAAGCTAATCACTGATTGGTTGATATAGGTAACTGCCCATGGGCAAATTTGCCCAGTGTTGATAAATGAGCCACAGTTGGCAAATTTGCACCAGGGCAGTAACCCATAGCAACCAACCAGTGACTAGCTTTTTTCAGCCAGCTGCAGGTTGAACACTGAAAGCAATCATCTAATTGGTTGCCATGGGTTACTGCCAGATGCAAATTTGCCAAGTGTTTATAAATGACTCCCAGTATATTGCACTAGGTTAGACACTACTTTGCTATGAGCCATAAAGGTATGTATCACATATACAATAAATCAAATGTACAGTATATTTATCCACTTGTTCTACATGGATAATGATGTCTGTAGTCACTATAAGTCAGTCGCACACTGTCTTGAATAGACTTGTACTGGTTCAACAGGTTTTAATTGCCTCTCAAACAGTACCTTTCTAACAATACATATGCACTCCAGTCTATCACTTTCTCTCTTTCCTTTTCTGACAATTATTCCTTCCTTGCAGTGCCACAATAAAATATTTAGGCCTAAATGGCAAGATAAAAATCATCAGAGGGTGTCAAAGTTATATTTCAAAATTAAAAATATACTTACAGAATGTAATCATCTATATGTCCTGTGTTTATGCCAGAAGGGGGCAATGGTTCTTTGTAATGGTCCAACGTTAATATAAGAAATCAAGATGAGGAAAAAATGCCATGCTACACGGTATTTTATTATAATATACTGTACATTAAGATCTAACATAGCAGTTTACAAATATAAGTATATAAGCATACAGTATTTATTTCAGTGATGCTCTCATTGAAATGCACAATGCACTTTAAAGAACATAAAGATTACTATCATGCCCCTGTTTCTAATAAGTCCTAGGCAACACATCTTCTGTATTTCATTTAAAATGACAGGTATAATACTCATGTCACATACAGCATTTGGATCAACTCAGTCCTCTCAGGGGAACCTGGAAAAGTCAATATACCCTTGTAGTCACTAGCTCCTTCTCTTTCATTTAAACATAAAACTCTGGTGCTGGCTGGCAGGGATAACTTGGGAACAAGGACTGAGAATTCCTAAGAGATCCCTGCCGAGCAACATAACTAACTACCATTCAAATAAGGGAAAATAACTACAGGTGGGGAAGGGCATGGTAATCACAATGGTTTTTCATACAAACCAGCAGTAAACCTTTGGCTTGGTAAAACTTCTAAACTATTCTAAATATTGGGCTTGCACAAATTTAAATAAAGTACAAACACATGGTAGTATCACAAAAAAATCTCTTTATATAGTAATACTACACAATCTGTCAACCACAATTATATTTTGCCACAAGCATTTAAAAATGCATAATTCAAGGATATATATATATATATACATACCACCACATTGTGTGTACAAGGCAAAAAAAAAAAAGAGTAATAGGAAGTGGATACAGTTGATAAGATAATAGAATAAGAAAAGAATAAGAATAGCCCCTTCAGCACAGTAGTCTTTGGCAAGGGGAATTCCCATTGACAAATATCCCTGTTTTTAAGATATTGCACTTACAAATAGTTCAAGAAATGCATCCATCACAAAGGGTGTCCAGTAACCAGTTGGCTAAAGCAAAGATTCTCTGGCCAGCGTCCTTTTCCTTAGTATTCCTTAGTGTTTACTTGGTCTGGCCCCCCCTGATGGTGTCACGCCTGACGTGTTTTGCTAATTAGCTTCCTCAGAGGCAGACACCAGATATTAAGACTACTGGTTGTTTCATATGTGCTGCATTATATGAAAGATTTGCAAGTACCCAGGAACACTGAACTTGTTGTACCTATATGGAAGAATTGCTTTGGCATATTACTCTGCAGCTCTCATTTTTGCACTGATACTAATACAATTTATGTGAATACATTTGGAGGTGATTTGGTGAATTGTCAAATCACCAGTTTTCACCAAGGTGGTGTAATTCTAAATTTAAATATTATACTATATTATCATTTTTGTTTGTTTTGTTTGACTACCCTCAGCTTTATAGAGAGCTACCTTTTTTGGTTAGATTAGCATTTTTATCAGGTTGGAAAAAAAATGTGTATAACTCAAACTCCAGATATAAACGTCAGAATGATGTGTCTATAAACAGAGAACTGCCCAGGGAAAAACTATAATGTACTGAGTGCTACTGAGTGCTACATAAGGAATTGCTGCATCCCTCCATTTATTTATTTTAAAATAGGTAACCAAAGAGTTCATTAAGCCTCATATAATGCTATATCTCAACTACTATTCTTTATTTTTGATATTATTTATATGTATTATTATACAGCACGAGCACAGTGCCCTCTGTAAAGGAATTTAAAACTTAATCTGAGTATTACATATTAGTGCCACAGAAACTAATTAAGCATGCCTTTTTGAATGTGCAAAAAATGTAGCACTGGGGAGAAAACCACTCAAAACCACATACTTGAGAAGGTATCTTCTTTGAAATGTTTGAAAGACATAAGTATTTCAGTCTCCTACAGACCAGTCTAAACAAACAACAAATAGAGTTCCTGTTATTTGCAGATGGTAAGCAATAGGTTTCTGGTGCAATATAATGGGGGAAATTTACTAAACGGCGAAGTGGCTAATGTTGGCGAAAATTCAACAGTGTGATGCCATTTTGGTACTTTGCCGATTTACTACTTTAACGGTAGCTGGCATAAATTCGCTGGTGTAATTTCGCCAAGAAGATAGACTCTTTATGAAATTTTATTAAGGTTCCCTGGCCTTGTGTAGTGTGATGTATTTGCTGCAGCATATATGGCCATTGTACTTTAACTGCACGCCATATTCTAATTAGCCAAAGCTAGAGTAACTTCGAACTGCTGAGCGTAATTTCGCTGGCACAATTTCGCCAGTGTTCGGTACCCTGTGCTCAACTTCGGATCTTCGTGAATTAGCATTGTCCAGGCGAATTTATGCCTGTCGAAGTGTTGCGATGTGCGCAAAGCCAGCACTGGCAAATTTTCACTGGTTAGTGAATTTGCCTCAATATGTTTCATTAGAGCAAAAAACATTTGCAAACACCTTTGCGAAAGTTAGCGATCGTGTTTGCGCCATTTTTGATTAAAGACCCCAACAATTTCCTTGCGACCAGATTGCTTTTGTGAATGGTCGCACTGTATTTAATAAACCTTTGGAATCACAAACAAAACAGAGCAGGTTTTAAAGGTTCACAATGTGCAATTAAGATTTGCAATGCAATAAAAAGCCTAACAAAGAATATTACATTGTGACAGGCAAATTTTTATTTGCAAAGTTTTGCTCTTTGAGAATTTTTTTACATTTCCCCCTTCATGTTTTATTGTGGGAAAGTAAAAAAAAACCAGTATGACCTAGAGAAAACTTTAAACCCACTGTATCTAGACAACTACAAGTAGCTGAAATGGTATTTCTATGTTGTACTCCTTTAAACCACTGGCATCCAATAGCAGTCACTCTTATTCAATGTAGTTTACTAAACATACCAGCTATTAATCTACAGAAAAGAATGACTAGCCCTAAAATATAAATTAAACGCTAACCAGAAAATAGCCCAAAATGTTACAAAAAAACTCACCAAAAGTCACTACCCAGAATTCAATATTAGAACATACTACCTGTAGTACATATTGATTGTGCTTTTCATACTTTTGAAAGGAGGTAAAAGCTTTGACAGAAATAAGTACAGCAATATACAATGAGATCAAGTTGAGTACAATTTCACAGTTGAAAAAACACATACTTTTTGCATGTTCCCCTCTGAATACCCTCTGATAGATCTACAACCCAGTTTGGCATATGTATGTGCCATAACACCTCTTGAAGAGGTGATCAGTATAATCAATATGGCCAGTAATCATGCAGTAGCGTGAAATGGCAGGTTGTAGGCGTTGCAGCAGAGGGAAAACCATCCGCCTGTTCCACTTAAGATGTGGCAATGTAACTGTATATATTTTTTTTACTGAAGACTGCAGTGTTCCCTCTATCTGTGCTTTTACCATATTCTTAAAGTACAGTGCTGCATATACAGTACAAGTAGCTGTATAAAAATGGAGATTTACATTCATACATCCATGCAAGTGAGAATGCTTCATTAAGAAAATTCTTGGCTTGTGGGGAGGGCTTTGATGTGGTTGGAAAGATATTCCATTGCTGTTCATGGGATCTTATGCTGCAGCTCTGCACAAACAGTTTGTCTGCCATATTTCATGTACAGTACCAATTCCAATTCACACTATATCTTATAGTTAAAACAACTATTTTATAGCAGAAATTCAATGGGCAATGTACACTGTAATACAAGGTCTAGTCATCTATAGCACCGGATCAGTAGGAAACGTGCTGGTCAATAATAAGAATCATCTTATTGGTTGCTATGGTTTACTGCACCTGGGTACACTTTGCACCTTCTATTACATATGGGGCAATAAGTGCTCTAAAAATTTGGTTCGGTAAAGTGTGAAAGTTAAGAACTGAATAATAAAAAGTAATACATAATGATGATTTACTAAACCTGAAATAAATATGAGCACATATACTGCATATACTACACAAAGCCATAATTACAGGTATATACATTTAGGATTATTTAATTTATCATGTTTGGATATTTAGAGGTTCTTATTTCCAAAACAAATTAAAGTGCTTCTCTTCATAGGCACTGTACTATGGTGTGACATGAAATTGATGTGATTTCTCATTTAATTGTTATAGGTGAAATAAATTGCTTTTCTGACTTCTAAGCCACATATAGATGATTTGACCTACTTGCTGTTTATATATGCTTGAGAGTGGTTTGCCATAAGATCTTTTTTTTAAGCAATTAAGCATCAGTGGAGAGAAACCTGAAATGAAGTGACATACAGCAGGTACCCCTTTGTAAGGTAAATTGCAATACCCAGGGCTTCAACAGTCATTATTTGCAGTGCTAGGATTATAAAGACCAGTATAAAAACGCATACTGTGCCTTGGATGAAATATAATAGAAATACACTGGATATAAAATAATAAATGTATGTATTACTGTATTTATAAAGTGCTGTACGGAAGCACAGTGCTGTACAATCATACAGTTTTTTAAAGTATTCATAATAAATACAATAAATATATATAAATACACAGAGCTTAACTGCCATATTGTAAGTAGGGAGGAGGTCCCTTCCCCAGTGAATTATACAGAATTCAAAAAAATTATAACTATAGCTGACTAATTAAAAAAAAAGTGAGACTCCTGGCGTAGTTATTTGCATTTACCACAATAAGACAATTTAACTGTCTTATTGCAATTACGTTTTATTAAAATGATATACAAAACCAAATAGCCTTAAGCTTATTACATTTGGCTATAACATTCATGAATTCAACAATCATGGCTATACAATAATGTACAAAAGTATTATTGTTTAATGCTTGCATTCTACATGTTACATAGTTACATTGTTAAATCGGATTGAAAAAAGACAAAGTCCATCAAGTTCAACCCTCCAAATGAAACCCAGCATCCATTCACACACCCCTCCATACCCTCACATAAATTATATAAACCCATATCTATACTACCTATAGAGTTTAGTATCATAATAATCTTTGATATTATGTCTGTTCACAAAATCATCCAAGCCATTCTTAAAGGCATTAACTGAATCAGCCATCACAACATCACCTGGCAGTGCATTCCACAATCTCACTGTCCTGACTGTGAAGAATCACCTACGTTGCTTAAATTGAAAGTTCTTTTCTTATAGTCTGAAGGTGTGGCCTCTTGTACAGTGATCCACTTTATGGGTAAAACGGTCCCCTGCCATTTAGTGTATAACTTGCATTTATACTATTTTTGCCAAAGTGCATAACCTTGCATTTATCAACATTTAACCTCATTTTCCAGATGGCTGCCCAGTTTTCCAACTTAGTCAAATCTCTCTGCAAAATGGCAGCATCCTGCATGGAACCTATAGTTCTGCACAATTTTGTATCAGCAAATCAGCAAAAATAGAAACAGTACTATCAATGCCCACCTCAAGGTCATTAATTAACAAGTTGAAAAGAAAAGCAAAGGACCTAGTACTGAGCCCTTCAGTACTCCACTAACAACACATGTCCAATTAGAAAATGTTCCATTTACCACCACTCTTTGTAGTCTATCTTTTAGCCAGTTCTCAATTCAGGTACAAATACTATGTTCCAGGTCAACATTCCTTAATTTAACCAGTGGGGATATTTTAGTTAATACGTTTTATCTTTATCTTGATTTCACAGTTAAAAGAAAGGTCTTGTTAATACATGGATATATATGGACACTTTCTTCTTTATTGTTTCCTTGTGGACACAAGTAATAAGCACTTCTTGTAAATATACAACTATTATAACATTAAATTATAAGACAAGTATCACTGTTTATATTGATATGTATCTATATGAACTTTGTGATGTCATGAAATCAGAGGGGAGGAGTGTTCCACCTCTGTGCCTTTATATACCTGTGAACTGAGTTACACTTATGAGAGCACTTGAGAAAGGAAACATTGTGTGAAACATAGTGTGTACCATCTGATTTTCTATATTACATGGATGATTGGAATTGAGTTATGAAGTAATGTTTCCAGATTGAGAACCACAGCAGTTTTTTCACAGAATTTTGAACTATCATACGTTGCTTAATTTAACCTGTGACCTTCTGTGTGGCACTGTATCAAATGCTTTAGCAAAGTCCAAGTAAATCACATCCACTGCCATTCAAGAATCGATGTCCCTGCTCACCGTTAGAGATGGCGCGAACTGTTCGCCGGCGAACTTGTTCGCGCGAACATCGGGTGTTCGCGCTCGCCGGAAGTTCGCGAACGTCGCGCGACGTTCGCCATTTTGGGTTCGCCATTGTTGGCGCTTTTTTTTGCCCTCTCACCCCAGACCAGCAGGTACATGGCAGCCAATCAGGAAGCTCTCCCCTGGACCACTCCCCTTCCCTATAAAAACCGAAGCCCTGCAGCGTTTTTTCACTCTGCCTGTGTGTGCTGAAGAGATAGTGTAGGGAGAGAGCTGCTGCCTGTTAGTGATTTCAGGGACAGTTGAAAGTTTGCTGGCTAGTAATCGTTTTGATACTGCTCTGTTATTGGAGGGACAGAAGTCTGCAGGGGTTTGAGGGACATTTAAGCTTAGGTAGCTTTGCTGGCTAGTAATCTACCTTCTACTGCAGTGCTCTGTATGTAGCTGCAGTGGGCAGCTGTCCTGCTTCTGATCTCATCTGCTGACTGCTGCAATAACAGTAGTCCTTGTAAGGACTGCTTTTATTTATTTTTTTGTTGTTTTACTACTACTACTACTACTACTATAAGAGCCCAGTGCTATTAGTCTAGCAGTGTTGGGGAGTGGGACTGGTGTGCTAATCTGCTGCTCCTAGTAGTTCAGCAGCACCAACTTTAATTTTTTTTTTTTTAATATTCATTTTTTTTTTATTTTACTTTTTTTTATTTTACTACCGCTGTAGTAGTGTATAAGTTGACCTTTTAGGCATTATTTGCCCTGTAGGCATTTTTTGCCCAGTGTGTTATTCAACCAACTGCCATCTAGCTGTGTGACCTTGTTCACATTCTGTCTAAATATCCATAATATTACCGTCTCCAGAAAAAACACCGGAGTGACTTTTTTCAAGCAGCCATAATATATTTTACGTAATCCGTATCCATCGCTGTAGTAGTGTATAAATTGACCTTTTAGGCATTATTTGCCCTGTAGGCATTTTTTGCCCAGTGTGTTATTCAACCAACTGCCATCTAGCTGTGTGACCTTGTTCACATTCTGTCTAAATATCCATAATATTACCGTCTCCAGAAAAAACACCGGAGTGACTTTTTTCAAGCAGCCATAATATATTTTACGTAATCCGTATCCATCGCTGTAGTAGTGTATAAGTTGACCTTTTAGGCATTATTTGCCCTGTAGGCATTTTTTGCCCAGTGTGTTATTCAACCAACTGCCATCTAGCTGTGTGACCTTGTTCACATTCTGTCTAAATATCCATAATATTACCGTCTCCAGAAAAAACACCGGAGTGACTTTTTTCAAGCAGCCATAATATATTTTACGTAATCCGTATCCATCGCTGTAGTAGTGTATAAGTTGACCTTTTAGGCATTATTTGCCCTGTAGGCATTTTTTGCCCAGTGTGTTATTCAACCAACTGCCATCTAGCTGTGTGACCTTGTTCACATTCTGTCTAAATATCCATAATATTACCGTCTCCAGAAAAAACACCGGAGTGACTTTTTTCAAGCAGCCATAATATATTTTACGTAATCTGTATCCATCGCTGTATTAGTGTATAAGTTGACCTTTTAGGCATTATTTGCCCTGTAGGCATTTTTTGCCCAGTGTGTTATTCAACCAACTGCCATCTAGCTGTGTGACCTTGTTCACATTCTGTCTAAATATCCATAATATTACCGTCTCCAGAAAAAACACCGGAGTGACTTTTTTCAAGCAGCCATAATAAATTTTACGAGATCCGTATCCACCGCTGTAGTAGTGTATACGTTGATCTTGTGGGCAGTATTTGCACAGTGTTTTCTTCAAACCGCCATCTACAGATGAAGCCACTTGGATTTGTGAGTTAAATGCGTCATGACTCAGGGGTAATTGAAGAAACTGTGTTATCTTAAGTCATCTTAACTCATTTAATGCATTTAACCTTTTCATTAGCATACCAAAGCTCCATTGTTCACAATGGTGAATGCTTTAATTAGATGGGATGTTGTGACACAGTTTTCTGTGTTAAATGAGATAAATGGGATGTCTGTGTTTAGCTATTCTGTGTCAAACAGACAAACCAAAGTGGCTGCATCTGTAGCTGTGTGAGCTTGTTCACATTTTGTCTAAATATTGATAATATTATCGTCTCTAGAAAAACCACTTGAGTTACTTTTTTTCAAGCAGCATTCATATATTTTACGTAATCCGTATCCACCGCTGTAGTAGTGTATACGTTGATCTTGTAGGCATTATTTGCACACTGTTTTCTTCAAACTGCCATCTAGCTGTGTGTATTATCGTTTCCAGAAAAACCAACTGAGTTTTTGTTGTTGTTGTTTTTTTAAAAATAATGCCAGGCAAAGGCAGGCCGCCACGCAGAGGCCGTGCTAGGGGCCGTGCTGCTATGCAATCCTGTGGCCCTAGCAAATTGCCCAGTTTTAAAAAGCCAATGACCCTGAACTCCCAAAATGCTGAAGAGGTAGTTGACTGGCTTACACAGCACACCCCATCCTCTACCGTTTCTAACTTTACCACAACATCCTCCTCATCCTCCACTGCTATGGCCACCCCACGTAACACTTCCTCCACCACCGGTGCCCCTTCTTCACTGGAGTCAGAGGAGTTATTTTCCCATGAGTTTCTTGAACTGAGTAATGCGCAACCATTATTGCCAGAAGAAGATGAAGGAGATGAGGACGTTACACCAGATTTAATTCTGGCAGAGAACACGACAGAGATGGACATAATGAGTGATGAGGAGGAGGTCCCCGCTGCTGCTTCCTTCTGTGATGTGTCAGAAGAAATTGATGCATCTGAGGAGAATGATGATGAGGAGATTGATGTTTTGTGGGTGCCTAGTAGAAGAGAGCAAGAGGAGGGTAGTTCAGATGGAGAGACGGAGAGTCAGAGAGGCAGTAGGAGAATAAGACTTAGAAGAAGCAGGGAGGACAGCCCGCAGGGATCAGTAGGGCAACAACATGTATCGGCACCTGTGTTCAGCCGGCCAACGCACCCGCCATTGCCGCCAATGCCGCCAACTTCTACTGTTACCGCCAGATCGCACACTTCCAAAAAGTCAGCAGTGTGGGATTTTTTTAATGTGTGTGCCTCTGACAAAAGCATTGTAATTTGCAATGAGTGCAGTCAGAAACTGAGCCTTGGTAAGCCCAACAGCCACATAGGTACAACTTCTATGCGAAGGCACATGAGCGGCAAGCACAAAGCACTTTGGGAGCAACACCTCAAAGGCAACAGGCAAACTAAAAGCCACACTCCTTCTGGTCCAGCATCTTACTGCTCTACCTCTGCTCTCCTTGACCCGTCTGAACCACCCTCCACTCCGCCTTCCACCTTGACCACCTGTTCCCATTCCCAGTCATCTGCCACCAGCCAAGTTTCTGTGAAGGCCATGTTTGAGCGTAAGAAGCCAATGTCTGACTGTCACCCCCTTGCCCGGCGTCTGACAGCTGGCTTGTCTGCACTCTTAGCCCGCCAGCTTTTACCATACCAGCTGGTGGACTCTGAGGCCTTCCGCAAATTTGTAGCAATTGGGACACCGCAGTGGAAGGTACCCAGCCGCAATTTTTTTTCTAAAAAGGGAATACCACACCTGTACCAACATGTGCAGAGCCAAGTTACCGCATCTCTGTCACTTAGTGTTGGGCCAAAGGTCCATATGACTACTGACGCATGGTCCTCCAAGCATGGTCAGGGCAGGTATGTCACCTACACTGCCCACTGGGTGAACTTGGTAATGGCTGGGAAGCAGGGAATGGGTAGCTCAACAACAACAGTGGAGTTGGTGTCACCGCCACGGATTGCACGCGGTTCTGCCACCACCTCTACTCCTCCATCGCTCTCTACCTCGTCTTCTTCCTCTTCTTCTTCTTACTCTGCTGCTGGGTCCTCCTTCTCCTCCTCCACACCTGTGCACCCCCAGCTCCCCCTAGGCTATTCGACGTGCCAGGTACGCCGTTGTCACGCTGTCTTGGGGATGACGTGCCTGGAAAGCAAAAACCATACCGGATCTGTACTCCTGTCATCTCTGCAGTCACAGGCCGATCGGTGGCTGACCCCACACCAACTGCAGATCGGAAAAGTGGTGTGTGACAATGGAAGCAATCTGTTGGCAGCATTGAGACTGGGCAATTTAACACATGTGCCCTGCATGGCACATGTGTTAAATTTAATAGTCCAACGTTTTGTCTCCAAGTACCCAGGATTCCAGGACGTTCTCACCCAGTCCAGAAAGGTGTCGGCCCATTTCAGACGTTCCTACACAGCCATGGCACGCCTTGCTGACATTCAGCAGCGCTACAACATGCCAGTCAGGCGTTTGATTTCTGACAGCCAGACTCGCTGGAATTCAACGCTCCTTATGTTGGAACGTCTGCTGCAACAACAAAGGGCCGTCAACGAGTACCTTTTTGAACTGGATGGTAGGACTGGATCTGCAGAGCTGGGGATTTTTTTCCCCCGTTACTGGGTGCTTATGCGCGATGCCTGCAGGCTCATGCGACCTTTTGAAGAGGTGACAAATATGGTCAGTCGCACCGAAGGCACCATCAGCGACCTAATACCCTTCGCTTTCTTCCTGGAGCGTGCCGTGCGACGAGTGACAGATGAGGCTGTAGACCAGCGTGACGAGGAGCTGGAAGCGCACGATTTCTGGTCGGAATCACCAGAACGAACCCAGGCACCTGCTGCAACGCAGGGAGAGGTGCCAGAAGTGGAGTCAGAGGAGGAAGGTGGCTTTGTGGAGGAGGAGGAGGAGGACCAACAGGAGCAGGCTTCCCAGGGGGCTAGTGGTGACCTTTTGGGGACCCCTGGTCTTGTACGTGGCTGGGGGGAGGAGACCGTGGATGATGCAGTCCTTGATAATGAGGAAGCGGAGATGGATAGCTCTGCATCCAACCTTGTGAGAATGGTGGAGTTGGTGTCACCGCCACGGATTGCACGCGGTTCTGCCACCACCTCTACTCCTCCATCGCTCTCTACCTCGTCTTCTTCCTCTTCTTCTTCTTACTCTGCTGCTGAGTCCTCCTTCTCCTCCTCCACACCTGTGCACCCCCAGCTCCCCCTAGGCTATTCGACGTGCCAGGTACGCCGTTGTCACGCTGTCTTGGGGATGACGTGCCTGGAAAGCAAAAACCATACCGGATCTGTACTCCTGTCATCTCTGCAGTCACAGGCCGATCGGTGGCTGACCCCACACCAACTGCAGATCGGAAAAGTGGTGTGTGACAATGGAAGCAATCTGTTGGCAGCGTTGAGACTGGGCAATTTAACACATGTGCCCTGCATGGCACATGTGTTAAATTTAATAGTCCAACGTTTTGTCTCCAAGTACCCAGGATTCCAGGACGTTCTCACCCAGTCCAGAAAGGTGTCGGCCCATTTCAGACGTTCCTACACAGCCATGGCACGCCTTGCTGACATTCAGCAGCGCTACAACATGCCAGTCAGGCGTTTGATTTCTGACAGCCAGACTCGCTGGAATTCAACGCTCCTTATGTTGGAACGTCTGCTGCAACAACAAAGGGCCGTCAACGAGTACCTTTTTGAACTGGATGGTAGGACTGGATCTGCAGAGCTGGGGATTTTTTTCCCCCGTTACTGGGTGCTTATGCGCGATGCCTGCAGGCTCATGCGACCTTTTGAAGAGGTGACAAATATGGTCAGTCGCACCGAAGGCACCATCAGCGACCTAATACCCTTCGCTTTCTTCCTGGAGCGTGCCGTGCGACGAGTGACAGATGAGGCTGTAGACCAGCGTGACGAGGAGCTGGAAGCGCACGATTTCTGGTCGGAATCACCAGAACGAACCCAGGCACCTGCTGCAACGCAGGGAGAGGTGCCAGAAGTGGAGTCAGAGGAGGAAGGTGGCTTTGTGGAGGAGGAGGAGGAGGACCAACAGGAGCAGGCTTCCCAGGGGGCTAGTGGTGACCTTTTGGGGACCCCTGGTCTTGTACGTGGCTGGGGGGAGGAGACCGTGGATGATGCAGTCCTTGATAATGAGGAAGCGGAGATGGATAGCTCTGCATCCAACCTTGTGAGAATGGTGGAGTTGGTGTCACCGCCACGGATTGCACGCGGTTCTGCCACCACCTCTACTCCTCCATCGCTCTCTACCTCGTCTTCTTCCTCTTCTTCTTCTTACTCTGCTGCTGAGTCCTCCTTCTCCTCCTCCACACCTGTGCACCCCCAGCTCCCCCTAGGCTATTCGACGTGCCAGGTACGCCGTTGTCACGCTGTCTTGGGGATGACGTGCCTGGAAAGCAAAAACCATACCGGATCTGTACTCCTGTCATCTCTGCAGTCACAGGCCGATCGGTGGCTGACCCCACACCAACTGCAGATCGGAAAAGTGGTGTGTGACAATGGAAGCAATCTGTTGGCAGCGTTGAGACTGGGCAATTTAACACATGTGCCCTGCATGGCACATGTGTTAAATTTAATAGTCCAACGTTTTGTCTCCAAGTACCCAGGATTCCAGGACGTTCTCACCCAGTCCAGAAAGGTGTCGGCCCATTTCAGACGTTCCTACACAGCCATGGCACGCCTTGCTGACATTCAGCAGCGCTACAACATGCCAGTCAGGCGTTTGATTTCTGACAGCCAGACTCACTGGAATTCAACGCTCCTTATGTTGGAACGTCTGCTGCAACAACAAAGGGCCGTCAACGAGTACCTTTTTGAACTGGGTGGTAGGACTGGATCTGCAGAGCTGGGGATTTTTTTCCCCTGTTACTGGGTGCTTATGCGCGATGCCTGCAGGCTCATGCGACCTTTTGAAGAGGTGACAAATATGGTCAGTCGCACCGAAGGCACCATCAGCAACCTAATACCCTTCGCTTTCTTCCTGGAGTGTGCCGTGCGATGAGTGACAGATGAGGCTGTAGACCAGCGTGACGAGGAGCTGGAAGCGCACGATTTCTGGTCGGAATCACCAGAACGAACCCAGGCACCTGCTGCAACGCAGGGAGAGGTGCCAGGAGTGGAGTCAGAGGAGGAAGGTGGCTTTGTGGAGGAGGAGGACCAACAGGAGCAGGCTTCCCAGGGGGCTAGCGGTGACCTTTTGGGGACACCTGGTCTTGTATGTGGCTGGGGGGAGGAGACCGTGGATGATGCAGTCCTTGATAATGAGGAAGCGGAGATGGATAGCTCTGCATCCAACCTTGTGAGAATGGGGTCTTTCATGCTGTCATGCCTGTTGAAGGACCCCCGTATCAAGAGGCTTAAGGAGAAGGACCTGTACTGGGTCGCAACGCTACTAGACCCTCGGTACAAGCATAAAGTGTCAGAAATGTTACCAACATACCACAAGTCTGAAAAGATGCGGCATTTACAAACCAGCCTGCAAAACATGTTGTACAATGCTTTTAAGGGTGATGTCACTTCAGGAACTCATCAACATTCCAGGGGCAGAGGTGCCAGTAATCCTGCCACGAGCACACCTGCAAGGACAAAGCCCTTTGGCCAGTCTGTAACGTCAGACATGCAAATGTTTTTCTGTCCAAGGCAGCGCCACAACCCTTCTGGATCCACCCTCAAAGAACGCCTCGACCGGCAGGTAGCGGACTACCTGGCATTAACTGCAGATATCGACACTCTGAGGAGCGATGAACCCCTGGACTACTGGGTGCGCAGGCTTGATCTGTGGCCAGAGCTGTCACAATTTGCCATGAACCTCTTGTCTTGCCCAGCCTCAAGTGTGCTCTCAGAAAGGACCTTCAGTGCAGCAGGAGGGATTGTAACTGAGAAGAGAACTCGCCTAGGTCACAAAAGTGTCGATTACCTGACCTTTATTAAAATGAATGAGGGGTGGATCTCGGAGGGTTACTGCACGCCGGAAGACTTGTTCTGACTTCTATGCAGCTGTCCTTCTCTTCAAGCCTCATGACTCCACACACAGCTGTCCTTTAGCGTCCTCCTCCCTCCGCCACCGTTACAAACTAGGGTGCAAACCCTACTGGTTTAATTTTTTCTGGCCTCTGTGCTTCAGTGGCTGCAACCAAAAAAATCTGGGCAAACAATGTCTACAAGGTCAACGTATGGCAAAAAATGACTATTTTCAGCATTTATATGGCATATTTTTTCTGGCAACTGTGCTTCAGTGGCTGCGTCCAAAAAAATGCATATTTTCTGCATTTATATGGCATAATTTTTCTGGCCTCTGTGCTTCAGTGGCTGCGTCCAAAAAAATGCATATTTTCTGCATTTATATGGCATAATTTTTCTGGCCTCTGTGCTTCAGTGGCTGCAACCAAAAAAATTTATATTTTCAGCATTTATATGGCATATTTTTTCTGGCAACTGTGCTTCAGTGGCTGCAACCAAAAAAACTGGGCAAACAATGTCTACAAGGTCAACGTATGGCGAAAAATGACTATTTTCAGCATTTATATGGCATATTTTTTCTGGCAACTGTGCTTCAGTGGCTGCGTCCAAAAAAATGCATATTTTCTGCATTTATATGGCATAATTTTTCTGGCCTCTGTGCTTCAGTGGCTGCAACCAAAAAAATGCATATTTTCTGCATTTATATGGCATAATTTTTCTGGCCTCTGTGCTTCAGTGGCTGCAACCAAAAAAATTTATATTTTCAGCATTTATATGGCATAATTTTTCTGGCCTCTGTGCTTCAGTGGCTGCAACCAAAAAAATTTATATTTTCAGCATTTATATGGCATATTTTTTCTGGCAACTGTGCTTCAGTGGCTGCAACCAAAAAAACTGGGCAAACAATGTCTACAAGGTCAACGTATGGCGAAAAATTACTATTTTCAGCATTTATATGGCATATTTTTTCTGGCAACTGTGCTTCAGTGGCTGCGTCCAAAAAAACTGGGCAAACAATGCCTACAAGGTCAACGTATGGCAGTTGTTTAAAGAGAACAGTAGATTACTAGCCAGCAAAGCTACCTAAGCTAAAATGTCCCTCAAATCCCTGCAGACTTCTGTCCCTCCAATACAGAGCAGTATCAAGCAGATTACTAGCCAGCAAACTTACTATCATCTGTCCCTGAAATCACTAACAGCTCTCCCCCTACACTATCTCTTCCAAGCACACACAGGCAGATTTTTCAGATACATTTTTGCCCTTGATCCCCCTCTGGCATGCCACTGTCCAGGTCGTTGCACCCTTTAAACAACTTTAAAATCATTTTTCTGGCCAGAAATGTCTTTTTTAGATGTTAAAGTTCGCCTTCCCATTGAAGTCTATGGGGTTCGCGAACCGTTCGCGAACCGCTCGCATTTTTGCGCAAGTTCGCGAATATGTTCGCGAATATGTTCGCTACATCCCTACTCACCGTCTCATAAAAAGAAATTAAGTTAGTCTGGCAAGATCTGTTATGCATAAAATCATGCTGGCACAAACTCATAGTATTACGATTTGCTATGAAGCCCAGTATCTTATACTTTATTAACCCTTCGAAAAGCTTTCCTACCACTGACGTCAGACTAACTGGCATATAGTTTTGCCAGACCTCAATGAATCCTAAAAAATTAAATAAAGAGTTTTGGCAATCACAGAGCTATATTCGTGTCCATGCAATAATTTTCTTCTTTTAATTGTGTTATACATTATGGTACACTGTAGTTCTTATTGTAATGCAAATGGTGACTGCAATGAGGCTGTGGGATTGACTTTATGTAGGAATGGCAGATTCCTTTAATTAGGATTGCATCAAATCCTTATTTTTGGGATTTGATGCAATTGTTGCACATTTGAAGTTTGGCTAGGTCTTAATGCCTTTATGAGGGACCTGAATGTATTATTATATAGGGAAAATATCCAGGGTTCCCAAGCATTCTGGATAACTGATATATATATATATAGAAATCCAATTGTAGTTAACAGCGCACACTGGAATTTTTTAAAAGGTTAATTTATTTATCAAATGTTAAAGTTCACATGTATCGACGTTTCGGTCCGGATCTTGGACCGTTTTCAAGATGCAACATGTGATTACAAACAGCATTTTTATACCCTCACCTATTGCAAGACAGGAAATGAAATCACCGACATACATCACACATGGATAACAATAAAGGCTGTCATAATGTTAAATGTTATTGATTCATAGTTAACGTTCCACAAAGTTGCATATTTGTATCCACCATAGCCAATGGTGTTGATACATAATTGCACATTAGTATCCAATTGTACCGTAGTTAAACAGTCATTTCTACATAGTTTGACAGTCTTAATATCCTTTAAAAACAAGAAGACCGCAAGAATTAGACATTCCCATTTTCAATTTGTCACAACATTGTTTGACGGAGGGTGAGACCAGTCTTTTGAAAAAGGGTCTTACGTTTGTTCCAACTTCCCCTTCGAATCAATTTCAATGGGATATTGACTTTTTAAAATTTTGTAGGTTACTTTGTTTGAAGGATATTTACCGAGATGGAACAACCACTGTTCCCACCACCAACTTGAAATTAAAAAGTTTGTACAATCCGCCAGTGACTAATCAGGCTATTAAACTGTTCAAACAAAGCGTGGACAATGAAGTGGGGTCTATTATTGGTTCACAGAAAACCTTAAGTAATTTGTCTAAAGCGGAAACCATGGCTATTAAATCCTTTGTCAAATGACAGTAATGTTGCAATCCGTCCTGCCGACAAAGGTGGGGGAATAGTATTGTTGAACTATGCTGATTACCGCAGTGAAATCACACGCCAGCTTTCAGATGTGGGTGTGTATAAATTACTTAAAAGTGACCCGGGCAACCATTTTAAAAAACAGGTGGATGATTACATAAAATTGTCATTTGATGAGGGATTTATATCCGGTGAATTAAAATCTTTTTTGACAATTGATTTTCCCAAATGTCCTGTATTATATGCCTTGCCCAAGGTACATAAAAATCCATCTGCACCACCAGGACGCCCCATTGTTTCTAGCAGGGATAGTCTTTTTTACCCTATTGGATTATTTTTAGATTCGGTATTTCAACCCATTGTTCAAGCTACACCAACTTTATTGAGAGACACTCCACACTTACTTGGTTTGATCAAAGATTTTAGAATTGATCCTGATGAAACAATTATTCTAGCCAGTATGGATGTGGTTAATCTGTACACGTGTATTCCACATGACTTAGGAGTTGAATCTGTTCGACGATCCATTGCTCAGTATGAGCTTTATTCAGGACCCAATGTAGAATGTATCATGCAACTATTGCATATGTGTTTGACTATGAACTACTTCAGATTTGAACATAGTTATTACATGCAGGTGTCAGGAACGTCAATGGGAGTGGCCATGGCACCTGCATATGCTAATCTTTTTATGCACCAATTCGAACAAAACAACATTATACCTGAATTTGGTAAAAGTCTTTTATTTTTCAAACGCTACATAGATGACATTTTGATATTCTGGAGGGGCAGTGAAGTATCCTTCATGTCCATGGTGACCCAGTTAAATGATTTGGGGGGTCCAGTCAGATTTACAGCGACCACCAGTACTAACATTATACAATTTTTGGATGTGGAAATTAGACATAAAGACGACAGGTTTGAATATTCTTTATATAGAAAGACCACAGACAGGAATACTTTGTTACATTTTAATAGCCAACACCCAGAGTCCATGAAAACTTCCCTTCCGATTTCACAATTTTGCAGGGTCCTACGTAATAATTCCTCTGAAAAAATTAGAACCGTTCAGCTTAAAGAGATGGAAGATAGATTTTGTGCCAGGGGCTACCCAAGGAGATTGCTTAAACGTGCTATCAATAAGGCCAAAAGTAAAGTAATGGAGAGCCACACGTCCAACAGATCTCCCAATAGGTTAGTTTTTTCTTCACAATATTCTGGGTCTTCTGGGTTGATTAAAAAAGCGATACAAAAAATTGGAACATTTTACAGGCCGACAATGGATTAAAATTAACACTAAACAGTCCATCCTTGATAGCATATAAGAGGGGTGTTAGTTTACACAATTTACTAGTAAAAACAGATCCTATCCAGAGTTACCAACAAGTCCAGACAGGATGGTTAACTAATCATAAAATGGGATGCTTTAGATGTCCGACTTGTACATCCTGTAGGTACATGAATCCTAATCAGAGTTTTACACATCCTCACACGGGGAGAAGATTTGCTATTCGATCCCACATTACTTGCACTACCACACATGTCATTTATTTAATCACTTGTCCATGTGGTCTTTCATATGTGGGAAAGACAGACCTTACTTTGCGCCTCCGGATGGATGCCCATCGTTCAGCCATCAGCACTGCTTTCAGGGACAACTGTACAACGAAACCAGTGGCAAAACACTTTCTGGAGAAGGGGCATCGTTTATCCACATTTAAATATATTGGCATAGACCATATACCACCCCCTCGGAAAGGTGGTGATAGGTCAAAAATGCTTCTCCAGAGAGAATGTTTTTGGATAAAAAAACTCAATACAATGATGCCTAATGGTCTCAATGAACAGATGTCCCTTTCATGTTTCCTCAGTGAAAGATGAGGTTTATTCTCAAGTAATCATGCTTGTTTCTGCATTTTTGTTTTTAAAGGATATTAAGACTGTCAAACTATGTAGAAATGACTGTTAAACTACGGTACAATTAGATACTAATGTGCAATTATTTATCAACACCATTGGCTATGGTGGATACAAATATGCAACTTTGTGGAACGTTAACTATGAATCAATAACATTTAACATTATGACAGCCTTTATTGTTATCCATGTGTGATGTATGTCGTTGATTTCATTTCCTGTCTTGCAATAGGTGAGGGTATAAAAATGCTGTTTGTGATCACATGTTGCATCTTGAAAACGGTCCAAGATCCGGACCGAAACGTCGATACATGTGAATTTTAACATTTGATAAATAAATTAACCTTTTAAAAAATTCCAGTGTGCGCTGTTAACTACAATTGGATTTCTGAATAATAGACACAACCGCAGCACCTGGTTTCTGATAACTTTTGAAGGTATGCGAGAGACCTTTTTTGTTTTTTTCTATATATATATATATATATATATATATATATATATATATATATATATATATATATATATATATATATATATTCAAAAAATAAACTGCACTCACAGTGCTTTTTTGCACTACACAAGTCCTGTGAGTGTGGTTCATTTTTTGTTTTTTAAAATTTCAGTAGCAGTATGCACAAAATGTATTAAATATATTGATAATGGGTTGAGTGCAGAGGACTCTTGTATTTGTATATATATAAATATATATATAGTTAGTCGAGATGCCGGCAAGACAATTTTAACACAAACTGACGTTTCGGCCTACCCTAAGGCCTTTCTCAAAGTGTTCCACTCATAGTAAAAGTGAAATAAATGCCCCTATTGGCGGGAAAACAACATAGGGAACAATGACATGCAACACTCTTACATTACACGTTTCTCTTAAAAACATCTCTGTGAGTAAATATAAAATACACTCAATACACCCCAAAGTTCATTGCCCCAAGACCCCACATATCAATACATTAATATATATTCAATCAGTAACAACATTCATTAATAACAAAGTTCATTGTATCCCAAATGTAATAGCATTGATAATGTAGCCAATGGCTACAAATTTCTTAGCGGATACAATTAAATTACTATTGTATCTCAATCAATTAAATTACTATTAGGGATGTAGCGAACGTCGGAAAAAAAGTTCGCGAACATATTCGCGAACTTGCGCAAAAATGCGAGCGGTTCGCGAACCCCATAGACTTCAATGGGAAGGCGAACTTTAACATCTAAAAAAGACATTTCTGGCCAGAAAAATGATTTTAAAGTTGTTTAAAGGGTGCAACGACCTGGACAGTGGCATGCCAGAGGGGGATCAAGGGCAAAAATGTATCTGAAAAATCTGCCTGTGTGTGCTTGGAAGAGATAGTGTAGGGGGAGAGCTGTTAGTGATTTCAGGGACAGATGATAGTAAGTTTGCTGGCTAGTAATCTGCTTGATACTGCTCTGTATTGGAACAAAAAAATAAATAAAAGCAGTCCTTACAAGGACTACTGTTATTGCAGCAGTCAGCAGATGAGATCAGAAGCAGGACAGCTGCCCACTGCAGCTACATACAGAGCACTGCAGTAGAAGGTAGATTACTAGCCAGCAAAGCTACCTAAGCTTAAATGTCCCTCAAACCCCTGCAGACTTCTGTCCCTCCAATAACAGAGCAGTATCAACACGATTACTAGCCAGCAAACTTTCAACTGTCCCTGAAATCACTAACAGGCAGCAGCTCTCTCCCTACACTATCTCTTCAGCACACACAGGCAGAGTGAAAAAACGCTGCAGGGCTTCGGTTTTTATAGGGAAGGGGAGTGGTCCAGGGGAGAGCTTCCTGATTGGCTGCCATGTACCTGCTGGTCTGGGGTGAGAGGGCAAAAAAAAGCGCCAACAATGGCGAACCCAAAATGGCGAACGTCGCGCGACGTTCGCGAACTTCCGGCGAGCGCGAACACCCGATGTTCGCGCGAACAAGTTCGCCGGCGAACAGTTCGCGCCATCTCTAATTACTATTGCTATCTCTGAGCTAACCTTAAAGCTTCTAAACTGAGTATCATTTTCTATCTCTATCTTAACCACTGAAACACCAAATCATGTATCACTCCCTTACTTTGTACGCGGTATTTTATTTTATGTATGACGTAATGAATTAATGTACAATGAAATACCACGTACGAAGTAAAGGAGTGCTACATGATTTGGGAACATATTTTTCCGTCATTCCTAATGTAGGTCAGAGATACTGGAGGATTTACTGAAAGGTTTATCTTAATGGACAGTTATGAATATGCGGGCAAAAACATTTAATACACATATAGGCAGGCTTAGCTTGCTTCATAGTTTTAGACTATACAATATAAAACAGGTATGGGATCTGTTATCCAGAATGCTCTGGACCTGGGGTTTTCTGGATATTTGATCTTTCTGTAATTTAGATCTCCATACCTTAAGACTTCTTAAAAATAATTTAAATATTAACTTAACAAGGATTGTTTTGCATCTGATAAGGATTCATTTCTATCGTAGGTGGGATCAAAATACAAAATACAAAATACAAGGTACTGTAAAATAGGAATATTATTTTCAAAATTTTAATTGGAAGGAAGTTTATGTGGAGATGGCCTTTCCACAATCCGGATCTTTGTGGAAATGGATTGCCTGTTCTACTTTTTCAAAAGGCTGTCCAACTGTAAAAAGTCCGTATAACGATTAGTATGCCACTAATGAATATCAGTGCCTTCATTTACATTTTCTTCCCTTCTATAATGTATTGCAGTCTAGGTTGGAGCAAGAGATGAGCCCCTCACAGACAATGACTGCATGCAAGCTCAATTCAAAGAATTAGCTACTTTTCTGAGTTGAATAAAGGTGATTTACTGCTATTCATATGCATTATTATATTAACCAATTAATAATCAATGGAAGCAAAGATGAAATTAGTTGGCATGCAGCTTGCATTCTTTTGTAAAACAAATAACAATACCTTGTGCTCTATCTTTCAGGCAATGTATCCCATTCTTTGTGCTTTGAAGACAAATATGTCAATGCATACTCTCTCATGATGAAATGCCTATACATTATAAACTATATGTTGTACTTGAGTTGGAAAAATGGAGATGCTGTATTTCAGTTTGCTTATTCGGAAATTTCTAAATTCCTTCCTACTACAATGTGGTGCCTTTTTGTCTCAGACATAAACACTTTACATAGGAATCTGTGAACAGAACAATGCACATTTGTACGTGAACACATAACACTTTCTATATATGTGTGTCAAATCGGCATTTGTTGAGACAGTAGTGATTGGAATTTTAAAGGTGTATGAACATTTTTACTTTCTATCAAGCATATTTGAATAAGGGTATACAGTATGGGGTTATTTATCTGAAAAATTTGTGATTTTTTTTATAAAATCGGACTTTTAAAAAAAAAAAATCACGAATTTTTCTGAATTTATTAAACCCCAAGGGCTAAAAAGCCTGAATATAAAAACACGACATCTCAAACCTGTTGAGGTTGCATAAAAGTCAATGGGAACAGTCCCATTGATTTTTGATTGTGTCTGGTGTTTCGGGCAATTTCACGATGTTTTCGGAGCTTTCGGGTGAAAACTCCGAAAAATTCTGAGTTTTTGGCGAAAATTCAAGAAAAAAAATTGTAAAATCTGCGCTTTTCCCTCAAAGCAAATTTTGGGAAAATGTAATAAGAAATAACCCGAGCGGGTTAGATCGGAGTTTGTAGCAGCCGATATTGAGATAAATTCGGACCTTGATAAATAACCCCCTAAGTGTATGTGGCTATTATCTATTGCTAATACAGTATGTATTTCCATGTTTACAGTAAAAGGAAAAAAATTACAAACACAGACAGGGTTAAGGACTAGCTTGACTCTCTCCAGACCTACTGATGTGGATAATAAGGGAGCACCCCTCATTGCTGTCAGAGAGAATCATGTGATAATAACAGTGCTGACACTTTCATGTGATTCCTACTGCCAGCAATGTGACATGGTAGATCTTGATAAAGGATGTTTTGACTAAGGGAAAAAATACAATGGCCATTTTTTACTACCACAGTTCTGCAGGGAGAATCGCTGTATTTAAAATGCCCTTCCCTTCCTGCAGCCACTTTCCATTCTTTCTATGTCAAACCTAAAGCTGTCATGGAAAGATATTTTGACCATCACCATTCTTCCCGAGAATGCCCTGTTTGCACTAGCATAAATGCAAAGCTAAACCATCTGGGAGTAGTATGATGAAGGAATTCACACGCAGCAGGTCTTGTTTAAAAATGTGCTCCAGTTTAATATTGCTTGATTATAAAAGACAAATATAAACCATTTCATAATAATAGTAACGAAGAATAGGATGAAGAAGAAGAGGAAAAAGAAAAGAAGAAGCAATAACTGTATAGATCCATAATTGATGCTTGTCGCTGGCATCAGAACAGTGTTAAAGCTCAGCACTGCTAAATGACAAACATCAATCAAAGTAATTTGTATTCTTTGTCAGTGCATGCCCACATGAATTAATGTGCACGCGTCAAATTTGCCACACGCTCAATGTGTTTAAATAGACGTAAAGGCCCTCAATTCTTTGCAAAGTGATCATTGTATATCAGCGTGTCTCTGAGCCTTCTGAAAGTGTTTTCCCGATCCCACTGAATTATTGACAACTTTGCCTGTTTTACTCCTTCTGACTTCTGCCTGGTCCCAATCCTGTGCTGCCTGCCCTTGAGTTTCAGCCCATCTTAACTTGTTTCTGCTTAACAACTCTGTACCTCATCTTAGGCTCAACTTTTACCAGCACTTCTGCCACTCCTCCACATGGTCCTGTTACATTTTCAGGTGCTGTTTCCCTGTCGGAGGCACAGGAGAGGCTTTACCTTGACAGAAAAGTTCCAGCAACTGCGAGTACTTGACACTGTTGTTCTATACTCTGTAGATCAATATCACTAGTCAGATAGTATAACTGTCACATCCAGTATCTCAAACCCAAAACACCAGGGTTCTGTTCACGGCTTATGCTTTTGCTTATAACAGCTGCCTTTCCCATCAGGAGGAGCCCTTTGCTACTCGCATTCTGCCAGGTCTTAGAGAACCAAGAAGAGGGTTCTATACAGTCAAGGGAACTGTAAATTGTGTCAGGAAGCAAGGGAAATAGAAAGCATAGTTGTGGGACAGGCCGGGTCAATACCAATCAGACAGTGTAGTACAGAATCAGGAAGTGTAGTCACGGACACAGGCTGGGGTCAAACCAATCAGTAAACCCAGTACAAAGTCAGGATCCGGAAGAATAGTCAGTAATAGGCAAAGGTCGGTACAATCAGCCAATCAGCAGAGGTCAAGGACAGACACAGGTCAAGAACAGGAAAACCAGACAATAAACACACCCAGGGGCTATCTGAAATAGACCTACATTGGGCGATGGCTATTAGGAAGTGGCACTTTTAAATGTTTGAATTACCCTCCAAATATGATGACGTTCCATTAGAAAGACAATGCCCAAACCAGAGAAACACATGTGTGCAGGAGGCGAACCAACTATTTCAAGGAAGATGCGGATGCCCCCACAGGGAGCACAGTGGGTTTCTCTGCCACCCCACTAGACCAACAGGTATCCTTACAATAACGCTCAAAATTATAAAGAAAAAAGTACCCCGTAGGTAACAACCTAATCAATAACCAGCATACGTTAAATCTCTTAGGATTTAAGTAAATTAATTAAATAAATAAGTTAAGGTGAAAAAAGTGCCCAATCAATCAATTAATTAATTAATTGAACAACTACTTGATTTTAGAATAATTCATAAATACTATAAAGTGCCAATTAGTGCATAATGTCCATTGAGTAGTTTAATCAATTATCATTCTCAAATTAAATAACAATTCATGGTTGAACTCAACCAAAAAAAGATAAAAAGATAAAATGACAAAATTCATCAAAGGAGTGCAATTAATTGTGAAAAAATGCTTAAATTAAGTGAGGATTATTAAAAACACATAGGAAAGGTATATTAAATTAATCAAGTGCTGGTATTTATATAAAGAATGCTGGAAATTAAATTAATTGAAAAGATCCCATTAGATTAAAATATGACCACAATTGGGTAAAAATAATACCAATGCTACGGTCAGCAGAAAAGAGAGAGGATATAATGAAACATAAGAAGGTGGAGTTGTCCCAAAACTAACTGCCTGTTGTTTTCTAAGTCTGGGACACCACAAAGAGGAAGGCAGGACAGGGTAACCGAGACTGTGGCCTTGGTATATTAACTTGCCCTGATCTTAAAGAGACTAAGTTGACCCTAATAAGCCACAAATCACCGGCCCCTTAGAATGGAAGGATGATTGGTTAAGATAAAGAAGACGTAGCAGTAAGAATTAGATCCAACCCAAGTAAGGCACCAGGAAACAATAATTAAAATACAGGATTTGAGCGACTCGCCAACGCGCGTTTCGCTTAATAGCTTTCTCAAGGCGAAAAAAATCTTATTTATTTAATTAATTTACTTAAATCCTAAGAGATTTAACGTATGCTGGTTATTGATTAAGTTGTTACCTACGGGGTACTTTTTTCTTTATAATTTTGAGCATTTTTTGACCTTCTGACGGTTGTCAGCCCTCGTGTGGAACCTTTGAGATCCTGTTTATTTTGGGAGTTAAGAGTTCCTTTCCTATTTTAATTATCCTTACAATAACCTTAATTTAAACCATAAAATTAGTGCATATTTTTGATCCAGAAATCTATAGAAAACTCTATAAAAAAATTCCTGTGGCTCGTTTTGACACCATCTTAAAATGGAATTACCAGCTGGCAGTGGCAACAAAAGGGGGTTGTTTGTGGTGTAGAAGAGGTCAGACATACAGTAGTTACAGCGATTTGGGGAGATGACATAAGGGGCTATGTCATAAGAAATAAGAAAAACAAATGGTAATTTAAGTGGAGTTTGAGGAATTACGTGGATGGGCCAGGTGCTGAACTAAAAGACATAACAAATTTGCGAGTTACTACAGTGCTTGTACATTTGTGATACCAGCCCCAGCTAGATGTGCCACAGTATCAGCTATAGATGAGCAAAAAGAATGATGCTAGAGATTGCTCATATTGTATGGGGGGAGCATACACCGGTGGGTTCTATTCTTTCAGGTTTTCCTTTGATCTAAGCTGCACCACATGTTATGTAAGTAAAATATATAAGATTGATAAAGAGATTATTAGGGAATTTAAACATCAATGCCAGATGTTTAATGAAATACCCCTACTTACAATATTCTGTATTAGAAGCCCTGTTAATGTTAAAATGCATCATTTTTAAAAACAGGTAACATATTTCCAATGAGATCCCCTAACAATTAAATCTTTAAAGCAACTTGCAGCGTAAAAATCAATTATGACTAAATGAAATGCTTGCCTAGTAAATATCCAGCTTCAAAGTCCTTGTCTGAAATAGTGTGACAGTCATAATCCACAACATATGCTATACCAGGCCACATACTCACTCATTTTAGCCTCTTGGCTGCTAAAAATCTGGTCTGGACCCAACTTGTGTTGGCACAAAAGACATTGTTATAAATGCACTTAATGAAGCTGATGGCAAAAATAACATCTGGTGTACAGTAAATGCTATTAGCTTTGAAAACATAAAACATATTTCACAAACTAAAAATAAGAATTATCTAGATCAGCTATCTGTGATCTCACTCAAGATCGCAAGCTATGGTCTAATTTCATGGCTTTAGGGAAAGAACAATATTTATACTGCAAATTCAAATGCTGTTTCTGTTATCAAATGATGCTTTAAAGGGGTACCATTGTCAGAATATAAAGTAATTTTACCTAAAAGAAAAAGTAGTTAACCTGAAAGCAATGTGGTTTTTGATCCAAACTGTTTACTTCACAGCTTTTAAAGTTATTGGCATAGGGGAATCTATGACCTGACTATATCTATTCCTTTTCTGACAATAACAAACGTCTTGCTATGAGGTGTGTTCTAGATATTACAGCCACTGCCTCACTTATCTTTATCTGAATAGCTCATAAACATTTACTACACTGCTGTTGGAATGTCTGTGGTTGACTTAAAGGACCACTAACACTTAAAGTAAAAAATGTATTTTTTAACATTTCAATTTGTATCTGTTCATCTAGTACCTACATATAAGCTATTTCTTGGCCACAAATTACCTTTTTTTCCATTTGATAGGTTTTCATTCTGTAGTTCGGTAGTGAGCACTGAATGGCATGGCATAAAAAAAATAAAACCATTGTATTCAATGTGCCCTGTAGCCCAATTTTAGCATGAATGGCTGCTTCCATTGCTACACAATAGCAATGCAGTGTGTCCATTGATGTAGGGTAACCCTGGAGCTACTACCACCATCAACTGCCACAGCAAACTTGCACCTAAAGACATCATTAGGATGACCACACACAGCATTCAATCTATATCTAAGCACACAACATTGGTTTAATGCATTGTATGCATTGCCACCACATGGCCACTGGCATTGTGGGAAAAAGCTCTGGATTCTGGTTAAAAACACTTTCAGGCGACTTGTGTCTGAAATTGTACTTGTGCGATCAAAAACAGCCAACTTTATAATGAGTTATGGGTAACAGTACATTATCTCTAATTGCATTGAAAGGCTTTTATTTTTTTGGTAATTTTTCGTATATCTGCTGTTGCAGAGACATTCAAAGACAAAGTAGTAGATGCAATGTGTTCATATATACTCATGCCAAGTCCAATGTTCTACAGTCTGTATAAAAAAAAAAACATTTATTTTCCAAGACTGGTGAGTAAACACGCTACAACACAGTGAATTTCTTATGGATGTATTGGTTTTATACTAGTAAATTAAAACTTGCATCCCCAGTACATCATTGGCTAATAGGGGAAACCTACGGTACCTTAAACCTTTCTTGCAAAATGTGATACAGAAGCTTGCATACAATATTAAGTATCATTGCTTATCTTGCATTTGTAAATAGAATTTAGGATATAGAAATGTTAATCCTGTGGTTGATACCAACTCGGGATTCTCTTATGTACTGTAATCAGCTAGTCTTGTTCTAGGAGAGCTGGTAGAACAAGGCCAGAAGAAGAACAGATGTTGAGCAAGATGAGAAATGATCTACAAAAAGTACAGATTGTGACATTCATGCAATTTAGGGGAAGGTAGGGGAAATGCTGAGCATTGGGAGGTGTTATTAATTCACTCCAGTAAAGCAGGAGTTAAAAGGAGACATTGCAACTGGCCAATCAGCAGATGGGGAAGGTTACTTACAGCCTATGTGCAGACGGGCCAGTTGCCAGTACAAGTACTAATTCAGCAAACAAGGTCGCGGCTCTCGTTCCTGTTACCTAAATCTCCAAGAGCTCATAGCTGTCCCGGTCAGTCCCTGACTGGCTTCCTGCTACCCCTGCCGGCACTAGGCGTTCCGCATTGTGCACTTGAGGTTAGACCTCAACCACACCGGACTGTGGCTCACCATCCACCGTTCGGTTTCCCGGCCTGCAGTCAGCTCCTGTTGCCACACTAGTTTCCAGTGCGTTCCCTGTAGCGGCTCTCCCAGTCGCTGCTAGGGTTGCCACCTTTTCTGGAAAAAAATACCGGCTTTCCTATACATTAATCTTTTTTCCCTATTAGTAATATTGGGGTCAACCATCATTTTTACCGGGCCAGGCCGGTAAAATAACGGGCAGGTGGCAACCCTAGTCGCTGCACACAGCACCACTGCTTGTGCTTCCCCACTCACCGCTCTCCTGACCAGCACCCGCAGCTGGGTTACTAATTAAAATCCTAACAGGAGGGAATGATGGAGAGCACAAACTGCCAAAGAACTAAAACGTGTTGTTTGGGAGCTTAGGAAAAGGCAGCAAGTTGTTTTTTCAGACTACAGCTAGTTAGAAAATGAAAGTATCTTATTAGTTAATATGGTTAGTGCAGTTGTTTAACTCGGCACCTGTGAAACCAACCCCAATAAACCACAAAGAAGTATGGACAAATGGTAAAATAGTCATTTAACAAATTAACATTAGTCAGATTTATCAAAATATCATAAATCTGATTCATATGTATTGCAAACAAAATATGTGTGGTTATTAATCTGGGTACAAAACTTTGCTCCCTTTCCAGGATTTTGACTGCACCAGAAGCCTAATTAAACAAATGATTTATGGTTGCAAAGTTGGCCATAGGTGGTCACCATCTTATAACTTTACTAAACATCTTTGCAAGACCAAGACCACGCATATGCTCAGTGTGGTCTGGGCTGCTGTTGGAAGGCTAAACTTAGGGATCGTCATAATTTATCAAAACAGCACACGTCAAATAATATCTGCCATTGAAGCTGATACAGCAGACTAATAAACAGAATATGCAGACTGCACTGGGTCTGTGGATACACATCTCTACACAGTCACCAGCAGAAGTCCTGGGAAGTAAGGTGGGGGGGGCTGAAGTTTCCTATCTGCAGCAGTCAGAGCAAGTAAAACGAAGGGGGAATTTTATTGCATACAGTCAGGTTTCTAATAAAAATTGTACAATTTTTTTAATTAAAGTATATTGGAGATTTCTTTTTCATTAAAAAAAGTAAAAATGGGACTTTATTTTTTTGCCTTTACATCCCCTTTAATACATTTTTACCCCTACTATAGATGGATTCCCCAGTTAGCAGTGACACTGCTAATAGCAGTAAACAACACAGACTGTAGGATGACCTAAGTGGGCTGCAATTTTGTCCCAGTACTATGCCACTGTTGAGAATTTAGGCCTGGGTCATCTGGAAAGGGTGTGAATATCTGTGTGTGTACATGAGAGAGATAGAGTATAGGTATGGGACCAATTATCCAGGACCTGGGGTTGTCTGGATAATAGATCTTTCCATACTTTAGTTCTTCATACCATAAATCTACTGGAAAATCATGTAAATAAATAAATCAAATAGGCTGGTTCTGCTTCCAATAAGGATTTATTATATTTTAGTTTGGGTCATGCACAAGGTACTGTGTCATTATTACAGAGAAAAAGTACAAGTATGGTTTATCCAGAATATTTGGGACCTTTGGTTTTTCTGGATAACAGATTTTATCGTAATTTGGATCTTCATACCTTATTTTCTACTAGAAAAATGACATAAAACCCAATAGGCTGGTTCTGCTTAATTATATCTTGGTTTGGATCAAGTACAAGGTTCTGTTTTATTATTACAGAGAAAAGGGCTATCACACTTTTAAAAATTTGGATTATTTGAATAAAATGGAGTCTTTGAGAGATGGCCTTTCCGTAATTCTAAGCTTTCTGAAAAACAGGTTTCTGGATAATGGATCCCATACCTGTACTTTAATTTGGATTATTTTGGATAAAATGGAGTCTATGGGACACCAACTTTCCATAATTCAGAGCTTTCTGGATAATGGGTTTCTGGATAAAGGATCCCATACTTGTACTTTCTAGTCCCTGGTGCTAACAAGGAGCATGCCCTCTGGAAGCCAGGACCAAAGGTCAAAGGTCAAAGTAAACTTTATTGTCATCTCAGCAGTATACGAATATACAGTGAGACGAGACGACGTGGCTCCAGCTAGTACATATCACAAAAAGGCACTTTTAAAATACACAATAAATATGTAAACATGAAATGTGCAATATATTGGCAGAAATAGGATATATACATGTGTAAACCTTTAGAATTGTGCAAATAAATTAACAGTTCACAAAGTTAAGTTCACAGTTCAGGTGTGTCTGGAATGTAGTGGGAGGCAGTGAGTTGAGGAGTTTGATAGCTTGTGGAAAAAAGCTTTCACGCAGCCTGGTTGTTCGGGCTTTAATACTGCAAAAGCGTCTGCCGGATGGGAGCAGCGTGAACAGTCCGTGTGCGGGGTGAATTTGGTGAGTTCTTTACTGTCTCTACCGTGGAGCAGTTGATGTTCAGTGGTGTGTGAGCAGGGAAAGTTCTCCTGAAGTCGACGATCATCTCTTTAGTTTTATCCACATTCAGTGACAGGTTGTTCTCACTGCACCAGACCACCAGCTGCTGAACCTCATCTCTGTACGCCGACTCGTCGTTGTGGTTGATGAGCCCCACCACAGTTGTGTCATCAGCGAACTTGATGATGTGGTTCGAGCTGTGTCTAGCTAGGCAGTCATGTGTCAGAAATGTGTACAACAACTGGCTGAAAACACATCCTTGAGGAGCTCCTGTGCTCAATCTGATGTCTCAGATACGGACTGAGGCCTCTCTGACAAAAAGTCCAAGATCAAATTGCACAAAGAGGTACTTAATCCCAGCTCTAGAATTCAATGTTTTGGCAATCAGTATCTGTGATTGGGTGAGCTTCAGACAGCAAACTTAATAAAGCATAATGAAATAATAATACTAGAGCCACTCAGAAGTTCTGAGAACTTTACATTAGGAGAAATGGTCCTAGTAATACACACACTGTTATTACTGGTTTGGTATGTATATGTATATTGTGCATCATAATTATTTTCTTTTCTAGAATGGAGGTTCAAGACTTTCTTCAAACCAATGTAAATGGTTTATAGGTTTGCCTGAGTATCAAAAAGTGTGAAGTGCAAAGGAAATTTACTTTCCAGTATATGAAAATCCTTCAGAACTAAAGCCAAAGGTTTTTCTGATACAATTTATGCCTGAGGTAACCATACTGATAAGAACAAATAATGATTCTGCTTGTCATAGACATGGGGTAAAGAAATGTAAAAGCCCATGGAGCTTTTGTTATTGCAATAGCAGAATAAATGGTGCAATTTCGGCTTAGATTTTGGGGAGCAGTTTTAAGCAAATGAAATTACTTAGTAGTGTGTAAAAAATATAGGGGCAAATTTACTAAAGGGGCGAAGTGGCTAACGCTAGCGAAAATTCGTCAGCTTGACGTAATTTTGCCACTTTGCCGATTTATTAACGGTCCCTGGCGTAAATTCGCTAGCGAAGTAGACAGACTCTAGCGGTACTTCGCACCCTTATGCCAGACAAAGTTGCGCTCTGGCGAAGGGGCAACTTGTCTAGCCCCATGTCAGATTTCAAAATTAAATATAAAAAAACTGCCCATTGAAAAATGGATTTCTGTGCAGAATTCTACTGGATCAGCACTCTTCACTGATGTGTTTTGAATACATTTTCCTGTTACATAATCACTTTGATGCAAACCTTATGAAGAGTATTTATTAAGATACCTCAGCACAAAAACTATTTTAGTTTTTGCACTTACATATATTCAGTGTATGTAATAAAACTTTTTACTGGAAATGTTAAAGTTTTGTGAAAATAAAAAAATGCCACCTCCAAACAGGTCTTACCTATAGGACCCACTAAAACCAAATAATCTTTGAAATTCAATATTTGTCTAATAACCAATATTACATTGCAAAATGTGATATTCCTTTCATGGGTTTTCTATAATTTTACTCTGCTCCCTAGCAGTTGCCTTGCACTTACCCACGACCTGGCATGATATTGTACCTTGTACAGTTTTGTACCGGAATACACTTGACTGATAACCCAGTGCTAACGGGCTCCCATTATGAACAAACCACTAGCTGACTGCAGCCACATGAAAATACAACAGGAGTTTTTCATTTAAATGTAAGTGAACAATAAACTCAAGAATGGAATAAAGAATTTTATTTATCCCTTTATCTATAGTACTGTAAATATTCTGCTCCTCTTTGGATAGATTATTGAGCTTCACCCGCTCAGTTTAGCCCTGCATGTCTCTTTAGTTTGACATGTCTGCCTAGAAAGCTCTAACAATTCTAGCATAGTCCGAAATAATGTTTAAAGAGGGCTCAGATATAGGATGAGTATTAAAGGTCACAGAGTAAGAAAGTTGAGCAAAGCAATGCTAAATGTACACTTGTGGTAGGTTGCGTATGCAGAACCAATTGTGCTTATTCCTCTTATAGTAACATACATGTATTATTAATGGTAACTGCAGTCCAAATTCATTTGTGAATTGGTGCACTGCTGGACCCTTTTGCCAGGGGCCATCCCAGCATTTTCTGTATTCAAGGGTGTATTCATTGGTACATACAGGCATATAGTGAAAATAAGCACCTATTGCATGCATGTACAAATAATGTTATTTGCTAGTGACAAGTCAGCTGCATGTGTAGGGATATTGTGCTAAAGGAACTCTGGATGTAACATCCTCAGGTACAGGGATCGGTTCTGTTAACCAGAAAACCATTATCCAGAAAGCTCAAAATTAAGAAAGGCCATCTCCAATTTAATAAATAAAGTCAAAATTTGATTAATGATTTCCTTTTATTCTGTAATAATAAAACAGTACATTGTACTAACAAATCAACCGTATTGGATTTAATTAATTATTTTTCAGTAGACATAAAAGTATGGAGATCCAGATTACGGAAAAACTCCCTATCCAGAAAACCAAGGTCCCAAGCATTCTGGATAACCGATCCTATACCTGTATTCATTTCAGGACTCCCTTGTGTCTGTGGGAACCTATATAAAAAATCTTGCATTCAACTGTGCTTAAGCAGGCTGATCCGGTGTCTTGACACTGGGCATCAGATGAAAGGAGTATGTCTAAGTAGAAGTTCCAGTGCAAATAGCATTTAAGTGTGTGCATAATTGCATGTAATCTTGTGCTTGCACTTGCATGTACATTTGTATTTGTACCATAATAAGCTTGCACACAAATACAGTGCATTTAAACTGATATTGTTTAAGAAAAAGGCCCCTTAATTCCCACCAGACATTGAGAGAAATGTTTATTCCATCCAGTTAAGATGTCTAAACTTACTGTATTTTAGGGAGCTTTGGCATGTGCTCTACAGGTGTTGTTGATTAAAAACTCAACATCCCTCAAGAAAAGTTTGCTTTTAGGGGGTGCTCGGATTTGTTGTACAGCATAAACTGGAGAGCAGCAGCTTGCAGATCCCTGTGTAACTAACACAATGGCAGCAAGTGTTACAGCAGAATGTCCAATAAAAGTATACACTGACTTTTAAAATCAGTACCATTTAACATTCTAAATTCCGCATTTTAAATAAATGCAAAACCTCCTGACCAGGGAAAGGAACATAACTAATTACTGTAAACTGAAGTCAAAGAATTACATTCCCCCTCCCCCACCTCTTTAAAATATACAGGAACTGACAAATTACACTCTAGAGTTTTGGGCTTCCTCCATACTGTATATGGAAAGATTACTTAGCTGGGGTTTTGCCACTAGCTATATGCAACGAATCTGTCCCTCGTTTAATGGCAAACTAAACTAGTCAATAACTGTGATAGAAAAGAGGCCATTGTATTTTAACCAAAGGTTTAATGTCACTGAAATTATAATTCTCATGGGGAAAATCTGACCATACATTATCGTTTTTATAACTCAAATTTAAAGTCAATATATGTTGTAGTGTTGGACACACTGTACATTGCTGTTCCTTAAAGGGGAACTATTGCGAAAATGAAAATTTAATATAAGCTTCATCATATAGAATTAAGAAACTTTCAAATATAATCAATTAAAAAATATGAATTGTTTCTGAAATAATCAAGTTTATATTCACTATTCCTCTCTCATCTGTTTCTATTCATTCTGTCTTCACAGCCTCGGACTGGGCCGGCGGGAAGCCAAGAAAAAACCCGGTGGGCCCTGGTCCTCATGGGCCCCCGCCAGCCCAGCCACCCTCCGCCGATGTCAGGGCCCCCAAATAAAAATGAATCGGTGCGCTGGTATCGCATCCGCACCGGCGTTTGCATACACATGCCGGCATGTGCTGAGACATTCGCGCATGTGCGCTGGCGTGCGCCCCCCATGTCCAGTCCAACCCTGTGTCTTCATGCAGCAGTTGGGTGTCAGATGAATGATCCAATATATCTTTTAGATGTACAGTTTCAAATGACTAATTCCAGTACAAACAAAATCTAACAAAATAACTGCCTTTTGCACAAATTCTGCATGTAGAGAGTCATGATTTGTGGTGATTTTAATAGAGTGAGCTCTAGGCAAAAGGCCCCCCTATAAGATATATATATCTATATCTCATCCTGAGAGAGGGATAAGTGAAGATAAACTTGATTATTTCAGAAACGGTACAGCATTTCTAATTGATTGTATTTAGAATGTTTCTTATTTCAGTTTCTTGAAGCTTATACTAAATTTTCATTTTTGCAATAGTTCCCTTTTAACTAAAGTGTGACTTAAAAGGCATTGGCCTCTGAGAAAATAAACAGTGTCAAGGCTGTCCCTTTACGCTTACTGCACAAACTTGCCCCCTCTACTTTCCATCATTGGTGCACTGAGAAACCAAAGATAGACTTGGCTGCTTTTGGTACCTAGATGGGAGCTTCAGAGGGGACCACTTTTGATGGGAGTCAACAGAATAAGTATAGCTAGGCATCTTCACTATATGACTGTAATATATTATTATTTAAAATTATATTATAAACAATATTTGTTCAATATAAGGTATATTAGGAACTTCTCAAAGGAAGGCACAGGATATTATATACATTACATTATAGTACATTATATACCTATATTGTAGGGAGCAGAAACCTCATACTTCCATATACTGTATGTAGTATGGCTACATAGAGGTTAATAATAGTTGGCAAGAAATCCAGGGTTAGTATGGGAACAATCCAATCCTCCAAGCTGTCTCTGTTACTCTCGTCTGCAACAGACTCATATTTATAAAAAAAAAAAAAGTATGATATGTGCCTTTGGCATCAACAACATTGATGTTTCCAGGCTTGTGCTGTGTACAATAGAATGATTGCTATGGAAGCTATGGAAATAACAGTGAAGACTAGAGCTGAGCCCCCAGTGTAGGTAAAACACTCAGGTCTACCCAATACCGCTACCTACATTTTATTTTGGAAGTCAAATGTCTTACCCCAATAAAGCATCCTAGGTCACCCCCGCCCTAGTTAATATACTTTATAACTATACATATTAGGGGAGGCAATGCTGCACATTCATTTACAATCATTCACCAAAAAGATTACATGTGATTAAGTCTAACTAACCCTACCAATGCTTTAACCTACTGTATACTACAGCTCTGCTGTGTTGCCTTAATTCACCTCTTATTTGACACCTATAGTATTCAGAAAAGTTTCACAGCAATAAAGGCAGGATTGGCAATGTGACAAAGATCGTCTAAATCATTTGTATGTAAGTATTGATATCAGTAAATATAATATTCAGTGGTTAGAAATGAATGATAGTAAAACATCAAAAAAATAATATTCAGTGCTTCTACAGCATTTCTGGTCGGAGCTTGGCTAAAAACCTGTTGTTTCTGTGAATGTCTCGCAAATAAGTATGAGACACAAACAGTACTGCAAGTGCTTTGTAGCTACCATCTGCTTAACATGTTTTCCTTTCCTTTAATGGCTCTACTAATGCAGACAACACATCAAAATATGCACAGACAATTTTGTGTTGGTGCTGATAGAAGACATTTTGTATATAGACAGCACCATCCAAAGTATTTTTCTTAAAAAGCCTTTATTTGAAGGGCTTCATCTCAGACAAGAATACAGTTCAGCAACGTTTCAGGCTTACACCAGCCTTTCCTCAAGCTTGATTGACACACTAACTGGTTGGTGAGTGCTGACTTTTTATCTACTGTGCTGATAGAAGACAGACAGACTGGCTGATACATATTCAACAGCAATGTAAAATAGAAGGTTGAATACACTGAACATACAGAAGAAGAATACACTGAACATACAGCGCATTGTTTTCCGAAGTCGCCCGAAGTTTCCTTGTGAGGCGACTTCGGAAAACAATGCGCTGCAAGTGCCATCCCACTGGCGATTTTTCATTAAGCCGGCAGGAAGGCAGGGGAAAGTAGTTCAGGGAGATTGTCGCCAAGAAGAAGAGGCGATAAGTCGCCGGGTGACTAAAGCTCCGCGAATCTCCCCCTGTGACCTTACCCTAAAAGAACAACTGCAAGAACTTATTTACACAAAGCTTCTCATGTAGCTGAAATCTGGCAGTCTTGGCTTTGGCTTATAAGCTACAAGCCTTAACGTAATGCGTTTAATGCGTGAAAACTCCCAAAGTTTATCCCATAAGAAGTTACATTACTACCTAGCAGCTTTGCAGGCTTCACATTAGCAATCAACAAAGATTAAGGAGCATAGGAACCAAGTCACAACAAGCAAGCCTCCGATAGTTTAGCAGCAACCTTGAATGCTTAAAGGGGTTAAACAGAATGGAGGATTTACTGTATGCTTAATACTAATATGGCATGCCTGGAATGCCTGCAAAATATTTTTTCCTGTTGTAGCTCATTAAGTAAGATTTGAAGGATATAGCTCATGAAGGTGGGCTTGGAAATGGTTAACTTTTTGTGTTGGTCCCATATGATCTTATACACACACACACTCTAAATGCAAGTTATAGCATCAGACAAAGTCTTCAATGCTGTATTAACTGGAGAAGCATGTCTTGTAACAGGAACACATTTTAGCACTCCACACCTTCTTATACATGAGAAACATATGCGAGAACCAGAAACTTACCCTACAAGTTCATATACTGAAAAATCTGCAAAAATATAAAAATCTGATTTAGCAAGCAACCACCTGTTGTATAAAAATATCCTGATTCAAGACCATTTGCATTCCTGCAGGTTATGGACCACACATAATCATAATGTCTAAGCTGCATCTGCCTTAAAGAGCCAGCATGTACAAATTACAGTTAAAGATATAAGCTTGTGTTCTGTGAAGCTTCCCATCTCATCAAACTGTTCACCTGCCGCCGTTGCTTTCATGAACACAGTCTTTACGTTCACAGCAGAAAAATGCACAAGGACAGGCATTTTATGTCTCCAAATGTTAAATGAATTCCATTATTACAGAAGTTTTTGCAATTGGTGCTGCAGGGTTAGGAGTGCCTCATAATTACCTGCAAGGGGTTTACCCTAAAACACACCCTTAGTTTGGATGGTGCTTAAACAACATGAAAAAGCCTTCATCAGACACTGTAGTACATTTGTACTAATCACAATACAAAGTTTACCTTTAATAAACAGAGTCAGTATTAATATAGGAGAGAGCTTAGGTAGATGCTTACCTGTGCTGCAGAGTGTCTGCCGATCACAAGAAGGTAAAATCCTGGCTAAACCAGTTATTTTGTAGCCTCTTGTATCCTAGTCCACAAAATGCTTTGAAACCCAGCTGAGCCATTCACATGTCTGTTCTCATTCACTGGTTTCAGCTCCAGTACTAGGGCTGACTCATAAGGCAGCACATTTCCTCTAGGTCCTAGTGCCTTTTCTGAAATGAACCAGGTGTGTTTCACATTCTTCGCTCTCTTTTTTTTTTTTTATTTGCTGCGCGTCTAGTGAATTTTCAATTTCAGTTTAATAAGAGTTTAGGGAATTAGTTAAAGAATGAAAACTCATTGCTTTAGTCCGTCATAATGTAAATCTTTAATGCATCCTCTCTTAATCTACATGAGAAAAGCAGATAATCACCCCTAGAGTGATGGAAAAGTTTAAACTAGGATTATGCCTCAGCCTATCACCATCAAGCCTAGGCTGGTGTTTTAAGTGCTCAACACGCCAATTGATTTAAACCACTTTGAAGGGATTCTTTTACTTTAAAAGGGGACAATGTGCCACCCTGAAGAAGACAGCATCCCTTTTGATATGTGAGTCAAACACTTTTCATTTGTAAAAAAAAAGAAATAACACAATTAGATGTGTTGAAGAATTCTTGTGTGAGATCTTATGGTATTGCCCAGAGAAGTAAAGTTGTCACTGTATTATAAACTGTATACTAACTAAATGTTTTTTTATTTAAGCATAGCAATTTAGTAACAAAACTATAAACAGAATAAAAATAATTAATTTACATTAAAATTATATTAGGTAATGTATCATTATTTATTAAGTAATATATAAATATAATTATTTTCTAGTTTATTTAAGGCATTCTCAGTGGGCAATGTCCTCAGTATGTATAGCTGCAGTTCGGCAGGATGTGAGTGTAAAAACCCTGCAGAATTAATCATTATCACCAAAAGCAAGCCAGCTTCTTTGCAGAGATACACAAAAAAGCTGGCACAAATAAGGGATGCCCTTATTTGATAACTCTAGCCAGCAGTCTTTTTTTCTTTAATAAAAATAATAGCAAACAGATGTATCAGAACTTACACTCAAAGCCAGGGTCTAAGAAGCTCTAAGAAGGAGATATATATAAACATCTTTGAAAAAGGTCCAAATGTGGACCGAAACGTCGGGCATTTGATACCATGCAACAATAAATTATTAAGTTTTTAAAGGGAGTGCTGGTCTCAAGATAATTGTTGTATACAAAAATTACTGTGCACCCCTCCATTTGCTACAGCCTCGGAGTGTGGATACTCATTGGAAAGTATATATATATATATATATATATATATATATATATATATCATTACACTAACACTACACTGAGAGATGTTAGTACTTGGCATTTATTGATCAGTAAAGCAGAACTGGGTGTACCTGACTGATTCCCTGTCGGATGACTAGTATGGGCCAGTTAAATTGCTAACCAATTAAGAAGACAATCTGTTATATGACTTTTTTGATCAGTACAAATACAAATACAATGTAAAATAAATATAGTTTTAAAAAGTTATCAATAATTTGATATAAGCAGATGTTGTCACCATTGTTTTATGGCAATCTGATCACTGGAGATCACTGTTTCATTAAAGTATATAGATGACATTTCATATTTCCTAGATTTTCAGATTATTCAGAATGACAAATATTTAATTAAATAAGGTTACACATGCATAATGACTTGGTACCTAAGGGTTGTACAGAAAAATTAAAATAAGTGGAAAACATATATGGTTATTAGCGATTGGCAAATAAATTTTCCAGGCATGGATTTGCAGCAACTTTCCGCGTTATTATTTGGACGCCCATTGACTTTAATGCATTTGGAAGAAACACATATAAAAATTGTCACTCACACCCCTTGACTTCAATGTGTTTTGCAAATTTTCACTGTTTTTCGAATATTTTGCAGTTTCTGGAATTAATCGGCGAAACAAAACGGGGCACATTTGCCCATCACTAATGGTTATGTTTATTCAGCACCATTGAAATAGAATCCTGTCAGTGTCTTCTTAGTTCTTTACATTGAGAAATATATCTTTAAATACTCTCCTAAAATATCTTTACATAGATGACAACACATTTCCCAATCAGGAGAACATGTTTCCTTTCTCAATTCATGATAAAGCATGATGAAGGGCAAACTGCTTTACCTATCCTGCTAAAAAAAATAAAGGAAACACTGTATAACGGAAAGATGGAAGTTTGTAATTGAGTTTCTTAAAACACTGTATTGGCACCAAAGACCTCCCCAAACACCCATACCGTATAAAGTACATAGTGAAGCCAATACATATGGCCAGTAAGAAACTGTAGATAATGTAATTGGAGAAACCATGGTGACATTATATATAGGAGTATATATATTTCTTGTTGTTTATATTCCAACAGCAAGAGCATCAAGGCACACCCTGTACAAAAACTGTATCTTCAAGGCAAGAAAAGTAGCACCATAAGGCCATAGCTGCTGCTTGGTCTATCTGGATAAAGATAACATCCTACATTTGGTATCTTCTCTTAGCAAATGTAAATGTGATATTTTGTTCCTAAAGCTGTGTTTTGTTATCTGAGTAAATACATAAACATAAAAGATTGATGGGGGGATAAGTGAGTTTGAAACATAGAGGGGATGAGATACATTCACAAAGGTAAAGCAAGGTTGGAAGAGACAAGAATCAGTTAATTTGATCATTGAACCAAGTACATGTTCCCCAATATTAGGTGTGTCTGATCAAAATAAATTGTTGAGACTAATATGCCTTTAATCACATGACCTGGTTATAAAAGGTGGAATAGCAAAGCATTATGCACCTGACATCTATTTATTGGGCCTGCTTTACTAAATCATCTGCCCCAGATATTTAAATGCAGCTGTCTTGGGCAATGGCAGACAGTGGTGACATACAGGTCTTACCCTTTGTCGTTGCCTAAATAATTATGTCCCTTATCATTCAGTCATTTTAATAGAAGGTTGTGAAAAAAGTTAATCCTCTTGGAGTTTCTTAGACCTAAAATAATTTCACTGTCGAGTCGAATATATTGTGGGTGTGCTACTGAGCACAGTGTAGGTTTTAATGAAAATGCAAGTGTGAATTTCTATAAACCCGTATGTCCATTATTTCTGTGTGTGTATTTGCACTTGGGATGCTTTGTATAAACACATGTCACCATGACCTGATAAAGGATACCTAATCCTACATTCCTTCAGAACAATCACCACCATCCACGAGATGTGTGGTTTCCAGCTACAGTTAATGTGCATGTGATTTATAATAATAATAATAACAGAAAAAATATGAGCTATACTATGGGTAATATGTATTATGATAATTACACATCATTAATGCAACATGTGCCTCTCATGAATGTTTACTTTGGAAATATTGAATGTATTTCTAAATATCTACAGAAATGCTGCAGTGACTAGTAAAATGCCCTTCCTGTAGATAGCTTTATAATTTTATTAGACATGATTGAAAGGTATGACATGATTTTCCCCAGCTGCCTGCAAAAATGATATGAAAGTATAACTACTGGCATTAGATGTGTTTCTGAGCTTTTCAGTGTGTCAGGAAGATATACACATTCCTTCATTGTCTGAACTTTTTATTTGCATTATATAGGAATTGCACTTCCTGACCTGTGCCCCTTCATGGAAACTTAGCATTTCTGTTCTGAATTGAGTAATATAAACTTACAAAGTGCTCTGTACAATTTCACTCTTTCAGAATGAATCTCAGACGGAGCTAGAGTCAGCTTTTAATAAGCCATCTATTTAGAAAGAATGAGGGGTAAAATTGGGGGTGTTCCTTTTATTGTTGAGGTTTTAAAAACACATTGCAACAAATACAGAAAACAGAGAAAGATTCAAGGGAAAGCACGTTACACTGTAAATCAGCAAGCATCATGATTAATAGGAACATTATCTAGTGGTAATACAAACTGGAAGAAAAAGTACATTCTGAACCAAACTGGGAATTACCTAACAACACCAGAAATACATATTTATTAATGAAATAAAATTCTAAAATTAGAAAATATTTTTTGGCTGGTTGCATATGCAATTATCAGATTGCATATGTTCATAACTAATTTTTTTCTTCTTTTTTTGTTTTTTTTCTTTGTTCATATTATGCTTTTAGATGCTAAATATTATATTAATTTTAAAATAAATATAGGAGTGCGCAAAGTGATCTATTTTCAAATACATTTATACCATTGTGCCTTTGATCTAATTGAATGTGATAATACAACTCCTTAGAGTCAAGCCAGGTGTTGCTGTCTGTAATGCTTGTGCCCCCTTGTGGACAATAAGGCATTAAAAGCTTAGGGTAATGAACAAAACCTACCTGTTGCCAGCAGTGAGACAGATCAGCTCCCACAGTTCAAGGACAAAAAACAATTAGAACAGAAGCCGTTATTTTCACAGTGGCCTACAATTTATCCTCTTCCCTGTGTCTTTTTCTCCCTTAGTCCTTCTGGAGTATATTCAATGCAAAATTACTACAATGTGTTTTGTAACAAAAACCTATTGCAGATTTCATTCTCGCTGTGTATTTATAGTATCATTGTCTGGTCTCGTGAACGGCATCCAGCTCTGAAGACCTCATTCTGACATGCTCAAGATTATAAGGTTGGTTGCCTTTTGGCAACATGAAATAAAAAAAGAACACGCCAGACTGACATTTCGAAATAATAAACCAATATACATAAACCAAGGTAATATTTTGGTAATATTAAATATGTATTTTAGCACCAGGCGAAACAGTAGAGTAACTAGATGTTACTGGGCCTCATAGCAATGTCAATTTAGGGCCCAAAAATATTGACAAGTCGACGTATTTTACCAAAATGTATTAAATTGCTCATAAATTAGGGCCTCACTGGGTCCCCCACACTCCTGCCCTCCCCCCTGCAACCACAGGGTCTGCTTCCTCTATAGTTACACCCCTGAGACGAAGACAAAAAAAAACAAAAAAAAAAAAAACAGAACACTAGTGAATTCAAAATGATGAATGTATTATCGTGACTTTATAAGTACAGCATTCTGATAATTTTCACATCATCTCAGATATTTGTACACTGACTCACTTGTCCAAAGTTTGGGGTTTGGCCTGGAGTTTCCCCCCCTCTGCCAACAGCTGCTCCTTCTCTGGAGACACGGGAATTAGGATGTGTTTTTCTGTAGCTCTAGGGAGGTTGACTGTGACTACATCTGTGCTGTTTATTACTTCATGCAAGGGTGAACTGCTGTCTGGTGTTATTACTTTACTACATGAGACTCAACACCTATTATTTTAGTGATCTCTACACACATAGACTGGTATGCTTTTGTTATCTAAGACAACCTTGTTCCTGGCACTTGCATTCAATGTAAATATTTTTGTTGCAGAACCAAGCATCTAAAATACAAAATATATTGCCCTGGGTTCTAACCAATAATCTAGCACTATAGACATATAAATAACAAAATATGTTACTATTGCTATATCGTTTGATCTTCCATTCCCTACAAGGTGAATGTGGAATGTGGTGGTTTGTAGTTTACGTTTTTAAAACTAGTATTTAAGCTGATGGCCCACAAGACACATTTTCCAGCATTAATTTTCAGCTGTCAGAGGATGTACCTTGTGTGGCACCAGTCTTATTGTTTCCAGTCAGTTTTTTTTCCACTGGACATAATAAAGCCTATTTGGAGCCACATATTAGTCTTCACATATGATAGATTGGGAAACAACACTACAAAAGTGATGAGTGACTTCAGCCATTAAGAAAAGGGGGCACCATCAGTACATTTTACATTTACTCTTAAGGGCAGAGACACATGCTCAGATTCGGGGAGATACACGACTAATCTCCCCAGTGCCAATCCGCGCCTTTATGCCGCCTGAGGTGGCCTTCCGTTGCCGCCTGACCCCTCCTCACGACGCTCACATTTTCTACGCAGGAGGGGGTCTCTGCACTAGAAGAGCCGAATTTCCTGGTTGAAAACCGGAAATTCGGCTCTTAGTTACCAGGAGCGGCATTTTTGCCACCCCTGGTAACCAGTGGGGCGCTGCCATCTGATGCGAGTGGATCAACTCGCCTCATTGGAGGAGCGCCCCTGAATCTCCCCAAACTGCCTCCCGCCGGCTAGAATGCTAATTGCCAGTGGAATGGCAATTGGTGCGCTTTGTTTTCCGAATTTGCCTCACGAGGAAACTTCGGGCGACTTCGGAAAACGAATCGATCCTAGTGCCATCCCGTCTGCGATTTAGATTGCTTCTTAGGACAGAGACACACGCTCAGATTCGGGGAAATTAGTCGCCCAGCGAAAAATCTCCTCTTCTTCAGGGTGACTAATCTCCCCAAACTGCCTTCTGCTGGCTAGAATGTTAATTGCCGGTGGAATGGCAATCGGTGCGCTTCGTTTTCCGAAGTTGCCTCATGGGAAACTTCGGCAACTTCGGAAAACGAATCGCTCCGAGTGCCATACCGTCTGCGATTTAGATTGCTTCTTAGGGCAGAGACACACACTCAGATTCGGGGAGATTCTCCCCGAATCTGAGCGTGTATCTCTGGCCTAAGAAGCAACCTCTAGCAAAATATCCATAGCAGTCTCTCATCTACACAAATAGTGAACTAGGTTGGATGTTGAGATTGGGCCAGGACAAAGTCAAAAGGCAAATCACCATAGTATATTTGCTAACACTTTGCAAAGTTACTTACTCAGAAGGCTCTGCTGAGTTGATGTAGGCAGCAATGGGGACTGGTGTTACAGCATATCACTGAGACAAATCAGTATCACTGAAAGAATGTTTCCTGAAGCATTCTCAACTGATTGTCTTTATTGATACTCACTAATTTTGCTAGAGGCTAGCAGAAGCCACAATGTGCATACAACTTTCACCAAACACTTTCTTAGGCTACTTTTCTACAGTTGGAGGAATGCTATCTTATCTCAATCTTAATGATACTGATCACCCTCTTCACCCCCCCCAACCAGTAGGTGTCTTTCTGGAGAACAAGTCAGCCTTTAGAAGAGACACACAATGCTAACACAACGAATGCTAATCTGTAATGTAATGCCTTAGCCACTGCAGTCCTCGAACACTAATCTTACCTATAAGCCTATTTGGAGAACCATTTCTTGTATTCTTTCCTTACAGATATGCCCTAATTGACTGTTTCTAAAATACATACATTAACTAGAAGTATGGGGCTCCAGCTGCCAGCAACATAAAGTACTATAGGAGATAACTGAGACCTTACCATGTATTATAGTTATACATTATTATTATTATTAGTAGTATAACACTTTTTATGTAGAGAATAAGATAACCAAAAAGTGTTATAATTATTGAATTACAATAAACAAGTGTCACATGGTAAGATTTAACAATCACTGTTTTTAGCTGTGATTTAATTGGACTCTAGGTTTTGCAGTTCATTTTCATAAGCATCAATAAGAAGTTTTGATGATTAGCTACCACTAGGGTTGCCAAATAGTTGGTATCATCATCATCATTAAAAATGATGCTTGATGCCAATGTTATTAATAGAAAAAAAAGGCATGAATCCTTGAACAATTGGACTTCCACATCTCCAAACCTGCCACTAACCTTTCAGTTCAAATAAAGTAGAAAAAGAAACATATCAGATCAGCTGATGTTCTGCCCCTGCAGCAATTGTAGGAAAGTTATGTCCAACAAAATCTGGTGAGAGTCTCCAACTGAAAATCGTCCGATCGGCAATACATGCAGAGACATTATTGGCTGCCAACAGAAATCTTTAAACCTCTCTGATCGACCAAATGACCAATCTCCATGGGACAAAAAATGTCGGGACTTTCCACACACATCTGAAATCGATGGCATCTTTGCGTCTATGGCCATCTTAAGAAATGTGAGGGGGTGGATTTTTCCACTGATACAGGCATTTTGACTGCTGCTACAGGTATAGGATCCATTATCCAGAATCCCACTATCCAGAAAGCTCCCAATTATGGAAAGGTCTCCTCCCATAGACTCCATTATAATTAAGTAATTCACATGATTTGCTTTTGCTTTGTAATAATACAACAGTACCTTGTACTTAATCCAAACTAAGATATAATTAATCCTCATTGGAGACAAAACTATCTTATTTGGTTTAATCAATGTTTAAATTTTATTTTAGTGGAGATCAAATTACAGAAAGAACCCCTATCTGGGAAACCCCATAATAGGTCCCATACCTGTACTTATAATGCCTTATATGGCATTGTGTTGGATAATTCCAAAGGTGACCATATTCTGTTAGATTTCATTGCGGCCTACAGGCAGAACATTTAGATGTTGTTTGATCTGGCTTCCTATGTACGCAAGCAGAAAGCTGAATTCATTGATTGCCAGGCCTGTTTGGAGAACAGAACAGATTTTTAGTCTGAACTAAATAGATTTTCCGATATGACCTCCGATATGAATTTATCTATGATGATTACTACATAGTAAGACATTTCTCAAATAAATCGGCCACAGCCTAAAATTCATAAATGTTGAATATGCATGCACCTATTAATCTGTGGCATGCTGCTCATTTGTCATAATTAATCTACTGTATCTAATTGGCATTACATTACTGTGGGCTTCCTCTAAGAGACATATGAGACATACAATCTGATTTTATAAGAAAATCCAGGAGAAGTAGCTTTTGTGCAAATTATAATATAATTGAAACCAGTTGATGCAACTATATCTTGCTTTGGACCAACAATAACACTGGTAAAGATGCAAAGAAAAGACTTTTGTTTAACTCATAATCTCCTCATATGTCATATCCTTTCAACCAATACTTTTGCCAACTAATAAAATGCATTGCTATAAAAGGAAAAAACCCAAAACTTGTCTCTATTTGGAATATTTGTCTGACTACTGATTTCTTTGTACCTTTTTGTAAGGTATTTTTTGTGTTTTTCTTGGAATATTTGTACAGACAGTTCAGGTCACTAGGAAGCAAATACCGTAGCTACAATGGAAAACCTGTTAAGAGTTTTTTTCTTTTCTTTTAATGTAGTAGCTTGTATCAGAATAGTGTAACACACACCATGGAAGAATCTGGGTTTCACAAAACAGAAGTTGCATCTTCAGAACACAGAGCTTGTGTAATAATTGAAATATTAATGCTTCCCATAGGGCTAGTAATATGAATGTAGATATTATTTTTGCGCTTCTTCTGATTCTGGGGAAACATCTGCAAATATTGTATGTTTCTAGGCTTTTGTATTATTTTAAAGAACCGTTACACTTTTCTAAGGACTCATTCATCCGTCAAGCCTCTCACAATATTCCTTTGCTTTGAATTGGTTTATCAGATAGCCTTCTGTTCCCAACATCTGCTGTTATATTCTTTAATCTGCACTCGTACAGATTCTCTCATTACTGAAACATCCTAATCTGTTCCTCGTCATATTCAAAGCATTCCTAAAATAGAAATGTTTTTAAGATTAGCTCTGTGTTAATTTATTGCAGAGTGCAGAAACATGAAAATATTGTATTTTAGCTGTAAAGGACTGTAAGGACATACAATCTCTGTTTTGTTTAAAGGGTAAGGCATTTTTTAGTAGCCTAAGGCACAAAATGTTTCAGTGTCCTTAATATATTGATAATGGGTTGAGTGCAGAGGACCTTTTGTAATTGCCTATACTGTATATATTTATATATATACACAATGAAGGTGGTCAGCATTCCAAATATCCGTATTTCTCAAATTGCTTTACTACATAAGCGACGTGAAACTATTGTATTTTAGCTATTTGTATCTTTTTTATTTGATTGCTCTCCACTGCTATGTATGTATATATATATATATATATATATATATATATATATTTATATGTTTGTGAGTTTGACTTTAAAAACAGCAAGTAAGTTGCAGGTAAAACTTAGTGACTACGTTTTACCTGCAACTTACTTGCTGTTTTCTAAGTGTAATGGTGGCCATACATGGGCAGATAAAGCTGCCGATATTGGTCGTTTGGACCGATTTGACAGCTTATCTGCCTGTGTATGGGGGCTTCCGACGGGTCTTCCCGATTGATATCTGGCCACGATATTGATCGGGAAGGTTTGATTTTTAACCGACCGACCCGTCGGAGCCCCTTGGCGTATCGTAACTCGATCGTTCGGCCGAATGTTCGAATTACCCCCGATATAGACATGCTGTTAGTGGCATATCGGGGAAAGATCCGCTCGTTTGGTGATGTCGCCAAACGAGAGAATCTTTGAGTCTATGGCCAGCTTTAGTCCTTGTGTGCAGCAATAGAATTCTTAATGAATCAGATGAAAGTTGAGTGTAGGACTGACCATACAGAGCATGATTTTGACGTAGTTGGTCAGCTTAAATATATTGCAATATAGGAAAAACAATCCCAGCTTTGGGCATTTTTAGCAGCTTAAGTCACAAAATGTTTCAACGTCCATAATATAATGGGTTGAGTGCTAGAGGACATTTTGTACTTGTCTATATTAGTGATGTAAAACCCGAACCCGCCATCCCTCCTCCCACGCCCACCTGCGTCCGACTTCCTGATTTCTTTTATAGACCCAAACTGGTCCGCCCCACTGATGACGTCACAAAAGCGGAGGGACAAGCAGATGCGTGCCTTTAAAAGCAGAAGCTGGAAGTTGAAAGCCGGCAGTGTAAGGTGGTAAATGGGGGTGCGAGGTCAGCCCGACCGACCCACGGGTCCCGCGGGTATCGGACCAGCCCGCATATACTGTATATATATATATATATATATATATATATATATATACACACACACAATGAAGGTGTTCCGCACGCCAAATAAAAATATTTTTCAAAGTGTTTTGTTTCATAAGTTACACCAACGTTTTAGCTCCTGTTTGGGGTCTTTTTCATAGTTAAATAAGTGAAACTTCCCGTGAATCTGTATAAGTATATCAAACAATGCCTTTAACAAAACAATGCAGTGCATATAGCTTTCTATAAATATAGTAATGAAATGTAAGGAATTGTTGGGTCTAGCCCCACACAGTTGTGTGGATAAAACTATTCTGTTAATTGAATCAAATAAATACAGTATCATTTTATTTAGCTACAAATATGTGTTTTGTCATTCTTTTTAAATTAAGCTGTGCTAACTTATATTTTGGTATATCAGCTGAGTCACATGGGGTAGTTGGATTACTATACTAAAGTGGCTGTAGAAGCCACAATGCCAAGCTAAAAAAACTATTTTAAGCTTTGATTATTCTTATTAATTCCACTGAAAATCCTACAGGTTAATTTTAACTTTCTAAAGTTAGAAATCAGAAAGACTAATAAAGCCACAGAGACAAAAAAAAATGCACCTTTGGTTTTAATGGCATGCCTTTAGTGAGTGGCACTTTTTTTTCTCAGTTCTGAATTCTTTAACATTCGTAACATATTGTTGTAAGTGACTAGGACTGGGAAAAAAACTGCCTCTTGAAAACATCATCTGTTGCTATTGATGGAATCTTTGCCAGTAAAAAGATCATCAACATGATCGTCTACATACCGCCCTGAAGAAATGAACAAAGCTAATTTTCTACTGCTTTTTTTTTTATTGAGACAAAGGTATTTAGTGATGGGAGAAGCAGATTTCTCAGGAGCTCACTAGTGCTTGAGGCTAAGATAAACGTCAATAAACAGGTGAAATACATTTTTGGAATTTGCAGAACAACCATGTTAAATGTACTATTTACTGTTTCAGTAAAACAGGCAGTGCTTAAACTATGTGCTATACATTTTTTAAAAGGAAGCTTTGATATGTCACCTTTATTTTCAATCCCACTTAACCAAATATCATAATTTTGTTTGACATATTATCGCTTGGAATCATGCACACAGTAAATACAGATCTGCATATAAATGTATACATCTTTTGACACCAAATATTTTGAACCCAAAAAAAGAAATCTGGGAAAATGTAAAACCAGGGAAATAAATTATGCATTATATATATTGATGGGGCCACAAAAAATAGTGTAAAATGAGGGATACTGTCATTTTTTCCAAAATGCATCAGTTATTAGTGCTGCTCCAGCAGACTTCTGCACTGAAATCCATTTCTCAAAAGAGCAAACAGATTTTTTTATATTAAATTTTGAAATCTGACATGAGGCTATACATATTGTCAGTTTCCCAGCTGCCCCAATCATGTGACTTGTGCGTGCACTTTAGAATGAAACTACTTTCTGGCAGGCTGTTATTTCTCCTACTGAATCAGTCTCAGTGTGACTTGGCTTTTACTACTGAGTGCTGTTCTTAGATCTTCCAGGCAGCTGTTATCTTGTGTTACCTTCCAATTGTTCTGTTGTTAGGCTGCTGGGGTGGTAGGGAGGTGGTGATATCACTCCGACTTGCAGTACAGCAGTAAAGAGTGACTGAAGTTTATCAGAGCCCAAGTCACGTGACTGAGGGCAGCTGGGAAACTGACAATTTGTCTAGCCCCATGTCAGATTTCAAAATTGAATATACCAAAATCTGTTTGCTCTTTTGAAAAATGGATTTCAGTGCAGAATTCTGCTGGAGCAGCAATATTAACTGATGCATTTTGAAAAAAACATGTTTTCCCATGACAGTATCCCTTTAAAATCAGGGTATGTAAAACAGATTTTTCACTGTATTCCACATGCTTATAACTACAAAAAAGTAAGCATGATTTAATGTATAAAACTGGTTTGTAGAAATATTTCATTTTTACTAACAACACTTGATCTTAATAATCATGCATGGATACTACTTGAAACAAGACCAGCGTGTTCTATCATGCTTTGTTGTAGGGTGTAGTAATTATTGTGTATTAACTATAATAGTGCTGCATATTTTGCTGTATTTATTTTTACAGTACACATCTCTATTTCTATTATTTTACAGTTCTATCACTAAGTCATATATCTTTCCGTAACTACATTAAAGGTCTTATTTCCAAATATAGCTGCTATGTACAGTTCACATCAAATCTTTGCTTTCATTTTGTAACTGGTGAAAGACTTAACAAAACTTTTGATTCTGATTATGGTAGTTGTCATGGCCAACTGCACTAGATTAGCTTTTTTTGCCTCTGCCTGGCTGCCAGGGATTCCCAAAAAGCACAATGAAAATAAGCTGGCAAAGAAAGGCAGAGCTGATTTCAAATAACTAGACACAAAGACCTGTGATATGGTGTAAACAACTACTGAACTAAAAAGGCATTTTAACTACATTGCCCTGCATCTACCGCATATATACACATATACATTATATATGAGGTAGATTATATATTTTATATAACTTCCTATATAGATTAGCAGAATTTTAAAGGAGCTGGGCTTGCAAGGTGCATCACTTAGCTGTCGATCCTCATATGATTCCTTAAGAAAGAGTTAAAGTATCTAAAGAAAGAGTTAAAATATCAAATTTTGGGTATAAACAAAGGCTATATGTGTTGCATGAGGTTTGTGAAGGTATAAGAAGGATTTCATTGTATTTATTGCAGAGTAGAAGGACTTTCTGGCACCCCTCCTAGTCCTAACCTCTCTAGTTTGGTTACCCTGCAAGTCCCACCCCAAATATATCCAGTATACAATATCTTCCACTAAGAGATCTAACAAGACAAAAACTGTGTGTAGCATGAGACACGGGATTACCTTCTTTTAGAAGAAGACTTTCTGTATATGGATAGGTTGCTTGAAAAATGTCCAGTGTTGGTCTGAAGTGTTGCTGGTGCCCGGGTTAGTACCCTTAGCTCAATAAAGAAGATATCTTCCTGTTGGTGCGGTCTATTATCAGTCTTGATGTGACCTGCACCCACTATTGGTATGAAAAAAAGGTGCTGACAAGATGGTTGTGTACTATTTGTTAGCTCTGCTTTGAGTTTTCTTACATAAAAGGGCAGCAATAAATTTAGGTCTAATTAAAATTCAACAAAACACTTCTGCATGTGGTGGTTTTAGACAGAAGAGGATATGGATTTTAGAAGCATTTGAGAAAATTAAAGCGTTTCTAATGGCAATCTGTTGGTTCTGGCAAATGCCAGAGGGGCTGCTGTAAAATGCCACAGAAAATCACTATTTAGTAGGCTGGTGGGGGCTGTTTGGGCCTCTGTGTGCTTGGAATGCAAGGACCTATTTTGAGTCCCAGTCAATACCTGTGGCAAACCAATTATTTATTTGGGTCTTTTACTATCACATTGTTTTGCTACATAAAAACACACCCTATGTGCAATTGCCCTTTGGAATACATGTCAATGTTGATTATATCCATGTAAACAACTAAACTATATATGTCCAACAAAACAGTTTCTTTCAATTTCATTTTGCCCAAATCATTATAAATATCAGAAGAACAAAAATAAAATTATATGTCTATAAAATACCTCGATATCACCTCCTGTTAACACTATATTTTTTTCTATAAAACTTCCCCGTTGCAACTTTTAATACATTTTGGAAAAGGAAATATATTGCACAACAATTGGCATTGTATTTCTTCAGTTAACCTTTATTAAATTGGATCAACCCAGTCTTTTTTTATTTATACCTATTTGTATTGTCACTGTGCGTGTGTGCATTCATGTGGTGGAAATGATAATGGTGTTTTGAGATTCTTTAAAGGAATGAACAATATGCCTTCAAGGAACCTAAGATCACCCCTAGTCTTAACTAAGTTATCTTATATTTTTATATGATACACAGATTGATACACTGATACACTGATTTACAGATCACAGGCAAGGGAATCCCAAAGCTCTTTCTATTTGCATACAATTTAAAAGGAGCAGTTGTACTAAAGGAGATGCTTCTCAGTTAACATTATTGAGCTGGGCAATCTTGATGGGTTTCCCCTGATGGAATTTTAGCATATATGCATCAAAGTATTCAGGCTTTTTAACATGTACCAATTAACCACAGATACTTTTTTTTAAATTCTGTGAAACTGGTAGTAACACTGGATATATCTGTAAATATGCTTTTCATTCTTTTTACTATGTGAGCTTGAATGAAAAATTAAAGAGTAAAAATAGTCATAAATCTAGCACAAAGTGTGGTTATGCATTAAGTAGACATATATGACCTTTGGGATATGATCTAGCATTAAACCTTTCAGGTAATATAATACAAATCATCTCATATTGACAGTAATATGTTTTCCTTCATTGTTCAAGATGTAGGATATGAGAGGAAGCCATTTTTATCAATAGCAATGGAGGTACATGTTGGTATGTATTCTGGATGAAGGTTTCTTTAAAAAGTCCTGCTGTGTAAAGGATTCCTGTTCAGCTCATTCCCAAAGCAATCAGATTAATATGAAGTTGGTTCTCCATTTGCTGCTATAACAACCTTCTGGAAACTGCAGGTGGTGTTTTCTTTTATATAGTCACAAAACCATTAGTAAGTTTGATTTCTGTTGTTCAATGGGTGATCAGGCCTGGCTCATAGTCATTATTCCAATTCATTGCACAGGTTTTCAATTGTGTTGAGGTCAGGGCTCTATGCTGGCCAATAAGAGTCTTACACTCCAGTCTCTGCAAATCTGTGCTGTAAGAATATTTTTGTGTGCATTGGAGCATTATTGTGTTGAAACAGGAAAGAGCCTTCTCGAACCTGCTTTAAAAAGTAGGAAATATGGACTTAAGGATTAAATTGTTCACTTTAGTGTCAGGGTTCTTCTTTTAATGGAACAAGTGATCCAAGCCTAAATGTTCTGCCAAACTGAAGCCAACCATAAGTGGTATATTTTTTAAGGGTCGAATTTATAGTTTTGCGAGCTTCTAAAAACTCCCATCAACTCCCTTAAATTTGAAATTCTAAAAAAAAATGACCACTCGAACTTTCTTAACAATTAATTTTTTTTTTTTAAAAGTTCACCAGATTGCTCTAAATTGGTTGTAGGAGGTCCTCCATAGGCTAAACACCAAATTCAACAGGTTTTAGATGGCGAATAGTTGAATTTCTCATTTCTAAGTTCCAATTTCACATTTTTTTTAAACTAGAATCAAATTTGGACTATTCCCTAGTCAAATTACACGTAAATAAACTCGAAATTCAAATTTAAAAATTCTAATTTTTAATTAGACCCTTGATAAATCTGCCCCCTAAAGTCATGTAATTTTTAAGCTCTAGAAAACCACAATTTTTCTCTAGAAAACCACAATTTTTCTCTAGAATTCCACAATTTTTCTTCCAAATGCATGCAATCATTTTATTTTTCTCAAACTTTAATATGCTTATCATGGTATGAGTTTAATTCAGGATGTTGGCAAACCTTTTGTGGAAGATTTGGCTAATATCAAAAATGATGCAAACCAATTTTCAAGTGTGCACCTTTTGGCCTGATATATATATAGACACGCACATGCAAACTATCCATGTTACCTTATACCAGGGATCCCCAACCTTTTGAACCCATGAGCAACATTCAGAAGTAAAAGGAGTTGGGGAGCAACGCTAGAATGAAAAATGTTCTTGGGGTGCTAGATAAGTGCTGTGATTGGCCTTTGACAGCTCCTATGTGGGTTGTCAACCTAAATTGAGGCTCTGTTTGGCAGTACACCTGGTTTTTATGAAACCAAAACTTGCCTCCAAGCCCTGAATTCAAAAATAAGCACCTGCTTTGAGGCCACAGGGAGCAACATCCAAGGGGTTGGAGAGCAACATGTTGCTCACGAGCTACTGGTTGGGGATCACTGCCTTATACAATTGTTTTTCACCTAAGGACAATTACTTTGCTATTACTATTACAGAACTATAATTCATACAAAAATCTTCAACATGGCTGCTTACATTCTGTAATTGCAATGGTATTTTTTATCAGAGTTGTCAGATACATAGCAATTCATCAATCAACATATATATGAAACAGAAATGACTTACTGTTGAATTTGCACTGATAACTTTTCGAGCCAAAAACAGCGAGGTGTTAACACCAAATGACAGGCTAATTTCTTATATCTTGGTTTCATCGGATTCTTATTTCATGGAGAAATGCAATGCCAAAACAGATGAAAATTGCTCTTGTCAGTCACTGCAGAATTTCCAGCCCACAAGTTAATTTCTTGTGTCACCAGAGGTGATGTTTTCCAAGAGATTTAAAACTATTTGTACTGGTTTAAATGTGCTTTGGAAACTGGCAGAAATGTATCCAGGTAGATATGAACAGTGTAAGTCACAATGTACATTCCTATTAGATGAAAAAAAAAGCATTTAAAGAGGCTATAACTTCTTATGAATGTGTACACCAGTGAGCATCCAATGATGGTGGTTAGTGACAAGCAATAAATTTAATCTATCTTCAACTGATGTGTCAATTATATCTAGGAGGCCAGGATCAGCTTTCGGTTTACTACTGAGCACACAATAAGGTTGTTTCCTGAGATACCAAACATTATGTTTTGCTGTTGTAGTGTTCTTTCCATATGGCAGATCTTTATGATCACCTGAAATCTAAAAGGGGGTGTGCCATACTCCATGCAATTGTCATTGCTCATGATGGGAAGCACTAGGAAACATTCCTCCCTAATCTTGAAATGAACATACAAAGCTGCTGTTTGGTTTAGCAGTAACTTGTATATTGTCCCCCATACAGTTGTTTGGAACTAAACACAGATTTTTTTCTGGTCGCAGTTTTAAAGGGGAGGCTGCTAAAAGTCCAAATAAGAAAGTACTCCATCTCAAACCTGCCGAGGTCATGTAGAAGTCAATGTCAGATGTCCCATTTGCAATTGGAACATATCATTATCTGCGATCGGTTTCGTACCACAACCTGATACATTTTTTGTTTTTCGGGCTTTATTACGTAAAAATTAGTTTTGAAAAAAAAAATCATATGATTCGGATTTTTTCACAATTTTATTGAGTCTTTTCCAGCACCAGAGTTAATTTATTGATAAATACAGTACAAATGTGCACAGTCTAAGTGGTATTAAGAAACTAGTGAGAATTCTTTTTACTCACAACTAACTGCAGGAAAAGCACATGGACTGCAAGTGTGTTTGTGGATGTACACAAGCCCTTGAGTCTGTTCCTACTGAAGTAAATATGAGGTCTAGGTATGCCACTGTAAACCATCAGACATGAGAGTAGATACATTATAATCACAAATACCCAGGCTTGGAATGGGATGTCAGGGATCCAACAGAAAGCCTTAGGCCATAATTATACTATTTTCTCTAGTCTCCTAACTAAATCTTTTTAAATCTTCTTTTGCTTGCCTAACTTTCAGATCACCAAACGTAAAAAAAAACAAATTCCTTGCGGTGATCTGGCTTAATTGTGGGAAATTATTATTTTGCATTTTCTCATGGAAATGTAATGTGTAATACGTTTTACTTGTGGTGGAAAGGCTAAAAGAAGACATTTTAGGAATATGTGTCACGCCTGGTAGAAAATTTCACAAATTCACAAGTTGGATAAATCTCCTTGTCCACCAGTACCCAAAGGAACAAAAAGACAACATTTTCTATATTTTTAAAATACTTTTGAAAACTATTATATACTAAGCAGAATCTAGAGAGTTAAAGTAATAGATGTGAGTACAATCAGAATGTGCATCCAGTAAGAAAGCTAATTGTGGTTTAGGAGTCAGGAAGGAATATGTTCCAAGGCTTAAGCAACTGCTTGTGTTTTCATTTATATATATAGGCTTGGGATCTGGTAGAGAAGTCACAGAATTTTTGCTGCATTGTATTGGGCTGTTTTTTCAGCCGTAGTAACTGTGTAGAGTTTGCAAGGTAGCTCTGTTTATGAATATTTTATTTAGAAAAGTATTCTTGACACAGCTATGTCAGAAATATGTCAAGCAGAATTAAAAAAGAAAAGATTGAGGGACTCAGGAGAGATGGAGGGACAATGCCATGACATGGTCTGGGGTCTTTTCAGCACAAAGTTGTTTCTGCTAGAGAAAGGTGATTTGATATGGAAAAGACCATAACATCAATAACACAAGAAGTGCTATTTAAAAGGAAGGTATTGGTAATTAGGGATGTAGCGAACGTCGGAAAAAAAGTTCACGAACATATTCGCGAACTTGCGCAAAAATGCGAGCGGTTCGCGAACGGTTCGCGAACCCCATAGACTTCAATGGGAAGGCGAACTTTAACATCTAAAAAAGACATTTCTGTCCAGAAAAATGATTTTAAAGTTGTTTAAAGGGTGCAACGACCTGGACAGTGGCATGCCAGAGGGGGATCAAGGGCAAAAATGTATCTGAAAAATCTGCCTGTGTGTGCTTGGAAGAGATAGTGTAGGGGGAGAGCTGTTAGTGATTTCAGGGACAGATGATAGTAAGTTTGCTGGCTAGTAATCTGCTTGATACTGCTCTGTATTGGAGGGACAGAAGTCTGCAGGGATTTGAGGGACATTTTAGCTTAGGTAGCTTTGCTGGCTAGTAATCTACTGTTCTCTTTAAACAACTGCCATACGTTGACCTTGTAGGCATTGTTTGCCCAGTTTTTTTGGACGCAGCCACTGAAGCACAGTTGCCAGAAAAAATATGCCATATAAATGCTGAAAATAGTCATTTTTCGCCATACGTTGACCTTGTAGACATTGTTTGCCCAGTTTTTTTGGACGCAGCCACTGAAGCACAGTTGCCAGAAAAAATATGCCATATAAATGCTGAAAATAGTAATTTTTCGCCATACGTTGACCTTGTAGACATTGTTTGCCCAGTTTTTTTGGACGCAGCCACTGAAGCACAGTTGCCAGAAAAAATATGCCATATAAATGCTGAAAATAGTCATTTTTCGCCATACTTTGACCTTGTAGGCATTGTTTGCCCAGTTTTTTTGGTCGCAGCCACTGAAGCACAGTTGCCAGAAAAAATATGCCATATAAATGCTGAAAATAGTCATTTTTTGCCATATACGTTGAGTCAACGTATGGCAAAAAATGACTATTTTCAGCATTTATATGGCATATTTTTTCTGGCCTCTGTGCTTCAGTGGCTGCGGCCAAAAAAACTGGGCAAACAATGCCTACAAGGTCAACGTCGTTGACCTTGTAGGCATTGTTTGCCCAGTTTTTTTGGCCGCAGCCACTGAAGCACAGAGGCCAGAAAAAATATGCCATATAAATGCTGAAAATAGTCATTTTTTTGGTCGCAGCCACTGAAGCACAGTTGCCAGAAAAATTATGCCATATAAATGCTGAAAATATAAATTTTTTTGGTTGCAGCCACTGAAGCACAGAGGCCAGAAAAATTATGCCATATAAATGCAGAAAATATGCATTTTTTTGGTCGCAGCCACTGAAGCACAGTTGCCAGAAAAATTATGCCATATAAATGCTGAAAATATAAATTTTTTTGGTTGCAGCCACTGAAGCACAGAGGCCAGAAAAATTATGCCATATAAATGCAGAAAATATGCATTTTTTTGGTCGCAGCCACTGAAGCACAGTTGCCAGAAAAATTATGCCATATAAATGCTGAAAATATAAATTTTTTTGGTTGCAGCCACTGAAGCACAGAGGCCAGAACAATTATGCCATATAAATGCAGAAAATATGCATTTTTTTGGACGCAGCCACTGAAGCACAGTTGCCAGAAAAAATATGCCATATAAATGCTGAAAATAGTCATTTTTTGCCATACGTTGACCTTGTAGACATTGTTTGCCCAGTTTTTTTGGTTGCAGCCACTGAAGCACAGAGGCCAGAAAAAATTAAACCAGTAGGGTTTGCACCCTAGTTTGTAACGGTGGCGGAGGGAGGAGGACGCTAAAGGACAGCTGTGTGTGGAGTCATGAGGCTTGAAGAGAAGGACAGCTGCATAGAAGTCAGAACAAGTCTTCCGGCGTGCAGTAACCCTCCGAGATCCACCCCTCATTCATTTTAATAAAGGTCAGGTAATCGACACTTTTGTGACCTAGGCGAGTTCTCTTCTCAGTTACAATCCCTCCTGCTGCACTGAAGGTCCTTTCTGAGAGCACACTTGAGGCTGGGCAAGACAAGAGGTTCATGGCAAATTGTGACAGCTCTGGCCACAGATCAAGCCTGCGCACCCAGTAGTCCAGGGGTTCATCGCTCCTCAGAGTGTCGATATCTGCAGTTAATGCCAGGTAGTCCGCTACCAGCCGGTCGAGGCGTTCTTTGAGGGTGGATCCAGAAGGGTTGTGGCGCTGCCTTGGACAGAAAAACATTTGCATGTCTGACGTTACAGACCGGCCAAAGGGCTTTGTCCTTGCAGGTGTGCTCGTGGCAGGATTACTGGCACCTCTGCCCCTGGAATGTTGATGAGTTCCTGAAGTGACATCACCCTTAAAAGCATTGTACAACATGTTTTGCAGGCTGGTTTGTAAATGCCGCATCTTTTCGGACTTGTGGTATGTTGGTAACATTTCTGACACTTTATGCTTGTACCGAGGGTCTAGTAGCGTTGCGACCCAGTACAGGTCCTTCTCCTTAAGCCTCTTGATACGGGGGTCCTTCAACAGGCATGACAGCATGAAAGACCCCATTCTCACAAGGTTGGATGCAGAGCTATCCATCTCCGCTTCCTCATTATCAAGGACTGCATCATCCACGGTCTCCTCCCCCCAGCCACGTACAAGACCAGGGGTCCCCAAAAGGTCACCACTAGCCCCCTGGGAAGCCTGCTCCTGTTGGTCCTCCTCCTCCTCCTCCACAAAGCCACCTTCCTCCTCTGACTCCACTTCTGGCACCTCTCCCTGCGTTGCAGCAGGTGCCTGGGTTCGTTCTGGTGATTCCGACCATAAATCGTGCGCTTCCAGCTCCTCGTCACGCTGGTCTACAGCCTCATCTGTCACTCGTCGCACGGCACGCTCCAGGAAGAAAGCGAAGGGTATTAGGTCGCTGATGGTGCCTTCGGTGTGACTGACCATATTTGTCACCTCTTCAAAAGGTCGCATGAGCCTGCAGGCATCGCGCATAAGCACCCAGTAACGGGGGAAAAAAATCCCCAGCTCTGCAGATCCAGTCCTACCACCCAGTTCAAAAAGGTACTCGTTGACGGCCCTTTGTTGTTGCAGCAGACGTTCCAACATAAGGAGCGTTGAATTCCAGCGAGTCTGGCTGTCAGAAATCAAACGCCTGACTGGCATGTTGTAGCGCTGCTGAATGTCAGCAAGGCGTGCCATGGCTGTGTAGGAACGTCTGAAATGGGCCGACACCTTTCTGGACTGGGTGAGAACGTCCTGGAATCCTGGGTACTTGGAGACAAAACGTTGGACTATTAAATTTAACACATGTGCCATGCAGGGCACATGTGTTAAATTGCCCAGTCTCAACGCTGCCAACAGATTGCTTCCATTGTCACACACCACTTTTCCGATCTGCAGTTGGTGTGGGGTCAGCCACCGATCGGCCTGTGACTGCAGAGATGACAGGAGTACAGATCCGGTATGGTTTTTGCTTTCCAGGCACGTCATCCCCAAGACAGCGTGACAACGGCGTACCTGGCACGTCGAATAGCCTAGGGGGAGCTGGGGGTGCACAGGTGTGGAGGAGGAGAAGGAGGACCCAGCAGCAGAGTAAGAAGAAGAAGAGGAAGAAGACGAGGTAGAGAGCGATGGAGGAGTAGAGGTGGTGGCAGAACCGCGTGCAATCCGTGGCGGTGACACCAACTCCACTGTTGTTGTTGTTGAGCTACCCATTCCCTGCTTCCCAGCCATTACCAAGTTCACCCAGTGGGCAGTGTAGGTGACATACCTGCCCTGACCATGCTTGGAGGACCATGCGTCAGTAGTCATATGGACCTTTGGCCCAACACTAAGTGACAGAGATGCGGTAACTTGGCTCTGCACATGTTGGTACAGGTGTGGTATTCCCTTTTTAGAAAAAAAATTGCGGCTGGGTACCTTCCACTGCGGTGTCCCAATTGCTACAAATTTGCGGAAGGCCTCAGAGTCCACCAGCTGGTATGGTAAAAGCTGGCGGGCTAAGAGTGCAGACAAGCCAGCTGTCAGACGCCGGGCAAGGGGGTGACAGTCAGACATTGGCTTCTTACGCTCAAACATGGCCTTCACAGAAACTTGGCTGGTGGCAGATGACTGGGAATGGGAACAGGTGGTCAAGGTGGAAGGCGGAGTGGAGGGTGGTTCAGACGGGTCAAGGAGAGCAGAGGTAGAGCAGTAAGATGCTGGACCAGAAGGAGTGTGGCTTTTAGTTTGCCTGTTGCCTTTGAGGTGTTGCTCCCAAAGTGCTTTGTGCTTGCCGCTCATGTGCCTTCGCATAGAAGTTGTACCTATGTGGCTGTTGGGCTTACCAAGGCTCAGTTTCTGACTGCACTCATTGCAAATTACAATGCTTTTGTCAGAGGCACACACATTAAAAAAATCCCACACTGCTGACTTTTTGGAAGTGTGCGATCTGGCGGTAACAGTAGAAGTTGGCGGCATTGGCGGCAATGGCGGGTGCGTTGGCCGGCTGAACACAGGTGCCGATACATGTTGTTGCCCTACTGATCCCTGCGGGCTGTCCTCCCTGCTTCTTCTAAGTCTTATTCTCCTACTGCCTCTCTGACTCTCCGTCTCTCCATCTGAACTACCCTCCTCTTGCTCTCTTCTACTAGGCACCCACAAAACATCAATCTCCTCATCATTATTCTCCTCAGATGCATCAATTTCTTCTGACACATCACAGAAGGAAGCAGCAGCGGGGACCTCCTCCTCATCACTCATCATTATGTCCATCTCTGTCGTGTTCTCTGCCAGAATTAAATCTGGTGTAACGTCCTCATCTCCTTCATCTTCTTCTGCCAATAATGGTTGCGCATTACTCAGTTCAAGAAACTCATGGGAAAATAACTCCTCTGACTCCAGTGAAGAAGGGGCACCGGTGGTGGAGGAAGTGTTACGTGGGGTGGCCATAGCAGTGGAGGATGAGGAGGATGTTGTGGTAAAGTTAGAAACGGTAGAGGATGGGGTGTGCTGTGTAAGCCAGTCAACTACCTCTTCAGCATTTTGGGAGTTCACGGTCATTGGCTTTTTAAAACTGGGCAATTTGCTAGGGCCACAGGATTGCATAGCAGCACGGCCCCTAGCACGGCCTCTGCGTGGCGGCCTGCCTTTGCCTGGCATTATTTTTAAAAAAACAACAACAACAAAAACTCAGTTGGTTTTTCTGGAAACGATAATACACACAGCTAGATGGCAGTTTGAAGAAAACAGTGTGCAAATAATGCCTACAAGATCAACGTATACACTACTACAGCGGTGGATACGGATTACGTAAAATATATGAATGCTGCTTGAAAAAAAGTAACTCAAGTGGTTTTTCTAGAGACGATAATATTATCAATATTTAGACAAAATGTGAACAAGCTCACACAGCTAGATGGCGGTTTGAAGAAAACACTGTGCAAATAATGCCTACAAGGTCAACGTATACACAGCGGTGGATACGGATTACGTAAAATATATGAATGCTGCTTGAAAAAAAGTAACTCAAGTGGTTTTTCTAGAGACGATAATATTATCAATATTTAGACAAAATGTGAACAAGCTCACACAGCTAGATGGCGGTTTGAAGAAAACACTGTGCAAATAATGCCTACAAGGTCAAGGTATACACAGCGGTGGATACGGATTACGTAAAATATATGAATGCTGCTTGAAAAAAAGTAACTCAAGTGGTTTTTCTAGAGACGATAATATTATCAATATTTAGACAAAATGTGAACAAGCTCACACAGCTAGATGGCGGTTTGAAGAAAACACTGTGCAAATACTGCCCACAAGATCAACGTATACACTACTACAGCGGTGGATACGGATCTCGTAAAATTTATTATGGCTGCTTGAAAAAAGTCACTCCGGTGTTTTTTCTGGAGACGGTAATATTATGGATATTTAGACAGAATGTGAACAAGGTCACACAGCTAGATGGCAGTTGGTTGAATAACACACTGGGCAAAAAATGCCTACAGGGCAAATAATGCCTAAAAGGTCAACTTATACACTACTACAGCGATGGATACGAATTACGTAAAATATATTATGGCTGCTTGAAAAAAGTCACTCCGGTGTTTTTTCTGGAGACGGTAATATTATGGATATTTAGACAGAATGTGAACAAGGTCACACAGCTAGATGGCAGTTGGTTGAATAACACACTGGGCAAAAAATGCCTACAGGGCAAATAATGCCTAAAAGGTCAACTTATACACTACTACAGCGGTAGTAAAATAAAAAAAAGTAAAATAAAAAAAAAATGAATATTAAAAAAAAAAAAATTAAAGTTGGTGCTGCTGAACTACTAGGAGCAGCAGATTAGCACACCAGTCCCACTCCCCAACACTGCTAGACTAATAGCACTGGGCTCTTATAGTAGTAGTAGTAGTAGTAGTAGTAAAACAACAAAAAAATAAATAAAAGCAGTCCTTACAAGGACTACTGTTATTGCAGCAGTCAGCAGATGAGATCAGAAGCAGGACAGCTGCCCACTGCAGCTACATACAGAGCACTGCAGTAGAAGGTAGATTACTAGCCAGCAAAGCTACCTAAGCTTAAATGTCCCTCAAACCCCTGCAGACTTCTGTCCCTCCAATAACAGAGCAGTATCAAAACGATTACTAGCCAGCAAACTTTCAACTGTCCCTGAAATCACTAACAGGCAGCAGCTCTCTCCCTACACTATCTCTTCAGCACACACAGGCAGAGTGAAAAAACGCTGCAGGGCTTCGGTTTTTATAGGGAAGGGGAGTGGTCCAGGGGAGAGCTTCCTGATTGGCTGCCATGTACCTGCTGGTCTGGGGTGAGAGGGCAAAAAAAAGCGCCAACAATGGCGAACCCAAAATGGCGAACGTCGCGCGACGTTCGCGAACTTCCGGCGAGCGCGAACACCCGATGTTCGCGCGAACAAGTTCGCCGGCGAACAGTTCGCGCCATCCCTATTGGTAATTGTGAAAACACCTGCTGCAGAGTTGGCTCCATCATATTAGATGAAGTGTCTCCAATTTTAAGAGTTTCCAGTAAAATATCAGCCAGGACCGGGGCTGGTATTACGAATATATCAACGATGTACCTGTCATTCTGCCCCCCCCTCCAATCCTAACTCACCAAATTCCCTCACGAATGGTCCTTATCTGTCCCTCTACGTTACTGTTCTGTCCATTCTCCAACAATACCAGTCCCTTTTGCATCATCATCCCTCCCCTCACTATGGGGCAAAATTACTAACCGCCGAAAATTAGTCAGCGACGGCTTCACTCACATCTCAACACTTCGCCAGGCATAGATTCCCAGGACAACGGTAATTCACTAAAATCCGAAGTTGAGTCCAGGGCGCCGAAGGCTGGTGAAGTTGAGCTAGCGTTACTGCACCAAGCAAAGCGAAGCTGCACTAGCGTTGGCTAATTTGTATACGGCGGGAAGTTATAGTTGCATGGACGTAGTTACAGCAAATACATTCGACTACAATCCTGGGAAACCTTAATGAAAGAAAATAGAGCTGTTATATTGCCCTACACATGAGCCCAGTGTATAGTTTATGTGCCATATGTTAGGAAATATAGGGGGGAAGCCGGTTACCCCAAAAAAAAATTTACGTTCTTTTGCAGCCTATCACCCTGAAATAAGGAAAAGACGCCAGTGTTTTTTCGGACTTAGAAAATTTTTCAACTAAATTTTGAGGAAGTCCTATCTACTCTATTGCACTTTGCCTGGTCTGAGGTGGTGAAGGCAAGTCTGGTGCAAGAGGTAACGTTCAGTAAAATCCACTTATTAGTGAATTTGCATAGTTATGTCCATTCGCCAGACGTTACGGAGAAAAGTACCACTAGAGTCTATCTCCTTCTCTAGCAAAGTTACGCCAGCGACGTACCGAAATGACGTCACGCAGGCGATTTTTCACCAGCGATAGTCACTGTGCCCTTTAGTAAATTTGCCCCTATGTTTTCCTTCTCTCCTGTCAATGTGGCCAGAATTTTTTGGCAACAAAGGTGGCAACCAGGGCAGCCATCAGGGGGGAGAGTTGGGGGCCACGAGGGTAAGGGGGGGCCCGGCCACACCACACTTACTTGATTATCTGGGGCCCCCATCTTTCTGAGAGCTGCTGACTTCGGGAACGCATGGACGTTTAAAGGGCCCTGGCCACCAATTTTCTCATAATGTGGGGGGGGGGCCCTGGCCACCAATTTTTTTTCTCACGTGGGGTCCTAGCCACCAATATTTTTTAATGGGGGGGCCCTGGCCACAAATGTTTTTTATGGGGGGTCCTGGCCACCAATATCTTTTTATTTTTTATTAACATGTGGGAACCCTAGCCACCAATATTTTCTTAGTTTTTTTACTGTGTGGTGGGGGGCGGACCTGTGGGGTGGGGGCGGACCTGTGGGGTGGGGAGGGCGGACCTGTAGGTGGGGCTTGCGGTGGGTGCAGCCCAGGGGGCCCAGGAAATTTTGGGGCCCTGCGATTTCTGATGGCGGTCCTGGTGGCAACCCTACCCATTTCTGAGAATAATGAGGTAAAAACTGTTGTGGTTGAAAGATCATCTGATTTGTATTGACACTCTCCATAAGTGCAGCTACCTATCTTTTTTTTTTTTTTTGAAACAGGCGATAATCCCTGGGGGCTGCAAAAATGTTAGGCACCCCCTCCCCAGTGAATATACTAGCTTACCTGATACTTCAAGCTCCTGTTTATTGAAAACTGTGCTAGCCCAGGGTACTTTTGTCCGAGCACCATTTTGCATATCTTCTACATTCTTCATTCCTCAGCGACCAGAGTAAGTGAGAGTAATCGACCCATCACTCTCAGAGCTACTTTAGAAGGTGAAAAATTCAACTTTACACTTCAATATTAGAAAAACGGTCACACATAAACAATAGAAAGTTTTTGGAAAAAGTCTTTATTTCTGATGAACAATCTGTAACCAACTGAACTGAAAAAAAGTGTTTGAAGGTGAACAACCCCTTTAAAGATGATCTATACACTGTAGCTCAGGTATAAATTACTTACATTTTGGTGGACTACAAATTTCAGAATAAACCAACATTTTATCAAGGTTTTTAAATATGCTGAGAGCTACAGTTCAGGCATAGCAGGGTTGTTTGTGTCCTCTCAGATGTCTGATTAGAATATTTTAAGGGAGTTTGGATCCCATATAAATTTCCTTTACACAAATAAATGTTACTTTTAGGACATACTGGTGTTATAAATAAATATAGTTAGTGATGGGCAAATTTGTCCCGTTTCACTTTGCCACACATTTCGTGAATTTCCAGTGAAATTCGGGAAACTGGCAAAGTTGACGCTGGATCCCATTAATGTCGCCGGGATCTAAAAACTTTGATACCGGCATTGAAACCGTCGCCAGCACCAAAATGTTTTCGCTGCAAATTTATTCAATGGCGGCAAAACGGGCAAATTAGCCGCGAATTTGCGCCTGGCGAATAAATTCGCCCATCACTATATATAGTATATTGCAAATGCTAAAATCTGCATTGAGTCCCTGTTAAGACAGAGAAGTAATGAGTATTCAGGTAAAGTGAGAATTCCATCGCTTCACGCCTCTGTTTATCATTACATGTAGGCAGGAGGGAAGATAAATAAAAGAAAAAAAATCCCCACAAATCTGAAAAGCAGCAAAACTGAGCCAAGTGAAATGAACTAACTCTCATTCCTAAAGATCCTTTGGCCTGTTGCTGGGGGAGCAGCAGGTCTCTGAAACACTACTCATCAATTCATTCTCACTGCTGAAGTGCAGATGTTTGCAAATGTTGGGCAGTAAGAAATGGATATCTCTGACTTGGAACAAAACAACTAAAATTTCCACTGGAAATTCAGTACAGAGTGTTACTAAATGAGCTTCCTTAAAATGATACATTTTCAGTAATTTTTCCAGTTTGTCTGCATGCTGAAATTAAACCGGAAATGCCAGTTGGTAGTTGTGCATTTGCATTAGCTTTGTTTGCAAGTTTTTAAAGAGAAAGCATTTGTTTATTTTTCTCGACAGTCTGAACCAGTGTGCAGGTCATGTAACTACATTTCATACTAGGAGAGTCAGTGGGAGTCATTTACTTACCACAAGCGTCTGATGCATTTTTAGCCAATCCGTCAGGATTTGACCAACTGTGTGAATTGTGCTATAAATTGTCTGGTTGGCATAATCTCTGGCATTCAGCATTATTGTTTAGATAATTCAGGCATAAATACACTGTGGCGATTGTGAAATCCCTGAGCTGCCTCCTGGTTCTGAGGTTCCTCAAGGATTTTCCTCAATTAGCACGACTGTGTAATATTTGTAACAGGAGGCAGAAGAACCAAGAAAATGGAGCGCTTGTTAACGAAATGTTAACCCGAGAACCTTAAAAGGAATTTTTCAATAAAAAAAAATAAAAACTGTGTAAATAGGCTGTGCAAAGTTTTTTTTTTCAATATAGTTAATTAGCCAAACATGTAATGTATAAAGTCTGGAGTGACTGGATATCTAACATAATAGCCAGAACACTACTTCCTACTTTTCAGATCTCTTGGTTTCCACTGATTGGTTACCAGACAGCAACCAATCAGTGACTTGAGGGGAGGCCATATGGGTTATAACTGTTTGCTGCTTGCTAAGGATAAATTGCAAACTCACTGAACAGTTATGTCCCATGCCCTTCAAGTTGCTGACTAACTCAGAGTTAGAGAGCTGAAGTTCTGTTCTGTTATGTTACAGATCCAGTCACTCCAGCCTTTATACATTACATTTCTGGCTAACTAACTATATTAGAAACATTTAATCTAATTACACAGTTTTTATCTTTACACTGAACTGTTCCTTTAATGAATGGGATTTTTTGTGCAACTGCAACGGAGGCCAACTTAGCAGCCTGCAACTGCACTGCAATTGTAAAAGACATTTTCTCCTATATATTATTGGATGGCTGAATGACCTGTAAAGGGGTTGTTCACCTTTGAGTTAACAATTTACAATTGGTTTTCATTATTTAGAATTTGTGGTTTTGTCTGAGCTATTTAGCTTCTTATTCAGCAGAATTTCAATTTGCAGTTTTAGCAATCTGGTTTCTAGGATCCAAATTACCCTAGTAACCATTCATTTATTTGAATAAGAGACTGGAATATGAAGTAAAATAAAGTAAAATGAGTAATAAAAAGCAGCCATAACAATACATTTGTAGCCTTACAGAGCATTTGTTTTTATACGTGGTCAGTGACCCCCGTTTGAAAGCTGGAAGGAGCCAGAAGAAGTAAAACAAAAATTATGCAAAAAAAATAATAACCAAAGTTGCCTAGAATTAGCCATTCTATAACTAAAGTTAACTCAAAAGTGAACCAAACCTTTAGTCTGTTTTTTTATAGTTACTACTGTGCTTGACAATTATTATCTGACAAGATAACTGGAAGTTTTTCCTTTTTTCATTTGATTTTATATTAGAACTTTTCCTCCATTCCTTATATGTGTTTGTGTGCAAATACTGAGGTCCGTTTACTAAAGTGCGTTAAAAATATTCGCACGATATATAGACAGAATTTTCGCCAAATATGTTATAGCCAGTTTACTAACCTGCGGTAAATATAAATTTGCGAATTTTCTTGCACAAGAATAATTGTTCGCCAGTTATCGCATTCGCTGAAAATAACGCTACGTACACATTAACGCATGGTTTACTAAACAGCGAAATGTGCTAAAGACAAAATTAACGCCAGAATATTCGCAAACTTTTACTGCCACCTATGTAGTGGCGTAAAAGTATTTTTTTCGCCAGAAAATTCTCAAGGGGCAGGAAATATCCCATAATACTGTTATTTTTTTACCCATCATTCTTTGCTGACAGGAGAGAGATCTGTAGCTATTGCTGACAGGATGTTTTGGCTTCTGCTTCTACCTGTTGCAACAGCAGCAGTTTCAGCTCAGAGTCGTATTTATTACAAAATGTAATAAAAGCCTTTACTCAATTGAAGATGAGACGTATTTTCTTCTTACAAGTCATAATAGGTCTTTAGGGAATCTTTAGTTTGAGGCTGCAGGTATCCAGAAACTGCTATGTTCAGAATATACTGCTTAAAAAGCACAAGAAAAGATGTGAAGATAACTAGTGATAATCAACCTTTATCAGCTGGCCTAGGGGCCTCTTCCAGATTTTGGAGAGTTATATGAATTTATTTTGGGATCTTTTATTAATCCTCGGTAAACAGATGTCCCCCAGTCCTTTGCATCACCTTACTCTGTTGGTTTGCTTGCCATTAATGTTGTATGAACTAGAGAAGTGCCAGGGGATGTCCACGTCCTTCCCCTCCTTTAAAAACCACTGCCAGGCACAGGCACCACAACATAGAGAGAGTGGCACAACTCTTTGCACTTTACTTCAGGAGTGTAAAAAGTTCAACTTTTTGACTGTTTTTTGCACTGTGCAAGGTGTAATTGAGCCTTAATATCTCATACAGTCATATTAAAATGTCTGGGAACCCCTCTCGGCCTGCATAATAATTAATTTCCCAGGAAAATCTGGGGTGTTTTCTGAACAAATTGAAGCAGTATTCACTTGTATGAAATTAAATCAAATGTGAAAAACTGTCTATGGAATAATTAGGGTACACTTGTAATCTTGCCATAATGTTTCTATTCATCTTTAAATTGCAAAATAATAACATATTAACAAATAAAACTAACAGTTGTCAATTATTATTCAAATTAAGAAGTCAGAAACAAGAATTAACATATTAGAAGTTTATCAAGATGACCAGTGGTATGTTTTCCAAAATACCTCTATTATTTTCCTTGGAGGGTGAGCATCATTAATGGTTTGTTTCAACAGGTGGTATGCATTGGTTATTAATATCTTCATTTTTATAAATCACTTGTTATCAATCTGTTAAGGTAATGACTCCTGGGGGGTTCCACTGTGTTTGACTGTCGTAGGTTCTCCGCATTCAAAAGTGATTGTTCCACCTCCCGGACAGATTTGGTGCCTTTTATTAATTCTGTTTCATACCATGTAGTGTGATGAAAAATTTGTATGGTTAGTTGTCTGGTTGTTGGAGATAGGGTGTTTATGTAGGTTACCCAAGTGTCAAGGAATATCTCCATATTTTTTTCTTTGTTCGTCAGAGTTTCTACCTAATCCAAATGAAAAATAGGGTGTCATTTTTGTTTTACAATAGATATGGGTGGGGGGGAAGTGGGATAGCCATTTATGTAAGATAACTTTCCTGGCTGCCGCTGCTAGTTGTTCTACTAAAGCTTTTTCCGGTCTTGAAATATTTGTGCTAGGAGAGAATTTACTAAATATGACCCATGCAGCAGTAACATGTATCATTTTCCCGGTAAAGTTTGTCCAATAAATGGTAATTTCCTCCCAAAATTGTTGAATTTGTTGGCCTAGCCATAGACAATGTAACAGGTCTGCTGTAGGTTCTCTGCTTTTCAAACAGCTGTCTGAGATGGCAGTCCCTATATGAAATCTTTTCAGTGGTGTTAGATATGCATGGTGTACAATTTGTAATGCCATTTCTTGATATGTGTTTGCCGGTAAAGTTTTTATGATGCTGATGTGGTATTGAAGAATGTCTTTGTTTTCAGATTGTGGGATTATAGATGACCATTTTATGAGATTATAATTTTGCTAAATTGAATGCATGTAACTGCTCAATACTGATTACTGGCAACACCAAATTGATTGGATTAGCTCGTTAAGCCTTGACCTTCATGGACAGGTGTGTCCAATCATGAGAAACGGTATTTAAGAGTGCCAATTGCAAGTTGTGCTTCTATTTGACTCTCCTCTGAAGAGTGACTGCAGGGGATTCTCAAAGCAACTCTGAAAATATCTGAAAACAAAGATTGTTCCGTATCATGGTTTAGGGGAAGGCTACAAAAAGCTATCTCAGAGGTTTAAACTGTCAATTTCAATTGTAATGAATTTAATCAGGGAATGGAAGACCAAAGGCACAGTTGCTGTAAAATCCAGGTCTTGCAGGCCAAGAAAAATACAGGAGCGGCATATACGGAGGATTGTGAGAATGATTACAGACAACCCAAAGATCGCCTTCAAAGACCTGCAAGAACATCTTGCTGCAGATGGTGTATCTGTACATCGTTCTACAATTCAGGGCAATTTGCACAAAGAACATCTGTATGGCAGGGTGATGAGAAAGAAGCCCTTTCAGTGCTCATGCAAACACAAACAGAGTTGCTTATTGTATGCAAAAGCTCATTTAGACAAGCCACAGTAATTTTGGAACAAAGTGCTTTAGACATGAGACAAAAACAAAAAAATACTTATTTGGTTATAACCAAAAGTGTTTTGAACATTGCATTCCAAGAAAAACACCTGCTACCTACTGTAAAATTTGGTGGAGGTTCCATCATGCTGTGGGCTCGTGTAGCTAGTTCAGGGACTGGAGTCCTTGTTAAAGTTGAGGGTTGGATGAATTCAAGCTGTACAACGTTATCTAATGTATCAACCAGTACAACTGATTCAGGGAGAGAATTCCACTTCTTTACAGCTCTCTCTGTAAAAAAAACCCTTTCCGACTATTTAGCCGGAACCTCCTTTCTTCTAATTGGAATGGGTGCCCACATGTCAGCTGGAAGGACCGACTGGCAACTAAAACATTAGAGAGATTATTATATGATTCCCTTATATATTTATACATAATTATGAACATAATTATGAGTGTACAACCCCAACTTAGCCACTATATCTTCATAGCTGAGATTTTTCATACCTTTTATCAACCTTTTACCAAAACTGTACGACATATATGATCCAGGCTGCCCCCTTGGCTACACAGCAGCTTGTTTATATAAACTATTGTTGTGTTTCTGAAGCAAATATACCAGTTTTAACAGTACATTGCAATATCATTCCTTTAAAACACTTTTATTTGTTTGATGTTACCGTTCCTTTAAATGCAGTTTCTGTCCCCACAGACTCATAATTTTTAATTGCCTTTCTCTTCTTACCTATTAACTTCTTTACTTCTATATTAAGTCACATAGGGTTCTTGGTGTTTCTATATTTACCTCTTAAGAGAATACATTGAGAACAGTAATGATTTAATTTAAAGCTTTCATGTACGTTAGGGGTCTATAGCATAGCCCTACAATTAAATTGCTACTCCACCCTTAAGGTTTCAGCTCCCTCACTTTCTAACATCACCTCCACCTTTATATTAGCTTTTAAATTCTGCCTAACAAACAGACATACCCCTCCTCCTTTTCTATTGCCTCTGTCCCTCCAAAGTATAGCCGCCGATATTAACTGCCCAGTCATGCAAGTTATTCAGCCATGTTTCGGTAACACCAACCACATCATACTTCCCTCCAGCACCAGCACCTCCAGCTCTCCCATTGAATCTTTGAAGATTTGAAGTCTGAGATTTTCTTAAATGTTGTAGTGCTTGACTATTTTTCCCCTCAACCTCAAGAATTGATAAATATGCCCTATAGTAATATTAGCAATAATTTCTGGTTTCCAGATTATGGATCTTTCTGTAATTTGGATCTTCATACCTTAAGTCTGCTATAAAATCATGTAAACATTAAATAAACTTAATAGGCTAGTTTTGTTTCCAGTAAGGATTTATTATCTTAGTTTGGATCAAGTAATGTACAATGCTCTGCTATATTATTACAGAGAAAAAGGAAAATATGGAGTCTTTGGGAGACAGACTTATATATATATATATATATATATATATATATATATATATAGGCATATGGCCTTTGCTGCCTCTTTTAGAGATAAAGTTTAAAATTTAATTAAACCCTTCTTCATGCAAATACATTTTCTTGTATGTGCAATGAGTAATTCGTAATTACTGTTGCATTGCTCCAGTTCAGTCTATGCACTTGCAATGTGGACCAGATGATCCAACAATTTTTTTTTATATATTAATATGCTAAGTAGTAAAAATAAACATGGGGTGGTAACAGTATACTCATTTCAGCATTGTCATTTATCTAATTTTCTTTTCTATTTTATTTATACTTCTCCTTTTATGAAATTATATTTTCATTTCATTTTCGGGGTGTGAAATGTTTTTAAGGAAATGTTCAAGCATAGCTGTGAAGAATAATGGACCATCTGTCATTTTTATGTGGAAGATATCACTGAAGCATTGCTTTGTGTTATAAACGTATATGCCTTATCAGAAAGAACACTTTCTCTCCACTGTTAATTCTATACTGTCAATACAGTAATGTTATGTGTATATAAACATCAACTGGTCTCTCAAGAAAGACTCCCAATATGGTAAAATGACAGTTTATATGTACATTTAAACAGTATGTAAAGATAAATGTGGTGCAACTGAACAAGATACCAAGGAAATATTGGCTTTGCAATTGTTCATTTAAAAAAATAACAGCCATGCAATTTTCTACTGTGATTTGGCTCTAATGCTTGGCATTGACCCTTTGGCAGAAACAACCTCAAGTGTACATTTCTTCTAACTGTCAACCACTCTATGACATTGCCTGGGATAAATGCATGCATTTACTGAAATGTTTAGGTTGAAAGGAATATTTTTGGTTGAGCTTCTATTTTTGGACAGAACATTACCCTTAAGAACCTTTGATATAATGAAGAATTCATAATATATTCCTCAATGGTGAACTGCCCAGTTCCTGATGCAACATATAAATGGTGAAGTCATGCAACTTATCAGACTGTGTATAGGGCCTTCATGAATAGAGTTACCAGGCAGTAACCAATCAGGGACTTGAGGGGGGGGGGGGCATATGGGTTTGCTTTTGAATCTGAGCTAATTGCAAACTCACTGAACAGTTATGTCCCATGTGCCCCCCCCTTCATGTTGCTGACTAACTCAGAGTTAGAGAGCTGAAAAGCAGGAAGTAGTGTTCTGTTATTTTAGACATCCAGTCACTCCGGCCTTTATAGATTAACTATATCAGAAATTTTTTTTTTTGCACAGCCTTTCTGTTTGATGTCATTGATAACATTTTTTCACTGAAAACAGTTATCACTACTTTACACTTACAGGGGATCTATTGCAAAAAGGAACATTTAATATCAGCTCACCAATAATTTAATTTTCTATACGTAATCAATTAAACATGTTTCACCAGGTATGACATATTTAAGTTACTCTTCACTCTCCCCCACCAGAACAACATGTTTCTCTTCATGTAGTAGGTGGAGTCAGTTTTTGATTGACAGTTAGGTCTATTACACCCTTTTGTGGCGTTGCACCCTATGTATTAAATCTAACTCTTTCAAAATAACAGGCTCTGATGGAGATCCTTTTCTCTGCATGCAGGGTGTTTTTTAGTTTGTTAACTTTTGTTTGTGGTGGAATAGGTTATTTGAGATCGCTCTAAAAACATCTGCTAAGAAAAGTAGTCTACCTAAAAAATCTATTAGACCTGCCTGTCAATTAAAGTCTGACCCAGATCTCAGAATGAAGAGAGCAATAAATGTTACAGAATTTTTAATTGATTATATTTCGAAAGTGTCTTATTTCAGTGAGATGAAGCTTATATTAAATTTAGATCTTAGCATTAGATCTCCTTTAAAGATCTCATGCAATGATATGTTATATTTGTTAGAGGAATTTTCTCAACATGAGATAAACTTAAGCCTTAGTTTTTAGTGCTATGCTATTTTGCTAAAATGTAATATTTGTTTAGATTTACTGATACCAGCAAATCAAAATAAGGTCATTAGTTACCACTGCATGATAGTTATTTGGCTCGTACAAAATATTTAAACTTACATCCTACATAGTCAGGCACTTTTATATGATCCCTTCAGTCTTCAATTACAGTGATAGATTATACTGGAATTGCTGATTTTAATAAAAATTCAATGCAAGGCTACATGTATTAACTCTAACCTTGGTTACATATAGAGGTAATGGTAAAGAGTAGACTAAGACACATTCCCCATATGCTTAACTAATATCCTGTTTTGTAATATTTTCTGTACCTTCTATTCATTCATGACAGCTGACTCACAAGATTCATTGTTTATCTGTTTACACACACCGCTATTTCATTTTCAAGATGATTTCATGTGAAAGAGGAACACGCTACGCAGACATAAAAGAAAGGACCAAGCCATTGAAATAAGCACTTTGGCAACAGAAAGGAAGCAGATGTTTACCTTCAACTATAACTATAATTATATTATAAGATGACTCTATTTTCACCTGTCCATTTAACAATTGGCAATACCCATTCATGTTTCTGCTGTTATGTTAGTAGAAATCCCACAGTATTTAGTATATCATATTAAAGGGATTCTGTCATTATTTTTATGCTGTAGTTTTTATTTATAAATACACTGCAAATAATTCACTCTACAATATAAAATTTCATTCCTAAACAAGCAAGTGTATTTTTTTTAGTTTTAATATTGGTGTGTGGGCAGCCATCTCAGGTCATTTTGCCTGGTCATGTGCTTTCAGAAAGAGCCAGCACTTTAGGATGGAACTGCTTTCTGGCAGGCTGTTGTTTCTCCTGCTCAATGTAACTGAATGTGTCGCAGTCGGACCTGAATTTTACTATTGAGTGCTGTTCTTAGATCTACCAGGCAGCTGTTATCTTGTCTTAGGGAGCTGCTATCTGGTTACCTTCCTATTGTTCTGTTGTTAGGCTGCTGGAGGGGGGGTGATATCACTCCAACTTGCAGTACAGCATTAAAGAGTAGGGATGGGCGATTTGACCCGTTTTCATTTCGCCAAAAATTTGCCACTGGCGAAATGTCGCAGACACCCATTAAAGTCTATGGGCGTCAAAAAAATTTTGACGCACGTCTTTTTTTTTTTGACGCACACCGCCATACAAGTCTATGGGCGTCATTTTTTTGGCGAAACGAGGCGAAAAAATTCGCCCATCCCTGAAGTTTATCAGAGCACAAGTCACGTGACGCACAAGTCACGTGACTGGAGGAGTCTGGGAAATTGACAATATGTCTATCCCCATGTCAAATTTCAATATTAAATATAAAAAAATCTGTTTGCTCTTTTGAGAAATGGATTTCAGTGCACAATTCTACTGGAGAAGCACGATCAACTGATGTGTTTTGAAACAAACATTTTTCCCATGACAGTATCCCTTTAAGTAACAATGATTATTGAATCAGAATAGCATATAGAATTAATCGACATGTGTACTTTTCTAAGGAGCATTCATGTGCAAATATAAGCTTCAACTGGGCACCAGGGAACTTCTACAGACATAAGAGACTATGATATATTTTATAAAATGTGAGCTCTGACAATTGCAAAACTAGTGTATTACATAAGCACCTAACTCTGTGTTTAATGTCAAAGGGATTAGCATCAACTTAAAAATCAATTCAAAGTATTCCATGGAAACGTAAAACTAAAATATGATTTTGTCTCAAATTACTACTGGCTTGAATACAAAGGTGTCAGATTACAAAGGTGCGATAAACAGTGATTATTATTAAAACTTCAGGAAATCCACAATAGCAAGTTTACTAAGGTGCGAGCAATGCTGTCATTGTAAATATTCTAGAGGACATATATATCAATACCTATAATCGCATTCATGCTAAGTAACTTGTCTTGCAAGGCTTACTAAAGATTATCGATAGAATTGTTGCCAAATATAGACAAAATTGTCAACTTTTATTGCCACCCAGAGTGGCGTTATGTGAAAAAAAAAGGAAGAAATTGTATCGTAAAAGAGGCGTATAGTCAATCTTTTAAACATAAGCAGCGGAAATGGGTGATTGCACTGGGGAAGAATAATACTTATAAATGTGAAATTTTACTGAACTTATTAAGAAAAATTCATATAAAGGGAAAATGATTTATTCCTAAAAGTACTTAATTGGCCAAAAATAAGTGTGGCCATTGTTAGTGGTTCCAAAAAAATCTGCAAGATTTAAAGCAGATTATGCAATTAACCTAAATGAGCGCCAAAAACTTGCAATTTGCCACTGAAAGAACTGCTACACTTGCGTAATTAACGTCACTGATCACAAGACAAATTTGTCTCATCGCACTTTAGTAAACATGCAAGCACAGCTAATTTTGCCCCAAGAATATTCTTAGTGATAACAGGCGATGGGTTATAGACAATTTTTTTTGTATATGGACCCCAAAAGAGGAGTAGTTTTGCTTACTGTTTCTCCCATTGTAAAAGAACTGTATCACTGGTGTAACTATAGAGGAAACAGACCCAGGGGGACCCAGACAGTAGGTTCTGCTCTGTAGTTAAGAAAATCTTCCCAACCCGGCTTTAGTCCTACCTGTGCATGACCGAGTAGGAGGCAGGGGGGGAGTGGTAAGGTTTTGGTGTGCATGCCAGGCGCCTCCATATATTTTTTGAGGAGGGGGGCTGGCGTTTTAAAGTTACGCCACTGCATTGTATATAACAGGGATGGACAGAATTCTATATTTGGTTTGGTAATAAGACAATTCCATGGTGATCTGAGTTGATTGAACTGAAACCAACCCCTAATTAACACATCAGGGTTTGTTTTTTTAAATAATCCAATTTAAACAGGAAATTTACTTTTTCATGCATTCTGACTTTGTGTATAAAAATCAGGGTTCAGGTTTGGTTTGGAATTTTGGATTTGTGAGATCCTAACATTGGGGGTTGAATCCGATCCCTAGTATATATGCAAAATATTTACTAGTATTAAATAGAAATGTAATATAACTGAGATGGGACAGCTGTCATCTCAAACATATTTTTTTGTATCAGATGCAATGGAGTCAATGGGCATTTTTTCTCATGATGAATGCATTGGTATCAATGGGCATTTTTTTCTTGTGCTTTTTCACAAGCCAAATGTATTGGAGTCATTGGACTTTTTTCTTGTGCCAAATGCATTGGTATTAACAGGTGTTTTTTTTTATTAGCTAAACAAAAAACATAGCAAAATTCTAGTGAAGACTGGTGAACATTTTCACAAATTTCACCACAAATCTGTATCAGGCAAAGAAATTAACTCATCACTAATGAGGAGAGATGCATTTCAAATTAGTGTGTATATTTAAAGTTTGTATAAATGACAGACTTGCTTTACACATGCACACACATACACACATAATATGATATCTGAATGATTAGTTCTTGTGTCATCAATTAAATATCCAGAAAGTCAGTCGATCAGAATATCACTGGCAGGGTATAGAAAGAAAAACATCCTCTGCTTCTCCTTTTGTTTTAAATCATAGTATTAGAAGGTTTATAAATCCTATAGTTCTGTAAAGAGTAATTTATAGAAATCTGCTGCATAGCATACTTGTTCTGGCTAATTTATGAACACAGAAAATGGAAATAAATAGTATTGATATTCATTGTGATATAGTTGTTTTATGCTAGTGATATCTTTTCATTCAGAAAACTTCTTGGTGCATGCAGGAGCACACAGTCTTCATTTTCTTTGTCCATTTTGTAATTAAATGTGTCCTATACTGTAGAGCAGCTTGTTGACTTTCTCTTGCTTAAGATGAGCTATCAGATTGCAAAGTGTTTATCAGTCATTTATTCTCAGGGTGCCTAAAAAAAAATTGAATCAGGTGAAATATCTCATTATAACACAAAGAGAAAGATGAGTGTGCTCTGTAATAATACTATGATAAACAATTCTAAACCACATCCGATGGTTGCGGAATAACATATCATTAGCCTTTCATTTTTGTAAATTTATTTTTTGACATGCTTAAAGAATTGCTTAAGAGCTGCTAAGCTTTCATTTTTTATTTGTATTTACTATTTGCAATTGAAGAATCTATAATGATTGTAATATAATAGTTTTAACCCCCTCAACTTTTCTACTTGCCTTGTCCACTATGAGAACCCGGGGTTTGCTGTTATAGTAGTCCCCAGCTTTTCTATGGAGGTGATTAATGCTTGTGTCTATGGATGACATGCAAGTGAAGATGAAATTTACTTTATCTCAGAACCCATAAATCAAATTCTATTTATGAAACTTTTACTTATTATATTTTTTCTAATGAAAATTATTTCTTCTCACCAGAAAAATCCCCACACATCTATACAATACAGAGGCAAGGGCAAACAAATGTTGGCAATAATATCAATAACAATTCACAATAAAATACCCATGTTTGCCTGAGATCATAGAAACAAGCCTGATATTTAGTAATGTATAACAATTCTGAAAGCCCTAATCTAATTATGTTTTTTTTTTGTTCAAACTGTGCTCATGAATTTAAATTGTTCTACTTGAATGCTTTTATGTGACTGTCTTTAAATGCATCAGTGAATAATTCATATTTATACATTTAGAGGATCGTTCCCACCAACTTATTTAAGACCTTCCCTGCTTTCCTGCCCTGGAGATTGCTCTAAACCATATTTATTTCGCTAAAAACAAGCAGAAGATAGGAGCTAAACCAGTGGGAAAAAACCAAGAATCTTGATTTCCTTCCAACTAGAACTAGACACAAATAGCACAAATACTCCCATTCTAAACTTGCCTTTGGTATGAAATTTAGTGTTTTATGTCAAGGCTCCTTGGTCATAAAGGCAATGTGAAATTAAATACTGAGAAAACAGACATATTCTTGTTCCCAGCCTACCAGCTAGAGCCTATAGACAGGTCTCTGTTGTGAATCCCCACTGACCACCATATGAAGAAAGGTCACACTTGGCTGGGCCACAAAAGAGGGTGGGATATATTTGCTTTTAACCAAATGTTAATAAATGCTTTTTCTGTTAGCTTGTCATTTATAAGACATTTTCTTTTTACTTACAGCATATTCTTGACTTAAAGTTCCTTTAATCTCGGCAGAGTGTAGTATGGCACTTTCTCTCTAAAAGATTGAAAGGTCAGTTTGCTTTTTGGTTCAATGGATAAAGTAGGCTGTGTCCAAAAAATTGTATTCAGTATGAAATCTTACTTTTCAGGTAGGCCTGACACGATGAGGGCATTAATCCTTCAGCTGAGATTGTAGTCTTACTGGGGAATTTAGAAACAGGCAGATTACTTTTAACAAGCACTGTAAACATGTTGCAGATTTAATTTAGTTGAAATTACACACTGATGGCATTTAACAAGTATTCATAATTCTACTGTTAAAATGGTGGTAGAATAAATCAGAATGCCAGATAGAATTTGCCTAAAATTATTAGGATGATTTTGAAAGCTGTAATTTAAAACACCTTACAGGTTTAGGGGCCTTATCTAGAATGTGAGATCGGTGCGTCACTCTGTGCTACTAGGTGTCTATTGCTATCACCTTCAGCACACAGGCGGCAGTATAGACCAAGTGGCAGATAATTTCATTAATGTGCCCAAATATTACTGTTATGGCTACGTGATTCCTGGCGGGCCACATTATAAATTTCATGATGGAGGCTGTGTGCCGGTTTATTTTTGAAAACGGACCGGACTTTGGACATGCATGACTTAAGCAACAGCTTATATTTTATATCATATAACGTGACATATTAAAGAATCTTATCAAACTGGAGTACGTATTTCAGTAAATATTGCCCTTTTACTTCTCTTGCCTTGAGCCACCACTTTGTGATAGTCTGTGTTATGCTTCAGAGATCACCTGACACAAACAACACTCAAAGTTCAAAGAACAACCTGTAAGATTCATAGGTACCTTCTGCAAGCAATGGCCAATGATTAACTCAATCTTAAATAAACAATGGCATATCTTGCAAACTGATCCCGTACTAAGTACACTATTGGGTCCTCGCCCCCTTACTTGCTGTCGAAGGGCACCCAATTTAAGGGATAAATTAGTCAGAAGCCATTTTCCTTAACTGTGCAAAGAGTCATCACGCACTGGCACTTTTGCATGCGGCAAATGTAAAGCATGTAAATATATGCACAACCAGAATACTGTGGTAGACACATTTGGGAAGACACATCGAATCACACAGGGATTTACATGCACTACCAATAACCTAGTGTACATGTTGATCTGCCCTTGTAATAGGATATATATCGGCAAAACCAATCGTGCCTTCAAAAAAGATTATTGGAACATATTTCAAGTATAGAGAATGCACCAGATCTCATTAAAGCAGATAAGAAATTACCACCGGTAAGCCGTCATTATTTAGAAAATCACAATCACGCCAGTAATGGTCTAAAAGCCATGGGTCTTTCCAAAATCTCTTTGGGAATCAGAGGTGGAGATTCCGAAACAGCCCTTCTATCCAAAGAGAGTGAATGGATATTTAATATGAATGCAGTTAGCCCTGTAGGCTTGAAGAGTATAATCATGAATGTATTCATATGAGCTGTTGTCAAATGTATATCATGTTATCATGTGGGTTTTCGCTACATATATACAGTGTGGTCATATAAGCTGTCTCCTATATTCACACAATTCGATTATCATGTGCGAGATACTAATTTTACATCCCTTGTTCAGTTATATTCCTCAAAACAAATAGATACAATGGGATAGCTCAGCACCAGGTCTGTATCGCAGCTCTGATAGAGTTAAATGTGATGGGCCCCGCCCCTGTGACAAGCAACAGGCTGATTGTCTGGCCCCACCCCCTGTGACACGCCACAGGCTGATTGGCTGGTTTGAATTTCTAACTGCCACAACAGTGGTCATAAATATCTGTGCGATGCCGGCATTTTTTTGTCTTTGCAAAGTCCATTAGTTTTGGGTGAAATGTGCGTCAGGCGCTCTATTAGTTTTAAAATTGGTTAGGCAGGGTGCCGGAATGGACGAAAATAAGGGGCTGACACTGCTTACTGGGAGGGCATGGTGTGGTGGGTGAAGGGGTTGATATGGAAGTGGTTTTTACAGGTATTTCCCACTAATTTTGCATAGCAGTATACAACCTGCAACTACAACTCTTTGCATAGTAGCATGCAACCAGCAACTATAACTCTCTGCAACCACCTCCTTCTCGCAATTTAAGGCATCTTTTGCCAATTGTAATGTAAGGCAGCTTTACCAATTGGGGGGGCTACGCTGTGGGTGAAGGGGTTGGTTTACAAGGTACTGCTGCAGGTGTAAGCTTCAACACTCATATCAGAGCAGATATCCGCCAATTGGGAGGGTTGTGCTGTGGGTGAAGGGGTTGGCTGACCAAGGGCTGCTCCCAACCTGCAACTATAACTCTCTGCAACCGCCACCTTCTTGTAATTTAAGGCAGCTTTTGCCAATTGTAACTTAAGGCAGCTTTTGTCAATTGGGGGGGGGCTACGCTGTGGGTGAAGGGGTTGGTTTACAAGGTACTGCTTCAGGTGGAAACTTCAACGATCATATCAGAGCAGATATCCGCCAATTGGGAGGGTTGTGCTGTGAGTGAAGGAGTTGGCTGACCAAGGACTGCACAACGGGGACTGTTCCAATAGAGACGCAAGCTATGGGATTTATCAAGCTTGCCTCTGCAACGATTAGCAGCACCTCTACCCATACTAATGTTGTACTTATTTTTTTCAGCGTCGTGCGTCGGCGTCAAAAAACGAGACGCCGGTGTCAAAAAACGAGACGCCAGCGTCAAAACGAGACGCCGGCACCATTTATTATTCGCCGTTTCACGAATTTCGCTGGAAATTCGTGAATTTTTTGGCGAAACGGTGCAAATTCGCCCATAACTAGTCAGCTCCTCATGTTCCCATAGAGAGATATAAAGCCAGGATAGTGTAACTCCATTTATTAAAAAGTATAAAAAAGTTTAAAACAAATTTGCACTCACATTTAGTGTGAAAAATGATCGCACATTGGAAAAGATGTTTGCACAGGTTGCACTCTCGATCTAGGGGCCCTGCTGCCTTTTGTATCCCCCTCGTGCCTCTTCCTGTGTTTCCTGTGTAATGTCACTTCCTTCCTGAGCTCCTATTGCTTAAGGGCAGATAAAGAATGGAGGCTTGAATCATCTTGGGGCCTATAATTTTATGTCTACAAGCCAGTGCTGCACCACTTGGATTCCTTCCAGTTCTCAGATGCAAGACTTTTCCCCCCGGATATTCCGGCTCAGTGTCTGACTGGGGTACCTGGGTTCCACCAGAGAACCTAAGCTCAAGGGCCCACCAAATGTATAATTCACCTAACCCACCCCCACCCTGACCTAGGTGCTCTCCCCAACTTGCCAAAGCATTTTTAAACCCACTGTTTATGTTTCAGTTTTCCTGTCAGCATTTCTAGATGGGGCCTTACCAGTGCTCTGTACAGTGGAAAAATGACCCCCTCCTCCCGTGAATCAATTCCCCTTTTAATACAGCTCACACCCTTATTTGCCCTTATTGCTGCTGACTGACCACAACCAAGTTTATTATCTACAAGGACTCCAAGGTCCTTTTCCAATATAGATTTGCCTAGTGCAGTCCCATTAAGGGTATAAGTGGCTTGGATATTTTTACATCCCATGTGCATTACTTTACATTTACTGTACATAGTTACATAGTTAAATTGGGTTGAAAAAAGACAAAGTCCATCAAGTTCAACCCCTCCAAATGAAAACCCAGCATCCATACATACACCCCTCCCTACTTTTACATAAATTCTATATACCCATATCTATACTAACTATAGAGCTTAGTATCACAATAGCCTTTGATACTATGTCTGTCCAAAAAATCATCCAAGCCATTCTTAAAGGCATTAACTGAATCAGCCATCTCAACATAACCCGGCAGTGCATTCCACAACCTCACTGTCCTGACTGTGAAGAACCCCCTACGTTGCTTCAAATGAAAGTCCATTTCTTCTAGTCTAAAGGGGTGGCCTCTGGTACGGTGATCCACTTTATGGGTAAAAAAGTCCCTTGCTATTTGTCTATAATGTCCTCTAATGTACTTGTATTTATCAACATTGAATCTCATTTGCCAGTTATCTGCCCAGATTGCCAGTTTGTCAAGATCCTGTTGCAAGGATGCCACATCCTGGATGGAATTAATTGGGCTGGATAGTTTTGTATCATCTGCAAACACTGATACCTTAATTACAATACCCTCCCCTAGGGATGGGCGAATTTGACCCATTTTGTTTTGCCAAAAATTTGCTGCTGGCAAAATGTCTCCAATGCCAAGTAAAGTCTATGGGCGTGAAAAATCTTTTTGTCGTGCCGCAAAATTTTTTTGACACGTGTCTTTTTTTTTTTTTTTTTTTAATGCACAATGCCATACAAGTCTATGGGCGTCATTTCCGCGGCAAAACAAGCCGAAAAAATTCACCCATCCCTAGTCATTAATGAACAAGTTAAATAAAAGTGGACCCAATACCGAGCCCTGAGGGACATAACTAAGAACATTATTCAGAGTAGAGAATGTACCATTAACAACCACCCTCTGAACCCTATCCTGTAGCCAGTTTCCTATCCATGTGCGACCAACTTCATTAAGCCCAATAGACCTTGGTTTGGAAAGCAGTCATTTGTGGGGCACTGTATCAAACGCTTTGGCAAAATAGATCTACTACTCACCTACTGTCCAGCATCTTACTTATCAAACATATTCATAGGATTACAAGAGCATAAGGAGTCCTCATAATACGTCTCACAGCATAACATGGGAAATCATAATTTACCCATGGATGAATTAGTATGTGTTGCACTTGCACCTATCTTATATAAATGTACTGTTTACAGTAACCTGTTATATCTACATGCAATATCTACATATGGCCTATGCAATATCTACATTTTGGGGCATCTACATACCCATAAAGTTGGGTAACCATATACATATGGTAAAAAAGAAGCCCCATAACATTTCATATTCATAACGTTTGTCTTTTGTGTTTATCTATCCAAAAAAAATATATGTGTATGTAAGGTAACCTGAGAGGGCCATGTCAGATATGAACATTTCCATGTACTTTATATTTTGGGGGTCTCTATAAGCCACATAGTGGAGTAAACATGAGTACACAATATTCAGAAGCAGTGATGGGCAAATTTCTCCTGTTTCCCTGAAAAATTTGCAAACTTCCCACAAAATTTGCGAAACGGTGAAAAATTAATGAAAAATCATGAAAATCGAAATTGTCACTCATGTAAATTTTGATGCTGGCGTTAAAATCAATGGGAGTCCAAATAGTGTTGACGTGTGTCGATTTTTCTGACGGGCGTGAGATTCGCAAATTTATTCACCGCCGGCAAATTATGGAAATTTGCAGCAAATTCATGGTACATTTATTTGCCCATCACTATTTAGAAGATCTGTGCAGGTTTATGACATTTTGTTTTTGTATCTTGAAGCATTTATGAGGTGTCCTGAAGGATTCCGGGCATTTCAAATTTCATCACATCCTGAATCTTAAGAAAATGTTCATGATAGACGGGGAACAAATTGACACATTTGAAAATGAATGTGGCAGCTAGAATGTGTCTTTGAGAAGTTGGACACCATTTTGTTCTACAGGTATAGGATCAATTATCAAGAATGCTTAGGGTGTTTTATATTAGAGCATTTACAGGTATATATAATAAATGTCATACCTGCATTTGATGTTATAGCTCAGTGGCAGCTTTTGATGTTAAGTTTTTACTTTGTTTAGGTTTAAGTGACATGTAACCCCCTAACCACAAAAAAATAATCCTTTTTGAAATCCTCTCTGAAATCTTTAAACAGCTGCTACCTTGTTCAGATGTTATTAGTAATGCTACAACATCCACTTAATCACTTAGGATTTCTTGTCCTCCTCTATTCCCTCAGCCCTTCTTTGGGAATTTACTTTAACTGAATGAGAATGATGATACGTTCTTACACCAGGCCAGTGGTCAAGGGCAGGCAACAATAAAGGCAAGTCTGAGAAACAGGCCGAGGTCGGGGGCAGGCTGAAGACAGAGGGTAGTCCAGTAAACAAGCTGAGGTCAATTACCAGGAGATCCAACAGCGAGCAGGTAATGAGAACACAGGCACTAAGAAGGAACAGGGAACTAGACAGGGACTCGTGAATAAGGCAGGATTCAGGAACAAAGGCAGGAATAGGGAACCAGGCAAGGTAATATCAGGTCTGTAGAAACAGGCGATGATGCTTAATGATCAAGCACATGGGCATGGTTTTCAGCAGGCTTATAAAGCCCCTTAGTTGGCAAGCTACACACACCTGCGTTTGATGAAGGAGGAGGCATTGAGCATACACATAAGGAAACCAGAGTGTCCACAATCCCAAAGGTCTCCAGTGGCTCAGTGAGGTAATGCAGGAACTTGAAATTATATAGTTCAGAGTTCAATTCCAAGTAATTCCTGACACTGTGTGAATTCTTAATTGCATGAATTTTACACTGAATAAGGGTCTTTGCAAACGTGCTGTTTGTAGAAGTTAATATCACTGATGATGCGTAAGAGGGAAAATGGCTGCTGGTTGAAAGCTGCCATTTGTTTTAGTAAAATGTGACAAAGCTGGTAAATGGAGGGAATATTTGCAGTACAAATTATGCCATTTGAATGGGGCAGATGTGCCCAATTTATGTAAATGGAATGAAAATGTAGGGTTTACATCTCCTTTAACAGTTTCTTATTTCCCACATTATTTGCTTCAGGAATCAACAGTATAGACAGGATCATTTATTTGCTGTAATCGATCCAATGCAGAAAAAGATTCAGAAATCAGATCAGAATGGCCTCATGTTGTCAGATGAAAATTCATATGCACTCTTTACATTCTTGAGTCTCTTTTTTCAATACAGTTGAGAAATTATATGCGTATTTTCAGAAAAACTTGTGGTATTCATCGTAGGATGTTTTGTTTTTCTTTTCTAAAGCATGTTCATTTTCCAAAATTTTGTCTAACATCTAACTTTGCGGTTTGGTACTTTTCAATACAAACACATATTTTTGGTACCTTATGTGGTAACGATTTACTCAGAAGTTTCTCAGCTTATATATACCATGATTATGTTCCATGATGTTGATGCTTAAGAGTACTGTATGTGTTAATTGTGGGTCATTTACGAACAGAGATACAAGTGTGTATGTGCTTACTTGGATATCAATGTTGTACTTATTGACTCTGTTCATTAAATGTACTCAGGGTCGGACTGGGCCCTGGTGGACCCAGACCTGATCCCCCGACATGCTGAAGGTAAGTTTAATTTACATCGCTCATGGGAGGGCAGATGGTGGGGCCCTTGTAGGGGTGTGTGGGGATGTGGCAAGGGCCCCTTGGGGGGTGTGGTGAAATCCTAACAGAATCATTACTTCACCATTGCTAATCCCAACCAAACAATTACTCTATTCCTGATAATCCCATTCCATTTTGGAATGATAGTTTTAAGGGTTTTTATATCTCGGTGTCTTTCTAGGGGCACTAACATAGAAGACACCGTTTTAGGGATGTGTATTCACCGCACCTCTATATGAGGTATTGCTGCAAAAGTATGTTTAGAAGCATGCCATAAAAAAACTACAGAATGCTAGCACAGGTTTTCACCAAACACAATTCTGTAGGAAATGTGAGATTATATACGAATAGTCAGCCAGCACTCACCACTTTGATTTTTGGTTATAACGACCGGGTGCACGTCAGTCGGTGTCCACTTCCACCAGCTTCAATATCCCACAATCACAATAGACAGCACAAGTCTTGAAAATTTGTTAAAAAAGCCTTTATTGGAACTTCATGGCTTTATCTGAACAAGCGCAACAACGTTTCAAGCCGCATGGCCCTTTATCAAGTTAATGTTTCACACATGGTTACACATTTTATACTACTTTGTATAGCGCCATCTTGTGGCTCAAACCTTAAATACATCACAAACTACAGATCACAAGAAATTGTTTTAAACATACTATATTTTGTTTTGTCGATGGAGTCTCCTTCTCCATATTTATGCTGCTATTCTCTTGTTCAAAAATCTGTAATATTAAAAACATAAATAAAAATCCAGTTAAAAACATGTTTAGAGAAATATAGAGTGTAAGTCGTATTCACGATTTAGGCCATGGGGTTCCATGGTTTCTAAACACCGTATCCACCAAGCTTCTTTCTTTAACAGTTCCTTTTTTCTATCCCCTCCCCGCCGGAGTTTGGGCACATTGTCCACAACTTGGAACTTTAATTGTTGAACCCCATGACCTTTTTCCACAAAGTGGCTAGCCACCGCCTGATCTATTTTCTTTAACCTTATAGCGGACTTATGTTCCTGTATCCTATCTCGTACCATGCGAGTGGTCTGTCCTACATATAAATACCCGCAGGGGCATTTCACAATATACACTACAAAGGTTGATGTACAAGTGTAATATCCCCTGATCTTGATGGGGTTGCCCTTACGTGGGTGATATACGGTGTCTCCCTTTTGACAATTTGAACAACAGTTGCAAGAAAGGCACGGGAAAGTCCCATTATTTTTTGAGTGTAATACACCTTGCCTCAATTGTTTGCCCCCTAGGTCCGATCTCACCAACATAGAACAAAGGGTTCTATTTTTCTTATATGACATAAGGGGTAAAGTTTGAAAGGATTCCACAGACGGTATTCCCTCCTTAAGCACACTCCAGTGTCTGTTGATAATTTTAGCCACATCTTTGTGGAACCCTCTTAGGTTTATTTTTGTTAGGTTTATCCTGATATTCACACCCCTTATGGTTCCCCTCAATTTCTTTCCGTTGCTGTTTTAATAAGGGCATCGTATACCCTCTTTGAATAAATTTCTCCTGCATCTCCTCTAGACGTTCACTCTGTCTATCTCTGTTGGAAAGAATCCTTTTTACCCGTAGGAATTGTGATTTTGGCAATGACCTTTTAGTTGAGACAGGGTGGAATGACTCGTAATGAAGGAGTGTGTTCTTATCAGTTGGCTTCACAAAAAGGTCTATTTCCAATTTCCCGTCCTGATTCAATACCATTGTATCTAAAAAAGCTATTTTACTTTCATCAGCGTGTAGTGTGAATTTGATATGGGGTAACGCCAAATTAATTTGCCGATGAAAATCTTTAAGGGTATAAAGTGGCCCCGTCCATATTGCGAACACGTCATCGATGAATCTTAGCCATAACTTACAATGTTGCAAAAACAACTCATTTACATACACATAATTGGTTTCAAAATTGTTCATAAATATGTTCGCGTAGGACGGGGCCACATTAGACCCCATAGCTGTACCTTTGATCTGTACAAAAAACTCATCTTGAAATAAGAGGTAATTGTTATGAAGTATTAACTCAAGACATCGAATCAAAAAAATTTTTTGAGATGCATCCAAACTCTCATCGTGTCTCAATTCGATGCGGACTGCCTCTACACCCCCATCATGTGGGATGAAGGTGTACAGGCTCTCCACATCGAAAGTTACCAACAAGAAATTGTTTGGTAAATCTGACACCATTTGCAGTTTTGATAGAAAATCATTTGTATCCTTTAAAAAGGATCTGTGGTTAGGTACATACATCTTGATCACCTGGTCTACAAATATAGAAAGAGGAGACAGTATGGAATTTATACAAGAAACAATCGGACGACCTGGTGGATTATCCAAATTTTTGTGAATTTTAGGGAGGATTAGGGATGTAGCGAACCGCCGACAATGTGTTCGCGAACGCCGTTCGCGAACACCGGCAAAAAATGCGAACAGTTCGCGAACAGTTTGCGAACTTCGAACATCCGAAAATCGTTCGATTCGAACGATCGAAGGATTTTAATCGTTCGATCGAACGATTTTCGTTCGAATCGAACGATCGAAGCCATTGGATCGAATGATTTCATTCAATCCAATGGCTTCGATCGTTCGATTCGAACGAAAATCGTTCGATTTTAGCAATCGAATGGTCGAATGGTCGAACGATTTTGACGCGAACGCGCGGCGGACGCGAACAGTCAAAGTTCGCGCGAACTAGTTCGCCGGCGAACAGTTCGCTACATCCCTAGGGAGGATGTAAAAAATGGGCGTGACGGGAAATGGTTGTTGCAGAAATTGCACTAAAGAAGTGTCTATGACCTCTATTTGTAGCGCCTCCTTTACTAATTCGTCTATTTTCCTTTTTATATCAAAGAGGGGGTTGGTGGTAACCAATTTATATGTTTCAATATCGCCTAATTGGCGCTTAATCTCTGTTATATACATTTCTTTATCCATTACCACCAACGCCCCTCCCTTATCTGCAGGTTTAATTACCAGCAACTGATTGTTTCTGATCTCCTGTAATGCCTCATATTCCCTTTTATTCAAATTCCTGGACTGTACATTGACCTCCCCATGAATATACTTTTGCTCTAGTTTGGCTATATCCCTTGTGACATTAGACATAAAAGCATCCACAAAAACATTGGATATATCAGGTTTGTATGTACTCATGGATTTCAGACCCATGGTATGCCCAGTAAAGGTACCAAATTTTTCAATCCTATTTTCCACCCCCACATGTCCAAATTGTACTTTAAGTTGTATGTCCCTGAAAAAGCGATAAAGTTCAATGTCTAATTGGAAAAAATCCGGGTCTGATACTAATGCAAAAGACAGGCCCTTTGTTAATACCTGTTGTTGTTCCACCGAGAGGGGCACACTGGAAATGTTCACCACTGTTTCCGTCTGTAGCGAGCCGCAGCTTGGCCTTTCTTTTTTGTGATGCTTTTTTCCCCCTCTTCTCTTCCTCCTGGTGTGACTTCCGCCATTTGCGATCCACCTAAAAAAGAAGATGCTGAAGAGGAGGCCGACTCCGATCTTGGCCCTGGTGATGTATCATCTCCCCTCCGTTGTTTGGGGCGGGTTTGACGTTCCCCCGCAATGAATCCACCATCTCCGAACGGTACTTGGGTTGGGTGCCTCCATCTATAGACCCGACCGCTGCTATAATCATTGGCGTCGCGCTGAAACTTAGAGCGCTTCCGCGTCTCCACTTCTGTGCGGAAGCCCTGTATGTGGTGCACCAGCTTCTCCTTCCCCTGTGAAACAATGTCCGGTGCAAATGCGTTCCGGATCTCCGTTTCCTCCGATTCTATCTGTTTCTGGATACCAGGTAACTCTGTTTGTAAGCGTTCCATCGTAGCCAGCATTAGATCAGATGAGCACTTATTGATAATAGCCTCCCAGCGCGTACAAAATGTGAGATTATAGCATATCTACTAACAAGTCCATCATCCCCGAAACAGAAATGAACTTACATTTTATAATAACTTATTTAATACATTTAGGTAACATTTTGCAGTTCCAAGTGAAGCATTGAAGAGCTGAACAAACAGCAGTTGAAATTAGGAGCAAGTCATCAATCAGCAATGATAATAGCTATATTATATGCCAAAGAGAATAGTGAAGTGCAAGCCAATGTGTTGGTATTCAGATTACATTTATGACTCTGCAATATAAGAAATATGTCTGAAATGATTGATGTTTAGATGCACTGAATAATGTTTGAGAGCTAAAATTAGAAATTGTATCAAATATTTTATAATAAAGTAAGTCAGTCCTTAGTAATGCAGAAAGACTGCAGACCATTAAGTTTTTGAACAGTTGTTATCTTCAGTCAGCCTCTGCTTATTGTTTTAGTATTGACACTGTTCTACAGGAAAATCAGGAATTAGTGGCAGTAAAAATGGTTCTCTCCTTCTATCACCAGTTGACAAGGTAATCTAGAATAATCTGAGCATTTCTGAGTTTGCCCACCAAATAATATTGTGTTTTTCTAACAAAGATGCAGGAAAAAATATTTTAGTTTCACTTAAAACATATGCACATGTTAATAATATGTTAGTTCTTAAAACAGTGATTTCCTGATTTTTATGGGCTTGATGCCCCTTACATGTTCAAGAATTTGGTAAAAGCCTCCTCTGCTTTGATCAAGGTTACAATCATTCTAATTATGATTTCAAGAATATGTACGACTTTAATTCCATATTAAACACACACAAGAGTTTAAATCAGTTTCACCAACACTAAGGGGCAGATTTATTAAGGTACGGCTGGTAAATTCGAATTCGTATTTTCAAAATTTTTTTGTACTAAAACTCATAAATTCAAATTTAAAAGCACCAAGTCGAATGTAAATTGCAATGTGAAATTTATCAGAACTCAACCATGGAAACAGTTCTAATTCGCTGTAGCCCCATAACCATTCCCCCCCCGTTTCTCTCCTTCTCCCCCCTTTTCTGTGAACATTTTTTGTTCTCCATGTTTCATATTTTGTACTTCATTTCTTATTTATTTTATTTTGTTCTTTATTTTCTATATTCCATGTTCTATAATTTTTCATGGGATATATGAATGATTATATACATAATTATTTCACTGTATTCGTGCTTCATTTATTTATTTGTTCTTTCTTGTTCTCCCAGCTTACAGTGTTCAAATTTGTTAAATTGTTATTCTGATGTTGCAATATAATTTATTTTTTGACATTGTAATACATGTCTGACTGATGGGTATTTGGATACATTTTTGCATGTATGGACTGCATAATAGCCTCACTATGAACATATACCAACTGATACTTTATATCCCTTTACTCTGTGCTAGTGCACGATTTTGTGATTTTTTAATCAGGTGTTTCTCTTTGATTTTAATGACAACTGTTATTTAAGTGTGAGCCCAGTAGAGGGCACCCATGCTTCTGATGAAGTGACATAGAGGTCACGAAACGCGTCAAGCACACATCCCCTTCCCGCGTGTGATTTTAGAAGGATATCCAATAAAGTATTTACAATTTTATCAAGATGGTTTCCACGTGATTATCAAGTTGTCCGGTGAAGTCCTTTTCCTGTTTACTGAACTAATTCAAATATTCACCACCTGAAACCTGCCAAATTCATTTACAAGTCTATGGCAGAGGGCCGTTGACCCATTTGAAAATATTAATAGCCTCCCTGACATTTGAGGTTTTTTTTTAAAAAAACTTGAATCAAGTTTCATTTGAATTCAAGTTTTGGGGTCAGTAACATGAGTTGGATTTTTAGACATTCAAGTTTTTTCTTAAATAAGATAACATTCGAGTTTTCAGTACATTCAAATTTATTAGAGTAAAAAAAAATTCACATAGATTCAAATTCAACCATTGATAAATCTTTCCCTAAAATGTTAGTTCTTAAAACATCTATTTCCTGTTTTTCTTGGCCAACATCCTCTACATGTTAAATAATTTGGTAAAGCATACTGATTTATTTCATAAATATCTAGCACATTATATGAATCCCAAATTGTACTCTACCTGGCTGGACATGGCTTTGGTATATGATAGGTATTCAAAAGGCAAAGGCAAATTTGGTATGAAAGCAAATTAGCATGGCTTTTGGGATAAAATGGGCTTTTAGGGTAGTCTGTCAATTGTCATTTTTTTCTCAAGTTTTTTTTCTCACTCTAAATGCATTGAAATAAATGGGTAACAATTTGTTTTGTGAAAAAAATATGCAGATGAAATGAGAATCCATGGCTGGCAAGAAAAAAATCTCATCATTAGTTTGGGGTAATTATGTATATACTTGAAAGCAGGGTGAAATTTGGAATTGATTTTGGGGGTTATTTATCAAACTCCACAATTCTCTGAAAACTACCCTGACCAAATCTGTATGCATTGCCCCCCATTTATCAATACATTTTCCGAAAAATGTAATGTACGGGAAAAAACTAGATAAATAACAGTGACTATGTTAACAACATACATAACAGTGTTGGTGAAATGTATGTAAAATATTCTTGCTGCGTACCAATAGGGGCCAGTCACAAGGTTTCAGAATTTCTGTGCTTTCAGGAAAAGTCCCAAACCACTAAAGTTGTTTTGAAATCTAAAAAGTACAGTACATCTAGACATTGATCATAGGGTTATTTCACCACAGTTCACTAGAAGATGATTGCTATGTCCTTGCTATAAAACTAGAAAGATCCAAATTCTGGGAATGCTATCTGCCATATTGTCCATTTTAAGGTAGCAATTTAAATAATCCCCTTTTTATTGGTAATAATTAAACCTTGCACTTGATTCTTTCTAAATTGCGTAAATCCATATTTGTGGCAAAACATTCCAACTGGATTTATTTAGTGCTTAAAGGAACAGGACACCCAAACAGTGTCTTACACGCATTTACATTTAATACATTGTTACAAATACAATAAGACAAATTTGAAATCACAGCCCAAAAAAGAGATAATTACTTTTGATACTTTGGATTCAGCCTGTGCAGTAATTACTTACTTTGCCACACTGTCTTCCTTGTTGGCCCCAAGGCCATGTCAATGGTGGTAGCAGACCCCAGACTTTACAGGATCCTTTTTGGCCCTTATTGTTGTTAGGTAATATCCATTACATGTTTGAGTAACAAGGGAAATCAACCAAATTGCCAGTGTCTGTGTCACAGTATATTGTTTTAAAGAAACAGTCAGCACAACCACATGGCTCCTTTCTTTGTCGTAGTGCACGTTCCCCCCAGTGGCCACCTTCCACTGGCACATATACAAGATTGGAGGGTAGAACAGGCGGACAGGGCATTACAGCAACGTTTCAGGCCTTATTCTGCCCTTTATCCAGCTTGATAAAGGGCCGAATGAGGCCTGAAACGTCGCTGCAATGCCCCATGTACTGCAATAAAGGCATTATTATTTATAATGCCTTTATTTAATATTAAGTGCTGCTGTTCTATCTTCCAATCATATAGTAAAGTATATTGTTTGACAAATTTTCTGGGAAACAAAAAATTAACATATGACTGAATGGACAGGAATGTTGTGGCAAAGTGAACAACCGATATTACCCTCTCTTAAAGGTATATTCATGACAGTTTGTACTTTTACAGTTGTTTATATTACAAATGAAGAGAGAGTCTACATCTTCCCAAACATACATTTTGACACTGTCAGTATACCAAGAATATGTCATGTTTCCAAAAACACAAGCTTATTTTAAAAAAATATTTTTCATGTGCTTCCAATGATCAAACACGCAGCTAAACAATGAACATTATGTTGACTATAGAGTACATCATTCCACAGTATGCTAATTAATTTTAAAAAGGGGATTTGCTCTGTTCAACACATATAGTTCCTGTTAATAAAGGGTGATGAATATCCATCCACAGACTATCTCAGAGACAAAAGGGACCAATGCTTTCTGCAGAAAGCGGTGATCAACCATTCAGCGCTGCACAAACATTTAATTTCACTTAAAGTCTGGTGAGTCATTTCTCTGTCAAAGCCTAAATAACATGACTTGAATTGCTGACAGTATCAACATAAACACCAGAGTCATTTTTAACATGACCCTTTGTTTGTATAATCTGACCAAATAGAAATCTTAACCTCTATAAAACATTGGCATTGCATTAGCAAATATGCATCACAACAGTGGCTTTTACCGTTGTACGACAGAGCTTTTTGTTCATATTTTTTGCATCTTTACATTTAAGTAATTAAACTTCAGTTATTAGATCTGTATTTCAACTACTCAGCATGAAGTTTAATATTGTGGTAAAAAATGACTGTATGTACAGTATAAGTTAAAGTAATGAAGACATTGGTACATTTTCAATGTTATACAGCAATTACTATATTCTTTATAACAGTTTAGTGTGACAGTTTTAACTTATTTTTTTATAAAGGCTTATGGAGCAGCAGAATTATAAACTATGGGGTTCGGCTTTTTGTCACCAAAAACCCAAAAAAGTTGCAGGAAAAAAAGCACAACTTTTCTGGGATTTATTATGCAACAAAACTGTGACAATTCTGAATATGAAAATACTCCTGCTAAAACCTGATGGAATTGAATTATGTCAGTGGCTAATTTCCCTTTTACAACTGGAAGACCTTTATTTAATTCTTGGTTTTGAAGGTTTTTCAAACCTTCAAAACACAAGGACTCTATATTAATTTGCCTGCCCAACTGTTTGGCACCATCGAGGAACTTCACCAATGGGTAGGACAAAGAAAAACTGAAGTCTGAGGAAACTCACAGAATTCCCGCAGTGAATAACAGATCACGGCCTATCCAAAATGGCGGAGGCTCCGCATTTTCAACATCCATTGCAGGAGCTCCTCTTGCCACGGAGATGCCATCGGTGGGATCGGATTTACTTACCATGGAAGATTCCTCTTCTCTGGGGTCCCCAGTCACCGAACAGCGCATGAAACAACTCCTTCAAGTGTTGAAAGGTGCCATGCTGGGTGAGTTGAAACAAATAATGACGGAGTTTAAAATAGGATTGTCGCAACTATGGCTCAAATGTAGGCCAAATCAATTTTTTGGAAAAGCTGATGCAAAAATTCAAGACAGAATGAAAGGGTTTACTGATAATATGTGGGGATTTTAACAAAACAGTAAATCCCGCTTTGGTCTGCTCTCCCAATAGACAGCACTCTAATTCATATTTAGCACAACTACTACACAGGGAAGACATTTTTGATAGTTGGAGATGCCATCATTAAGGGGAAAAGGATTTTACCTTTTTCCCTCTCCTATTCATAATATGTATTCAAGAATAGATCTCATTCTTACTGACAAATGGGTATTACAAAAAATTCAGAAAAGGAGCATAGGTCATATTACGTGGTCTGACCACGCTCTTATCTTATTGGAAATTATGGAGAATTTCAATTATAAAGGACTATGGAGACTTAATTAATACTGGTTAAACCAAGAACAATATGCCGAGAAATTCAAAACAAGTATGGAGGAATACTTTAAATTAATGATAATAATGAAATGTCTCATATGATTCTTTGGCTTGCGCATAAAGCATATAAGACAGGTGTAGCAATACAACAAAATGCACATATTCAAAAAGAAAAGGCTCTTAAGCAAGTACATTTATTGAACCAGTTATATAAGTTGGAATGTAACAACGAGTTAAATCCCTCTATTATTATAAGTAAACAGATTAGGGATATACAGAAGGAGCTTTAAGAGCTGTTTGCATATAAGCAGGCTATTTTATATAATAAGTTGAGGTTAAACTATTATTACCAAGGAGATAGAGCTTCGGCACTGCTGGCTAAACGCATTAAAATCCACCAAGCATAACAGAGAATCCCATTCGTAACTACTCCTCAGCCTAATCAGGATCTTATAGATAACTTTTTTTTCTAAGATTACGCTACCTAGGATTATATCTGTCCAACTGCAGGAACTAATGAGAACTATTAGTGATAAGGAAGTTTTATTAGCTTTGCATTCTCTAAAAGCACACAAATCCCCAGGTCCGGACGGGCTGATAAACGAGTATTTTAAAAAATTTGGTAATATTCTCACCCCATATTTCTCCAAAGCATTTAACCATGCTATTGTACATTTCCCTATAGAGTTTTTACAAGCTAATATAATCACTCTCCCTAAACCAAGTAAAGAACCAGACAGACCAGCCCATTTTAGACCAATTTCTAAATTCAGACATAAAATTATTTGCTAAAATTATAGCTGCTAGATTAGCTAACATTCTCCCATTATTGGTGCATATGGATCAAGTAGGATTCATAAAAGGGAGTCAAGACCCAGATGGGACCAGGCGGTTAATTAATTTAATAGAAATTGTGGGTAAAAAAAGTGGAACCTTCTCTGCTCCTCTCATTGGATGCAGAGAAGGCTTTTGACAGGGTGCTTTGGGAATATTTACAAAGCCTTTTAAGAGTGTTTGGATTTCAGGAGCAAATAATTGATTCCATCATGGCCCTTTACTCATATCCATCGGCAAGAGTTCTGGTTTTCTATCTAAATCTTTTAATATAACTAATGGGACGCGCCAGGAGTGTCCTCTTTTCCCCTTAATTTTTGCTTTGGTAATGGAGCCTTTGGCAATGCCGATTAGGGGAAACGTAAACATAACAGGTATAATAGTGGGGATATTAACCATAAAATCAGCTTATTTGCGGATGACTTTCTATTACTGATTTCAAACCTGGAAACTTCCTTACCAGCTATACTAAAACATTAGAAAACTTTACACAAATTTCCTATTAAAAAATTAATGAAAGTAAATGTATGATATTAAATATGGGAGTGGACAATCAGATCACCGCTAAACTAATAAGCTAATTCCCATTCAAGCGGAATAAAAAATCGATTTCATATTTGGGTATTAATCTTACTTTCCCAATTTCAGGTATAGTGGAGGAAAATTATAACAAGATTTTGCAACAAATTAAGTCTGAAATCAAAGTGTATAAGCAATTGGAATTATCCTGGATAGCTAGAAATAACACAGCTAAAATGATGATTTTGCCTAAGAGTTTATATCTAATGAGAATGATACCCTTGAGAGTTAATAAAGATATGCTCAGAATTCTTCAAGGAGTATTTCAAGAGGTAATTTGGATCAATAAAATCCCTCGAGTTAACAAAACTCTTATGTATAGATCAATGGAACAAGGAGGGATGAGCGTTCCTAGTTTGCTTAATATATGGAGGCTTGTATTGCTCAAAATATAAAACTATGTTGGGCAACAAATGATCATAAATTATGGATAGCAATAGAAAATGCATTTATACCTAATAACAATATATGTAATTTGCTATGGGCTATTGCCCTGTACTCTGAATTTCAATTTTCTACCTTAACAACACAACACATGTGTCAAGTGTGTATAAATATTATTCAAAAGGAAAGTTGGTGGAGAATACCGGCTTTAGAAATCCCAATAGCTGCTATAAAGATTATCACTTACCAGAATGGGTTTACTAGATGGATCAATAATGGAATTCATAAGATAGAGGATATTACAAATTTATATAATCTATGGTCATTTCAAGAAATTAAAGATACATACGCCATTTCAAATACTGATTTTTTTCTTTATTTCAATTAAGACATATTGTATAGCCATTTTAAAACAGAAAGGTAAATCATTCTCTTTATTCCATAGATCCTTAGTCACCATCTCACCTACTTTTAAGGGAATATCCTTTTGTTATAAGCTTTTCAATGATTCTGTGGATAAATCCTCCTCTTTTCTTAAGTGGGAAACAGACCGTAATATGTCATTTACTCAAGAACAATGGGAAGTGGCTTTGAAATGGCCAAAAAAAGCAACACACTGCATTGAACATACAGAATTAAGCAGGAAAATTATTTTAAGGCAGCATTTAACTCCACAAAAACTGCTAAAAATGAATGTAGCTTCGACAGATTTGTGTTGGAGAGGCTGTGGTCTTCAAAGGGTAGCTTTCATATGTGGTGGACTTGCCCAATAGTTGTAGGTTTCTAGAAGGAAGTAAATGCTCTCTTACAAAAGTTCTTAAAGCTTGCCGAACCAGCTTTAATCAACAACTGTTAAATTGTTGGATGATTTGCACAAAACAATAAAAACAATTTTGTTAAAAAAAACATATTTAAAACAGGAATGGCTATTTTAAAATAAAAAAAGAATTTTGGTTTCATGTTTAATTTGAAAAGGACTTTTATTATACAGCTTTTTATGTCTGAGTGGCAGGTCCCCTTTAAAAGGTTTCACACTATGGCCTACAAAATACATAAGAGCAATTCAAAATGTTTTTCTTAAAGAGAACTCTTTTTAAGTTCTTAGAATCTTTTTAAAAGCTTTGTGATGTTATTTGCACTATGGAGTTGTAAGATCAGATCAGTCTGTGGGCATTTTGGCAACAAAAGTGTCAACAAGTATCATATGAACAGCAGAAAATGAAACCAGAGCAGCTTTTCTGGACAGAAGCCATTCATGAATAAACAAGAATTCCTGGTGTTTATTTTTTTTAAATTTCGGAAGATCGTGCTCTAAATCTTCCCAGGACAAAATTCAGGTTATAGTATTTTTTTTCTATTCAATTTATCATCAGCCTGACATCAGTTTCACACAATATTTGTCCTATGTGGTGTAATAAAAATGTCAAGGACTTGTCCCCAGAGATTTAATATGTAGATACATCTGCTGTATATACATAACATAGAGAATTATGTCATCATGGAAGTTAGATGCCAAAGGATTGTCCTGTTTTTGTCTTGTCTATCACATTTTGCTTTACACATTTAGCCATCTGCAGAATTATTCTGTAATCTGTTTAACATTGATTTTTATAAAAAAAAAAAAAAAAAAGGAGCATGTTTTGAGGGATGAAATGCATTCTTTGATTAATAAGAAAATAAATACATACACTTCATACTAAAGAGTAGGAAGTAGAATTTCATCAGTACTGCCAACTAGGGATGCAACAAATCCAGGATTCGGTTCGGGATTCGGCCAGGATTCGGCCTTTTTCAGCAGGATTCAGATTCAGCCGAATCCGAATCCTTATTTGCATATGCAAATTAGGGATGGGAGGGAAATCAGGTGAATTTTTGTCACAAAACAAGGAAGTAAAAATTTTTTTTTCCCCTTCCCACCCCTAATTTGCATATGCAAATTAGGGTTCGGATTCGGTTCGTTATTCGGCCGAATCTTTCACAAAGGATTCGGGGGTTCGGCCGAATCCAAAATAGTGGATTCGGTGCATCCCTACTGCCAACCATTAGCACATCCTGCCTATGTGTATTTCACATTCAATTTTAACAGACCCATTACCACTCTAATCCTCTATTTACTCTTTAGGGACCTAACAACATTTTCCTCTCTACCTTTTACTGATACATATATTACATGTACTGTTACCCTGACATTGCCTAGGCTTCACTAACTGGGTCACACTTCTATATAATTTCCGAGGTTCTATTTAATTTGTTTAATGGAGCTTTATCTGACATTTTAGGATGTCTCATTCATGATTGCAAGGACACAAAATTATGCTTGCTTAAGTGCAATTTATATGCTCCTTATAGCTTCAGAATAGCACCAATGCACCCATGTAGTTCTAAATATGCAAGTACAAAGTACAGGGTGCAACGAATGTAAGGAAACTTTGGAAGGAATACTTAGTTAGGTGCAGAGTCTATAAAAACAGCAGGAGTGATTGTAGAAAGCAATAAACAAAGTGTAGTCTCTTTCTAGGAGTGCTCCATAGCCAGAGTCTGATTAATACAAAATGGGGCCCTTGGCAAGGTAGAGCTGTTGGGGCCCCTACATTCCACTGGGCCCACATTTTAAAAGAAATAGAGTATTTTTTGTGGCATGCAGGCATGTTCAAAAGTTTGGGAACCCTTGATAAAATTACAAATGAAAAGAAGTTAACACAGCCTGCATGGACCAAATGAAAAAAATACATACTAGCAGGTATGGGACCTGGGGTTTTCCGGATAACAGATCTTTCCGTAATATGGGTTTTCATGCCTTAAGTCAAGTCTGGGAACTGTAAAAACCATTCCAAACCCATAATTTTTAATTTCTTTGAGTGTTTTTTTGTTAATTTTGAGGTATATTTTGGATGATTGTCTTACTTTAATATCCAACATCTTTTCAGCTTGAGCTTCTGCACTGATAGTGGAACATTAGCTTCCAGGATTCGCTATGGCATACATGAAGTTTGCTACTATTTTGTAGTAGTGGTCTAAACTCTGGGCATAGATTAGCCTTTGACAGGTAATTGTTGATAGTGAGTATTTTTGAGTGAGTGTCATCTTCTTGTTGGAGGCTGTTTGTGGTGCTTTGCATAATCATTATTAAGAGAGTGCTACATAGATTGCATATTGATTGCTGTTATTCAGTAGTAGTGATGAAAACACTATGTGTGCCTTAACATTAATGTACAGCCCTGTAGAAGATCATATAATCATAACAAGTGTAATAACACTAAAAAATGTTTGTATGGCATAACCGCATTACACATGCTCATCAAATTACTAACACATGAACTCTTTATTTACTTGAAAACCAAACCATTCTTGACATCTGATAATTCCTTAAAATTACAGGACACTTCCATTATATTATAAAGTACTAATAATAATAAACAAATCTTTGCCATCCTATATGCTTATGGAACAGATATAAAGCCTGATGACTAAATGTCCACTTTGAAAGTGAGGCTCTAAGGAACAAAAAAGGAATTAGAGGCCTCATAAACTGAGAAGCTTCCTTGACCTTAGTTCACATACTTCACAAATTACTTGTGCCACAAAGTGTGCTTTAGGGAGTCTTTCATCTCTTTATCTGACAGCTTGTTATTCATTGGGCTCCTTTATCTGGTCCCAGTAGTCTTTATAGTAGTAAAAAAGAGATACAGATGATTAAATAAGCAACATATGTGGAAGAGTAAGTTAGGCCTAGTAAATGTGTATTCACAAATTATATCCCTAATGATGCTTGGATTACTTTCTCATATACTTTGGGTAATTTGGGTAATCCTTCAGAATGAGCACTACATTAAAACTATGCAAATTAATGTAGTATTCATAAAAGCTATTTTACATTCTCGTATAAATTGCTAAGATGTTAAATCTTTTATATGATCTTTATTTTATTTATAGAATAGCAGCCATTATAAGATCAGTTTAATAAATGAGCAAAAAAGGGCATTTCCAAGGCCCCACTATACCTTTAGCATGAAACTTCCACTAGAAATAGCAGACCCCATATTTTAATGAACTGCAAGATCTAATTTTTCTTATTGTGTCCAATGTAGAGGTGGATTCTCCTGCTGGAATCTATTACTGACACAACATTTTTTTTAGGGCTGTTGTGGAGTCCCCATTGCGATCTTTGACCTAGTACCATGGTACCTAGATATTGTTACTGCTTTGCAAAAAAATACCAGTAGTAGATCTACCCCTCAGTGAAAAATCTAATCTTGGAAAAAATTCTAATCCCACTCAATTATTTATCTACAGAGTTCAGTTTGTATTCCTCTTAATGAACCTTTGATCATATTCAGATGATGTTTTTAGTTTTGTTTTAATTACATAATCAAGAGTCATGGGGTATTTGTTTAACTTTAGACCAGGAATCCCAGCTATTCAGCTATCCAAAATAAGATATCCCCATATCTATATTTCAGAGGATTACTGCTATGTATTTATTTTGATGCTTATTACAGACAAGTTGTGTAAGAAAAAAATATAATAATTTCATCAGTTATTTTTGTTTCAGGTGGTGTCAGGCATCTGCACTCATTATGCATGCATGCTGTGTGTTCACAAATAATATACCCATATCACCCAGGGAATGAAGCTTTCTTACAACTGAAAAAGAGCAGGAAATCCATTGGATGGAAAATTTAAGGATGTTGAAACAGACTTCCTCTAGAGGAAGAAACTGAAATCCACAAAGCTAAAACAGACCTCGAGATCAGCAGCTGTGAAATCCTCAAAATCCTTAAAAAACTATCCTGGATGTGATAATAGTAATGCCTCTCATTGCAGATCCTGTGCTTGCACCCTTCATTCTTCAACCACTTTTCAAGACTTATGGAGAAGAACTGCCATTCATTGATTTCACTTACCTTGGCAGTATTGGATGAAAAGATAGCAGCGCTGAAGATGACATCAGAAGAAGGCTTAGCAAAGATAAAAACATCATGAGAACTATGAACAATGTTTAAAAGTTCGCGCAACACAGAATTAACACTAAACTACACCTGTACTAAAGCTGTGTCTAGTGATGGGCGAATTTGTGCAGTTTTGCTTCGCTGAAAAATTCGCGAATTTCGCGCGAAATTTGCGAAACGGCGAAAAATTCACGAAACGGCGCCGGTGTCTCGTTTTTGACGCCGGTGCCCGTTTTTGGCGCCGGCGTCCGTTTTTTCGAAAAACATTATAATGCAAATGCAATGGAGGTGGATTGGACATGTACTAAGGTATAATACAGAGTCAATCGCCAACATTGCCCTTCCCTGACCACCAAGTGGGAGGAGTTGATTATTTGAAAAATGGGCGTTGGTCTGGGCAGTCTCCCCTTCAAAAGCCGCATATGCAGGTGGTGGGGAGGATCTAGTCCACAGATTGAAACCAAGCATTTGTATTTTGATCACAGGTAAACAAGTTAGTGACCGCTGTATGGGGTTTACCTTGACGTGGTATGGCAGCTTATCAATTTTATGATCATAACTTTATCTGCCCTGCTCACTATTTGCTGACATCGTTAGTGACCAATTTTAATCATTTGCTTGTGCTCCATGTGGAACATTTTGAATCCTGCATGGGCCCATTTACAGTTTATCCAGCATGTGTACATTTTATATCTTGTGTGTTATGTGCATCCTTTCCACCGTTTGCCTCTTATGTTGTTCACCATTGTGTCCTAGCCTTGGTAACTCATATAAAAAATTCATAGTTCATGTTAGTATGCTTTTCATGCTATGTACTGCTCTGAACTATACATATCTAAATGTATCTAGACACCTCTTCTAAATATTGCATATACTCAACTAGAGCACTCACTTGAAAGCTTCATACTCTCTATGGAAGCAACATTACCGCAAATCGGGGGCATGTGAATTTTTTTCATGGGCCTAGCCTTACCATGCGCAATTTGAATTGTCTGCAGGACAGTTTTCTCCACTGGCATATTTAGTGCCCACAATGGCTCCTCTCAGTATTCATTAACTTAAATAGTAATTCAACCCCAAAATATGCATTAGAGTGTTTGCAGCTTGACAAATGCCTGATGCATTCACCCATCCATTTAACATATTGCCAGATTACATTTTACACACAATATCTTCTTCATTTGCTACTCAACAGGATTGCAGTATTGTCTCTTGATGCCAACCCCCAATAACATTCTTGTCAGATCGTTAGGCAGACATTCAAATTGTCCAATCAAATCTTTACTTTGGTTCATATGCAGACCAATATATAGACTATTTTGTAGAAAATTGCCAATCTCACTATTAGTCACTATCATAGCTCACTGCTAGTCTTCTTTTTTTCTGGGTATTTTTTTTTGTCACTGTATTATAAGGACTTTTGTTATAAATAAAAAGAAAATAATAATTATATATGTATTATACCTATAAATATCTGATAAATAATATAGCAACTTTGTATGGAAAAAAACATAGATTAAGGGGCATACTGTGTTTATTATGCTGTGTAAAACTAAGTTTGCTGAAAAAAACGGTGTAAAATAAATGGTGAGTTTATCAAGGTGTGTTTAATTTTATACAATAAATAATGAATGGAGGACACACCTGAACTTTCAAAAGTTAGCCAGAGGTGCAGAAACAAATGTTACCCCTACCAAAAGTAACCCATGTCACTAATTCATCAGCATGTTTGCACACTCAAAACAATTAACAAAAGCAATTTAACAACAGGGTGGTTTAAAAGTTAATTTTTACTTTTTGCTCAAAAAAAACATTTTACATTGACAACGCCATACAGCACATGGCATAATTTATGGCATAATTTATACAATGTTAAAAAAATGGCATAGAATATCAACCACCCATTAGTTACATATAGCAAGCAAGAAATCAGCAAGGGAGCGGAAAAATGAGAATGGCCCCAATGTGTGTAATTTTATGCCAGATTTGATGCCATTATTTTACATTGCTTCCAGTGGAAGTCACTCCAAGAAAAAAACATGTAAACATTTTACACCATTTTTTACACATCATAAGAAATATGCCCCATAGAGTTTACCTGATCCTAAAAAACTATTGTTCTTGTTTAGTGAATAGATTGATATCACTTTGGGGTTTATTTTAACACCAATTCACTGAATTGAAATTAATCATGTTTCTATACAAACAGTAGTTTTTACCACTTTTTGGTAAATCTGGCCCAAAGGTGCGTTACTACTCTTGAATAAGAAAAGAGCTGCTTCAGTAATTTCTGCTGCAAGCAAGAACCTTTACTATAATGGCCTATTATGCAACACAATAGAGAACTAGATAGGAAATTCAATATGTCAATTAAAATACCAAGGCAAAGCCATATGCCGGGAAAGGCCACATCAAGAATTCCAATAAAATGGAGAAGACATAATGCTAAATGTCCCCTCAGATTCCCTTTTTTAATTGAAAATAGAAAGCTTGTGAAAGATCCCTTCACATTGATATGACATTTGCCATTCTTTTCAATGGGCATAGTACAACAAATAGAAATACATATTCAAAATGCTGATTTATGAAGCTGCAGCAAGAGTTGACATCATTGCACATTCATCGTCACTGTTGCAATTAAACACAAACTTTTTTTCCATTGAAGAACAATATAACAATATTGAATATTCAGCCATAAATAAAAAATAAAAAAATACTTAGTTGTTATAGAGGCAATGTTCTCACATTGCGATTCTTGTAAGAGATAAATTACAGAAATTATTTTGTACAGAATTATGATGTTGGTAGTTGCAATGAAAGAGTGTGTGTATATAATATTTGTGTTGATTTTGGTATTCTACTTATCTATCTTTTTATCTATCGCTTGTGAATATTTTATTTATAGGTTCATGTAAACAAAAAAGCTGACTGTACAAGGCTTAAAAGAAGATGCAATTATTTTTTATAGACACTATTTGAATTGAATCACAGAAGGAGGATTTTTTTTTTAAATATTTGTAAATAAAAAAATGGTTTATTTTAACAGCAGAATTTTTTTAAATCATAAATTGAAAAAGGCAAGCTCTGTTACATAATGGTGGACATACTTACTATTAAAGGTGTTATTTTATGTAAGAAGTGTATGATGTATTTTGATATCTTTGGTTGGGCTTGCAGGGTCATATTTGGGCCACTGAGGATTTTAACTGCTTATGTTACTTGATCTGCTTTCTGCAGGATTACAAAACAAGAAGTCTTAGGCATGGATTTTGAACAATAAATTCTATAAAATCTTTACAATTGCCACTATGTACTGTTCAGTTATATTAAGAATATGAGAGAGATACATCACCAGCCATAAAAAGGCCAGTTAATAGGTCTTGATGCTGGTAAACAATCTCCACTACAAACAATGTGGAAACCTTCCTGTGTGAGATGGGGTTCTAATTTAGATTTTTTTTTTTAGTATCATTACTCATCTCAATGTCTGCTACCTCCTCCTATCTACCCTCCACCAAATTTTCTCAACATAGCAATTTTCATAATAATGATACCATAATAATGATACTGGTAACAAGCAAATTGTAGCATATTGGACAAATGTATAGTGAATAGTGATGGGCGAATAAATTCATCAGGCATGGATTCGCGCAGAATCTCCTCAAAATTTGGCAAAACGCCCGCAAAAATTCAGCAGTGAAAATTCGCCTAAAAGTCACTCGCTTCAAAACTATTGTGCATCAACACTATTCGGACGCCCATTCACTATAACGCCGGCGTCAAAATTTATGCGAGAGTCAGTTTTCGAGTTTCGAGAATTTCGCTAGAAATTTGCATATTCTCGTCGAAGCAAAACGGGATAATTTCGCCCATCACTAATAGTGAAATAACACACGATTTAAGATACTACAGGCAAACCGCAACACTTTAGTTACCCCATTCTCTGATTTTACCATATGTCTTACAGTTCTATAGTATAATAAGAATCCACTCATGGCAAATACAAGCTTTTCCTTATTAATAAGTCTCTTATGCTACTGTTTACTTTTAATTTTTGCCTTATTTTTACCAATTTTATAGGCCTATACACCAGTTTTCTGCCATTTGAGGTTGTCTTCTTTCTAACCATATTCCATCAACATTGTTTTATATATAACGCTAAGCAGGAAACTACTCCAGTTGAAACTATTAGCAGTGTTTAGCTCGTAATGTAATAGAAAAAGTAAGAGAAATTCCCCAATGTCCCTGGCGTTTGCAAACAAGCTGTGAAATCAGCTTGCCCTTGTGGTAATATGGCTGACTGTTTGCTCTTAGAAAACAATGAACCATTTGAAAGATCACTTATTCCATTTTTGTCCTCGGTGAGATGCATTTCCCTTTTTTTTTTAAATTGCCCCCACAAGTAACACCAGACTGCTGAGACTGAAGAAGTTTAAAAGAGCTAAGCCTTACATGGAATTTGCAATGAACTATGAATAGAGGAACAGCAAACCTGGACTGCTACCATTGATATTTGTGCTTTGATGAATTATACTAAATAATACTACCACTATAAGCTGAACATGGATTCCTCATTACATTTTTCATCTTTCTATATATTTAAAAAATATGTACTGTAAATAGTTCATTGCCCACAGAACCATGACCAGTTTATAACTTTTTTGAGCTTAATTTTCTTTGCAAATGGCTTGAGTATGTTGCAATGCAGCATTTATAAACAAAAATATTGTACATTGTGTCTGTTTTTGCTCTTTTTACTTATCCCTGTTAAATGATTCCAGTTAACATATTGCATGTAATCAATGAATCATATTGCATGAACCAATGAAATTAATTCAAATAAAAAGGCAGTCTAACCTCACTCTTAGCTAACAGGTGAATGCTAACTATAGAAAAATTAAAACATTAATGAACGTTTTACTTTTCAGGTTTTCTGGTTTTTCACTATGTTGAAATAAGTCTCATAAAAATGCATTTATGGTTTTAATTAGGTTATTTCTAGAGATGAAGGGTTAATAGTGATTGATTACGTGTCATGGTTGAGCTAATATCACCTGGTGGGAGGAAGGTTCTGTAACTGTTAGTGAATAGCATGAAATGTGCCAGGCTGGTACACCCTGTACCTGCATTTTTTAACATTTAATTTGTAATAAATAGCTGCTGCATTGTAAATCTTGTCATTTTTATATCTTGTAAATCTTATCATTTTGGTATGTTTACGTTATGTTTTTGGCTCAGATACTTAAATTTCTATATGCATTTTGTGCAAATATCTACCAACAGGCCAATGGTATTCCTGTTAGTGTATTTACTGACACGGGATGAAAGACAGCAAATTGTGTTGTGTGTTCCCCACTGCAGTATATGCACCATTTACCCTTTACCTTAAAGGATTACTAAAACCTAAAAACAAATACTAAGAATCTCTATAACAATAATCATTCAAGCCTTCACACTTCTACACAGGGTGTCCCCATATTGGATTTTATTGGTAGTGTCAGTGAGACTCCAATGCTCAGTGTGCTCTAAACAGCTTAGGGGTCACTGCAAATAATCAAACCGAGGTTTACATTTCATGAAAGCTCAGCTATAGGGCTGATTATTAAATTATGATTTGTACTGGTTTCTGAGCTGCCAAGTAATGTGAATTTTACTATTTAGTTGTGTATTTTGATACTTGAATTCTATATATGCAATATACTGTGAGTCATTCCCTCAGCTCAGTAATGGACAGAAGTAAAGAGCTTGTGCAGTGAATCAGCAGAAAAGAAGATTGGGAATTACAGAAGTATCTTTGGGGGACACAGATCTTCACTGCTATAGGGATATGTTTGCCATGGGCCGGGATAAAAATCACCAAACTTAGGGGCACATTTACTAAGGGTCGATTATCGAGGGTTAATAAACCCTCGAATTCGACCCTCGAGGTAAAATCCTATGAATTTGAATACTGAATTTGTAGGATTTACCGCGAATCCTACGATCGAACAATCAAAATGGTTTGATCGAATGATGAAATCCTTCGAATCTAACGATTCAAAGGATTTTAATAGATCAATTGAAGGATTTTCCTTTGATCAAAAACAAACTTAGAAAACTGACAGGGAAGGTCCCCATAGGCTAACATTGTAGCTCGGTAGGTTTAAAGTGGCGAAGTATGTAGTCAAAGTTTTTTTTAAAGAGGCAGTACTTCGACTATCGAATGGTCGAATGGTCGAATAGTCGAACGATTTTAGTTTGAATCGTTCAAATCAAAGTCGAAGTCATAGTCGAAGGTCGTAGTAGCCTATTCGATGGTCGAAGTACCCAAAAAAACCTTTCGAAATTCAACGTTTTTTTACTTCAAATCCTTCACTCGAGCTTAGTAAATGTGCCCCTTAATGTGCAACATTTATATCCTCTTCCATGTTAAAACTTAGACAAGAGAAAGATAATGCTGTTAACGTTTTGACCAAACTGGTTGATATAATTCAGATCAGGGGGGCTTCGCCAATGAGGTGAGTTGAGGCTGTCGCCTCAGGCGGCATCGCCCCACTAGGTACCAGGGGCAACAAAAATGCTGCTCCTGGTACTTTAAGAGCGAATTTCTGGGGGGGGGGCAGCAACAACTGCTGCTGCCTCAGGCGGTGAAGGGGCTAGGATCGCCCCTGATTCAAATGAATTTACAATGAGAACTGGGTCGATTTCAAATGGTTTTGTCTGTTAATGCATTGGTAGGTGTATATAATCATATGAATGAATGTACAGCTCTCCTAACTGTTTAGTCCATATCATTCAATATCATGGTGCCAAGTGTGCATTTCATCTTTAGCTTCCATTGCTCTATATGAGTGTGTGTACAGATATACCAATTGGAGACCTGCATGGGTTTGTTAAAACATACCTGCACCAAACCAAAACCTGATTACCCCAACCCGACCAAAACCCCCTCCCCATGTTTTTTTGCCCATGCTTTAATACACAACCCGCCTACCAAGTATGTGTCGTGTAAACACGGAAGTTACTTGACACCTGGTTTGATGGAGGAAGCATTATATTTTAAAATTAACCTCCCAGATGGCCACTTACTAGTCCCAAGGTGCAGCAAAAGGTTGCTGTGGACCGCCCACACGGTAGGGACATAAAATACTGTATATTCTGTCCAAGTCCTGACCACTTTGCAGGTATTATGCGGGTATCAATATTTTTTCTATTTAACAGATTTATGACACCACAACAAATATTTGGTAAACAGGGGAACATGAGTTCCCCAGTTATCTTCAGTATAGACATATCCTTTATAGATTGCAGGTGTGCACTTAAGTTCAACAAAAACTGCCACTCCTTTGCTCCATGTCTTTAAAGTTAGCTCACTTCAAAAGATTATAAATACTGAAAGACTTGTTTGAAAAGAGAAACTCTGAATAGGATGCAGACAGAGAGAGAAGAAACGCTAGTAAGATTATACACTTTATTTATTTTTTTAAAAAGTATTTTAAAAAATGCCATTATGGAATCTAAAAAAACTGGAATGCTTATTCTTTGTGTTCACAATCTCATGTCTATCTCCACATGAAATATGTTACAACTGTATTTGCATAAATTTACTTGGTTTTGTGGCTTTTTCAAAAGCTTTAGATAACAACAAAGTAAACAAAATAAAATGCCCCAGGCTTAAAATTTTGTTCTAGTGAGTTATTTATATCCATTGTTTGTGTGCTATTCATTTCAGATTTGACGATAACTAAGCTATATCTCTTCTTTTTTTCCTGGGGATTAGGAGTCAGTCTGGATAAACATCAACTTTGTAGCAGTTTATAGATGGATAACTAAATTATGCAATTCACTTTTCCCGGTGTAATGTGCTGCATATATCCTACCTCACACAATTGAATTTTATTATAGCTAAAAGATTATGACTCTATACTAAGAAAGGACTGAAAACAAAAGAAGAAAACATCTAGATCAATAAAGCTTTTGTTGCAAAGGTAACAAAATCTAAGACAGTGTTTGAAGTAAGGATAATGCTAAAATAAATACAGCCCACGATTAAAAAGGAGAACTGAATCAGCAATGGCTGTTTACACATTGAATTAGGCTAGCTGCAAAGTTTTTGAGTGTTTTCTTGAAATACCAATGAATGCAAAGTATATGATTGAGTATACATCTAAATGTGCATGGGTTGTTTAATTTTTTTTTTGATACTAATGGAATTTTAAACGATTGGTGTTTAAGAGGAAAGAAGAAGGACTAAATATAGATATTAATCATGATAATCCTTTAGCAATTAGGGGGTGATTTATCAAGGTTTGAATTAGAATTTTTGCCAAGATTCAAATTTATTTGCACAATAGCTCACAAATTCAAATTCTATTTTCAAAAACTCAGATGTCTGGTATTTATTAAGCACAAAAAAACATGAACACTTGAATGTAAAAAATCAGCATCTAAATTCATGTAGAAGTCAATGTGAGTTGTCAGGCAAAATTCAAGCCATTTTTTAATTCGATATTTTTGAAACTTGGAGTTTGCAAATTTACAATTTCTAGTTTTTTAAGTTTATCAACTCAAAATTTTTGAATTTATATGCTCAAATAACTAAAATTGTTCGAGTTTATAGGCTTGAACATACCAAAACTCCCAAAATTCATGAAGGTTAAAAACATCTTCAAATAGTTAAAGAAGTAGCTGCCATTGACTTTTACATTAAATCGACAGGTTTTAGATGGCATACAGTATTTTCAGATTCTGACTTTTAGCAGCTTCAGTGCATAATAAACTTAAAAAAAATCAAGTTTTTTTTCTCTATAGAATTTGAGTTTTTTTTGTGTTATTTGAGGTTTTTTAGTGCAAAAGCTCATGCTTTTAGAGAAAAAAACAAGCTTTAATAAATAACTCCCAAAACCTCACAAATTAGAATTTTGATAACTAGGTCTCCTTGTTCTGTTTTCTGAACATCCTGTGTATACATGTCATTATGTTTATGTGTGGCTAGAAGATATTGATCAGAATGCAAACAACCAAACAACTGTCCTAAAGACTAATTAGGCTGTGCTACTGTTTGGATGATCATTGTTGTCTCCAAGACTGGTCATAAAATAATCAGACAAGGCACACCTTGTCCCCCTGGCATGTTTAAAGGTCAGAGGTGCTGCTGTATACTCATAAATAAACAAAAGGGCTGTATTTTCATTGTTTTAACCCAAGCAAATGGCTTTACATCAGGCATTGTTGCTTTCATTGTACAAGAAGATAAATTATTTTTTTTATTTTGGCTTACAATGCATTTTGCTTTATTCTTTTTTTAGGTTTGTCGGATAATGGGAAACATGATAGACTCTTCCAGAAGACATCCTCTGTATTGTATATCCAGGCTGTGACACTGAGCTGCTGCTACTGCAACTCATTATACAGAGAGCTGTAACATCTAATTGTACTGTGTTTTATTAAGTCTATGATTTCAACTCTATCTATATGATTTAGTCCGTGCAGAGCTTGCAGGCTACCTCTATATACACAGTGTGTTAACAACAACAACAATATATATACGTATGACAAGAGGAATCCTTCCCCTGTTTTTCTGCCTGTGACATCATCCAGCCCAATTACAGGCTAGAGAGCGATCCGATTGGCTGGGCACCCCAGTGCATCCTTGGGAGAGAGGGTGTGCCTGACTTTGGGGCCAAATGCAAGGGGTCTCCCAGAGAGCTGAACAGAGCCAGCACAAGTAGCTGTAAAATTGTCAAGTACAGAGAAGCTGTTAAATCTGTGGAATCTGTGGAGTTACAGATTGAGACAAGTCTGTTCCCTGCCAAGCTGCTAGAGACTCAGAAGGAGAAAGGTGCCACTGGTGAGATTGATCCTGCTGCAGAGCTGCCTATAATCTCCAGTGTGAGCACCCCGGTGAGCCACCCAAGGGAGGATACTGGCACGGATACAAGCGTGCGCCCCCAAAGTGAAGACGTCTTGTGTATTTACCTGCTACGTGGAAGCTGCTGCTAACTTCCAAAGGGAGAGGTACTTTTGGGAAATGGTAGTGCTACCTGGGGAATAAGAGCTCTGGGGAAGGGACATTTCATTTGAACTGTGTGGTTATTAATCCCTTCTGGAGGATTGGGACTTTGATATTTAACAAGGACTGTGTTGAAGCAACATAGTGATTTAGGTAGTGTCCCACATGTCCACAGTGCAGGAGTGTATGGTGTATTAGTTGCCCAAGTTTTACTGCAGTTTATATAAAGTTTATATTTGTTAATTTGCAAACTGTGTGCTTTATTATTCCTAGTGGAACCCCCCCTGAGGTGTGTTCCTCAGTGTTCACTAGGTGGTGGCACTGTGCTATAATTCCCAGTCCCCAGTACTTTTCATATGCAAAAGGGACTCAGGGCTACTGGATTGCCAAGGGTAAATTGCTATTTAAAGATACAATAACCAAATTAGGGTTATATATACATACAGTACATACCCAGAAAGCATTGCCTTTCCCCACAATTTCAGCATTTTGGGTCTGCAATGGGTATTTGCATCCAACACAATTGTGCATGATGCAGCAAAATGCTTGCAGTAGTGCTTGTGGGTTTACCTAGATCCGTTGCAGTTACTTAGTCAGGATGGTGTTTTCTCCTGTACTCCTGTGCATCAAAATGACACCTGGATATTATTTTTTAGGCGTGAAGCGCATATCCATATGTTGAAACAGGTCCCAGTGAAAACTTGAAATTACCCCATGATTGAAGGTAACAGCAGTTACAGTGTACCTCTGCATCAATACACACACGTGTGCAATTCAGAACAGGAGGCAGGATGGCGCCAAATGCAACAACATCTACATGGGTTTCCTCCTGAAGGGAGGCTTGTTCACCTGAAAAGTTGTCTCTTCGCACTCTGTAGCCAAATAAATGAGTAAACGATCATTTAAAATGCAATTTGCGTATGTTGCTCCTAATTTGTATTTTTATTTATTTTGGTACTCTGGTTGCCCCCATACTCCAAAAACATACAGGCCGATTAATTGGCTCCTTTTAAATTTGATCTTACTGTGTGTAATGTGAATGATGTATATTCTTTGTTAATCGGTGTATAAACGTACGTAATAACTATAAGAAAAGGAGCATTTTAGGACACAAATACTTTACCTGCAATAAATGGCTTCAATATGTGTCCATTGGCAAGTGACTGAAACTACAGTTGTAAACTCTATAAACTCTATTGTGTTAAAATATTTACTTGCCGCCAACTCTGGGGCTGCTACTGCCCGAGGTTCTCACCTTGCCTCATGACAGGACTAACCTTATATGTATTTGCCATTGCATACTGAAAAGAACACAAGCACACAATTGCAACTAGGCAAGCCTCTAAGGGGACTGCCATTTATTTTCTTGCTTGAAGACAAAGCCGTACTGTACTTCTGTGCAAGGATGCCCACCACCCATCGGAGCTTACTCAGACTGGAAATAATCTACTGTATGTGAAGCTCCAACAACAATGTAACTTTTACAATTAACAAATCCCTTTAGCCCTGATGGAATATAGACAGTGATTGTTAAACTTGTATTGCAGAAATGCAATAAAAGTTACAGACAATTTATTTTTTTTGCATTAATAGGAAAATTGCATTTTGCAATTTAACATTCTTTATTAGACCATTATTACATCCATTTTAGCTTGTTCTTTTGATGCAAAAGTAAGTTTCAGTAGGAAGTTTTATTACATATGCTGCATACTGGAGCAATCTATAAACCTCACAATTCCTTCTTTTCACTGATTGATATGGTCAATAAATACTTTCTGGGATCGGAAAAGCTATATAAAAGTAATGAAAAGGTATAATTCTGCCTACCACTCACATCCTCTGTTCCACTTTTCTGCACCTGTTAATGCCCAGAGGCCATTTTGTCAACCTTCTTGCACAGCAACCTACCCGCCACCAACTCCCCGCACACTCTCGCATGTACCTTGCCTGCCTGCTGCTTATAGTTTGTAAATTTTCAGTAACTAGTTGCAGACTAGTGTCTGTAGAAGAAGCAGACCCTACTGTTTAAGTCAGGCTCCAGAGTTATGCAGCTGTGCTGCCCTTATGTGAATGTCCTGGTGGATTTTTGCTTTTAACCTGTCAATAGGGATGTAGCGAACCGCCGACAATGTGTTCGCGAACGCCGTTCGCGAACACCGGCAAAAAATGCGAACAGTTCGCGAACTTCGAACATCCGAAAATCGTTCGATTCGAACGATCGAAGGATTTTAATCGTTCGATCGAACGATTTTCGTTCAAATCGAACGATCGAAGCCATTGGATCGAATGATTTCATTCAATCCAATGGCTTCGATCGTTCGATTCGAACGAAAATCGTTCGATTTTAGCGATCGAATGGTCGAATGGTCGAACGATTTTGACGCGAACGCCTATTGGCGAACGTCGCGCGACGTTCGCGAACTTGCGGCGGACGCGAACAGTCAAAGTTCGCGCGAACTAGTTCGCCGGCGAACAGTTCGCTACATCCCTACCTGTCAAGTATTTATTTTAGGGCTGCAATCAGCCCTGTGTATGCAGTGACAGGCATAAGCCATTCCTATCACAGCTAAGAGATACAAAAGTTTTATACTGCACTTAATAGCTTTGTTATGTTGCCACCTAGTGACCAATTTAATTTATGATGTTCCCGGGCAGAAATTCAAGAGTACTAAAGAGGACCTTTGTGCTCAAGTGCACCCCACATCTTGTACCAGACTGAGGTTCAGAGTGCAGTATCATCTGGCAAATTTTGACCTGTCCTTAATGTCTGTGCCAAAGGACCACACACAAATAATTTAATAACACTGAGCGCTGGAAGTGATGTAAGCCTAACTCTTAAAACTTGCATCTGATTTGATACCACAAGTACCCTCAATGGGTTTTGATGCATTAAGCACAATTGCAACAGGTACAACTCCCTGTGTGGTCACAATTAAGATGGAATTATGGGTAAAATGTGTTGCCTATAGACTTCAATGCATTTGGCTAATTCTTCTCCATTTTGCTCATTTTCAGCAAAGCAAAACGGGTCCAATTTGTGCATCACTACAGGCAAGTGCTGCACAGATTCTACCGGGGAATAAGAACAAGAGGTAGAGAGACAGAAATGGTACATACCTAGTGCCCGCTCATTGTACCCTAGGCATGTGCCTCCTTTGCCTACCCCTAGTTCTGGCTCTGCCCTAATTGCCGTTTGAACTCTGAAGTTATGGTTGTGAGCGCTTATTACTTTTTTCCCAATGATTCTTAATAGTCACATTAACATTTACTTATTTATTTATTTCAACCCAATAAAAAAAAGTATAAACCGTTTATACTTTTTTGGTTACAAATCTCTTTTCAGGGTAGGGGCACACGGTAGTATTTGTTGTGCACTATTTTTTTGACGCTACTGCGGGCGATAAATTTTCCAAAAATGCCTCTCCATCTGCGGTTATTGAAATCACTGGTATGTCCAACGTTTCACTAATTAGCCCGATGTTTCCTCCAGAGGCAAATTCGAGATGACTTGTCATGGTGGATGTAGCCTAATTTTGGCATTCTTTTAAATAGCTGTTTGGTCTGTGACACTGTAATCCTGACAAAGTGGGGCCAAAACCTTGGTTCTTATGCACTAATTATCAATAAAGTTTAAGGCTGTTTTATCAGCATCAGTGCAAATCTCTTAAAAATTTTTAGCTAATTCCAAAATTTGAATGTAAAACAGATTATACAAAACACAATAGTGCTGCTGAAGCCTTGGCAGATGATAAATGAAAGAAAATGTATTTCATTGCTATCATGCCTAAACGGTATGCTTCAGTGCCTCTACATATTTGTAGCCTTGCTGTTGTTATACAGTTAAACTAATAAAAAGTTTCCCAGTTGGCTAAAACAGTGGCACACCAATACATCAATGTAAAATACTGTATATTGGGCTTGCAGGGTTCACATAGAAATCAATGTTAGTTGCCCTAGCCAAATTTTTTTAATTTTTTTGTGTTTTTTCAAGTTTTTTGGGGGAGTTGTTCATACATGAATTAGGTACCTTAGTCACAAATTATTTACAATTAATTTGAGCACTTTAAAGGGGTGGTTCACCTTTAAGTTATCTTTCAGTATGTTATAGAATGACCAATACTAAGCAACTTTTCGATTGTTCTTCATTATTTATTTATAGTTTTTTAATTAATTGCCTTTTTCTTCTGAATCTTTCCAGCTTTCAAATGGGGGTCACTGATCCCATCTAAAAACAAATGCTCTGCAAGGCTAAACATTTTGTTGTTATTTGTACTTTTTATTACCCATCTTTCTATTCGGGCCCTTTCCTACATTCCAGTCTATTATTTAAATCAATGCATGGTTGCTAGGGTAATTTGGATCCTAGCAACCAGATTGCTGTAATTCCAAATTTGAGAGCTTCTGAATAAAAAGATAAATAACTCAAAAACCACCAATAATAAAAAAAAAATGAAAACCAATTGCAAATTGTCTCAGAATTTCTCTACATTATATTAAGTTATCTTAATGAACCACTTATTTAATAAACTTTATACATTTTTCCTTAATTGGTTGATGAATTAATTTTTTTTTAATTTTTATATAAACTATAGGAAGAGATATAATCTGTTAATAAGCTATAGAAAAGGTTATTTGCCTTTTTTTTCTTATAATGAGATTAGTTTTTTAAATTATGTTTTTTAAATAAATAAACACCCATTTATGTTTGGTAAATTTAAGGTTTATTCAAATTTTAAACCTCTACAATTCACAAATGCAATTTTTGACAATTAGACCTATACACACACTTTTTGGATACATTAAAGGAAGAGTAAAGCAACTATTAAATGTAAAAAAGTGCCAGTATACTTTTAAGATGACTTCCAAAGTTTTACTGCACATTTACAAAAAAGAATCACATGGAATAGTAATCAAATATACTTTCTGGCTTAAGACAGTAGAATATTATACTATTGAAACTTTTTCAACCTTCCAAACCCAAACAATCAAGCCGCACGCAAACTGGCTGACAAGATTTCATATCCAAGATCAATATCTTGATGGCCTATTTTACTTAAAGGTTAATTTATACCAAATGTTCATGACTTCACTGCAGATATTATATGAACCCTGCAAGCCCAATATACAGTATTTTACATTGATGTATTAGTGTGCCACTGTTTTAGCCAACTTGGAAACTTTTTATTAGTTTAACTGTATAACAACAGTAAGGCTACAAAAATGTAGAGGCACTGAAGCATACCGTTTAGGCATGATAGCAATGAAATACATTTTCTTTCATTTATCATCTGCCAAGGCTTCAGCAGCACTATTGTGTTTTGTATAAAGTAAGGCTAGAACTGTAGTTGCTTGTTTTGGAAATAAACCAGCATTGTACACATTTTTACAAGGTCTTAACAGATTTATGTTGTGTTTGTAGTTTCCAAGACAGTGTAGGCACATTGTCCATGTTGGTTATACTTTCTTGCTATCTCTTTCATTGCAATAAGACTTGCTCCATCAGCATTGCCATTTCTATTATGTTAGAGATTAGGTGAATCTGACCCGTTTTGCTTCAGCAAAAATTACCGAAATGGTCAATGGGCGACAATTTTTCTTTAGTCTGTGAGTCTATTGGCATCATTTTCTCTGTGAAACTTGGTGAAAATTTTTAATGGGTAGCGTCAGTCATAGGTTATAAAAGATCAAAAACAAATGCAGCATTCCTCCCAACATTTGAAAATCAGAAAGATGAAAATAGCTAACTACTACGCCATGCATAGTGGAAAAAGTATGACCCTGTCTATCTTTTAGCCAAGCCTTTAGATAAATCATAACAAATGCCAACAAATTAAACCTAAACCCATTAAAAAAAACCCCCTCAAACATCTTTCTGGCATCTAAGATCTGGCCAATGAGCTCTTCATTAACTTCAGACTCCAAGACCTCTATATTCAGTAAAATGAGGATAAAAGAAAGAGAAAAACTGAAAGAGAAACACTAATCTTGGTACTGGGCTGAGCTGGGAGGATTGCTGAAGGCTTTGACTATGTAGGGCCTATGTACAGACCTCATGGTACAACGGTAGTGCGCAAACTCAAAAACATCAGTGTTGCCGCAAGAGCATAAAAAAGTGATTTGAAGAAAAAATTTCCTGATCAGGGTTGCTCTTCATCATTACGAAAACGCTCAGTTTTGTGCTCTAAAAATCAAAGGTCCATTATATAATGAAAGAGAGAAGCTTGGCACTTTTCTGAGCTGACAAGGTCTAAACAAAAATGACTTTTTGTTGACAACTTGTGGCGCAAAAGTAGCGCTTCTTACTCCATACCAAAAGGTTGTGTATTCAAATCAAGTCAGGGTCAATTGCCATTTAATTTGTTGTGCCCAGTAAATCGCAAAGTCAAGATGGCTTTGTGACTCCACTAGCAAATACAAAAGGGGGGTTGTGGGAGCACTCACTTTGCTAAGTAGAAATATATATACCTGTAAGTATAAGGGAAGTGCTACTGACATACCCAAATGGGTCAGTGCACATTCCCTGGGCCCCTGTCTAAGTAATTCAGTAGATATGCAAATGCATGTATTAACAAAGACAGGGGTTTTTAGTTACAAAGTTATGATCATAAAGTTGAAAAGCCACCATACCACGTCAAGGTAAACCCCATATGACGGTCCCTAACTTGTTTACCTCCAGTCATAGTATTGAGGATCCTGTGCCTCTCTGCATAATAGCATTAGTTGAAGTAGAAGTCTGCTGAACCTTGGTTTCTGTCTGAGGGCTAGATCCTCCCCCGCTGCTAACTTGCAGCTTTTAAGAGAGAGTGATTGCCCAAACCAACGCCCATTTTTTAAAAAAAGTAGATTTTGAAAATGAGACAAAGTAAAATTTAATATATAAGTGCATACTTAGAAAGTGTGTATATATATATATATATATATATATATATATATATATATATATATATACACGTATATGTGTTAATACAGGTATAAATAAGAAAAAATGTGAACTAAAATAAGTAAAGGACAAGTTAAATAAGTGTAATAATAAGTATAGTGACTATTTGTGACTCCACTAGTCAGGAAAAGGGGTTCCTGCAAAAAAAAAAAGTTTCTGAATGTGCCTTTGCCGTGCCAAGCTTCAGCTTATTATTAGGCAGAAACGTACCAAAACCGAAGCCATGTGGGCCGGCCAGGGACTACACGCTCAGAACAAAGCCAAATCTTTCATTTTTGTTTGTGAATAATTGTGTTAACAAAGCAAGAATTCAGCAGATAATTTGTCATCAGACCAGAAAGTCATATGTTCAAGACCCATTGCGTGCATTGAAGGGTAGATTGCAAATGCAAGATCAACTTGTGATTCCATAGGCTTCAGATGAAGGGATACCCTAAAGAAAAAAAATCACACACTACATCTTAAGATGGAACTGCATGCCTCTAAAATTAAATATATTTTATAAATTATACAAACACATTATAATTTTCCCTCTGTTTTACGATATATCAAAATGTGACACGTCTTTATTACAAATTGATAAATTATACTTACCCCTAAAAGTAAGCTAAAAGTTTGCTAAGCTACAGTATTCCATAGCTGTCATTACTTTTTAGGGGCTTTCAGAATACTTAAAATGCAGGAAGTGTATCGTGTTTGCAGAACCTGGTATGTCAGCCATAATAAAATGTACGTACAGTTGGTTAAATGTGGAAAACCAAACTGTTCAGAAGCACCCTAGCATTCATATTTTCTGTGTTTTTTTTCTTTGTACTTATAATGCGGGATACAAAATGTTTTCTAGAGTCAACTCAATGTTAGGGGCTTTTTTAAACTAAAACTAAACTAAAATATTGTTTATATATATATATATATATATATATATATATATATATATATATATATATATATATATATATATTTATATATATATATATATATTTATTTATATATATATATATATATATATATATATATATATATATTTATTTATATATATATATATATATATATATATATATATATATACCTCCAGAGAAAGATCCACACTCACAGGACTTAAAAAACATCACTTTATTGTAGAGCAAAAAAAAAAAAAAAAAAAAAAATATATATATATATATATATATATATATATATATATATATATATATATATATACCTCCAGAGAAAGATCCACACTCACAGGACTTAAAAAACATCACTTTATTGTAGAGCAAAAGGACTGACGTTGTGACCCTCACTGGGCCTATCTCAAAGTGCCAAATGAACAATCGAAGTGCCTTACATCCACAATGTGGCAGGAAAACAACAGCATTGCCCCTGACATGTTAACCCTGTCATACCAAAGTGACTATCATTTTAAACATCATTAACATACATATAGCTAAAATTATAAATACATATCAATTAATAAAGTTATATATTGATACCATTCATTACTTGTTATACATACATTTAAAAACAAGACACATAGTAGCAATCTTTACCACATTTATATTGTAACATCTCAAATGTTATTATATAAAGCTACCAGTCATTCTGTGGACTGTCAAGATTATACCACTTTTTTTAATCTATTAATTCCATTTCTGATATTATATATCCTTCTGCCCTTAGTTGGTACACCATCACATTAATTCCTTAATATATATTAATATGTCACTTAATTCATCACTAATTCATCACTACATTTAAAGGGATACTGTCATGGGAAAAAACATTTTTTTCAAAATGAATCAGTTAATAGTGCTGCTCCAGCAGAATTCTGCACTGAAATCCATTTCTCAAAGGAGCAAACAGATTTTTTTTATATTCCATTTTGAAATCTGACATGGGGCTAGACATTTTGTCAATTTCCCAGCTGCCCCTGGTCATGTGACTTGTGCCTGCACTTTAGGAGAGAAATGCTTTCTGGCAGGCTGCTGTTTTTCCTCCTCAATGTAACTGAATGTGTCTCAGTGGGACATGGGTTTTTACTATTAAGTGTTGTTCTTAGATCTACCAGGCAGCTGTTATCTTGTGTTAGGGAGCTGTTATCTGGTTACCTTCCAATTGTTCTTTTGTTTGGCTGCTGGGGGGAAAAGGGAGGGGGGTGATATCACTCCAACTTGCAGTACAGCAGTAAAGAGTGATTGGAGTTTATCAGAGCACAAGTCGCATGACTTGGGGCAGCTGGGAAATTGAAAATATGTCTAGCCCCATGTCAGATTTCAAAACTGAATATAAAAAAATCTGTTTGTTCTTTTGAGAAATGGATTTCAGTGCAGAATTCTGCTGGAGCAGCACTATTAACTGATTCATTTTGAAAAAAATGTTTTTTCCCATGACAGTATCCCTTTAATTAAATCATTATTTATCCTTTATTAGTTATCACTGGGAAGCTGTTTAGGACACCTGGGCTTTTAACGCACTACACTATTAATGCGGAATTTTCCCTTATTATTCATTGTATGTCCGGAGCATGAGAGATCCCTGGGTCTTGGCCCACCCCCCTCTAATTACTACAGGACTGTGTTCCATGAATAGTAATGCTATCTATCCCAGATAACCATACATCTAGGTGGTTAAATGATAATACATGTGAAAAACCAAGCATCAACGTTTGCTATATTATACCGTTTAAAATGTGTCATCCCAAGAACATTCTATAACTTAATGGAATAAACCACTACTATAAACCCTCCTGTTAGTCTATCAGTGCATCACCTTCTTAGGGATCCTACGGTGTATATCCTCCTTCCTTATTGTTAAGGTAAATATATGTGGACACAATTATCATGTTAGTGCAATAGATCACCTCTATAAGACAGTTAAAAATAAATATAAACACTAAAAATAAAACATGCAATCAACAAATACTGTCATTCACTTGAATGCATCCGCATTTCACCTAAATGTGCAATTACAACTCTCTTGTTTATATTTTTCTTTGTGAGTAAGAAAGTTCCAACGTGTCCATATCAAAACGTGTAATTCGAATACCACCCCCTAAAGTCCTCAGTAGTGTGCAGCATCCTCTTTTTACGCCGCTATGTCCGGCCATAATGAACTTCATACAAAAGATTCTTTCAATGAGTCAAAGAGAGATAGTCAATCCCAAGGTCTACCCCAAAAAACAAAGTAGCATTTGTGATGGATGTAAGTCTACCCAACCCACGTTAATTGGCTGCCATCATTGGGGAAAGTATTCAACCTTAAACTGAATAAATATTACTCTCTACTCAGATTCCATGCAGGAAGGACACACCAGAGCGCGCATCAACATTATCGCTCCCGGAGAGACAGTTTGAGAGTCTCAACTCTGGTCCTTCACAGCCACCCGGAGCTAAACTAGCATGAAAATGGTACCTTCCTGCTGGCTCACCTTGCTCCCGCTTGTCTAGTGCAGCGCCTGTCCTCCAGTTTGTCTCCGGACATTCACCCCCAGCACCCGCTCATCACAATGGAGTTCATGTAGCCGGTGTCCAATCCTAATAGCACCCATGTTCACAGATAATCAGGTAGCGAATCACTAGCCGTCACTGTGGTATTCTTGCTCCTCCTTTTCGATCCACCTCGGAATGATTTAAGGTCATTGCTGTTGTTGCTGTCTCCATTATCAGTTTAAGCACAATATATCATTTAAATGTTTAAGAAAATATGGGTGGCAGGTAATAATCTTTTCAAATACATTCCATAGTGTTACCGGCACTCTCGATAAAGTCAAGTTAGTGTGCCTGGGTGCATTATATTTATACATATCTTCTGTTGGCTTTTTCCCCAGTAAATCAGAAAAGATGTATTTTTTCATAGTGTGATTGTTATATAGAGTATGAAAAATTGCTATAGCTAATGTCACATGTTGCCTTGGTCAGGTGCGGTGTTGGATGGAAATAGTTATAAGCAATCTATTAGATGGATGCAGAGATGAAATAAAGAAAATGACAAACGGAAGCTGAGGATAACAAAACAGTAACCTAGTTTTAGCAAGTGTATTCAGAAGCAGCAGAAGAGAGGAAATTTTACAAGAAAGGTTGTCTAGCAACCTAGTGCATTTAAAGTACATTCCTACCATAATAGAAGGAAGCACTCTTCAATGCAGCAAGTACCTAGGTGCCAAGTTATAGTTTAGCAATAGTGATAAGAGAATTTTTTCGCCAGGAATGGATACTTCCATCTGCAAATGTTTTTGTCGACTGCGGCAAAAATCCTCTGCAAAAAATGCTGCTTTATTGTCTCAGAGAAAAAAAAGTCGCCTTAGAAAATCCATCCATAGACTTTAATACATTTGGAGTGAGAAAAAAATGTTGCGCATTTAAAAAAAAAAAAAACATTTTACTCCCACTGATTTCAAAGCGTTTCGCAAAAATGTTTAACGTTTCACGAATTTTACAGTAAAGCAAAACGGGACAGATTCGCTCATCACTATTCAGCATTAGCCAGTAGAAAGATCCAGCACAGGATTTGTGTAGAAATAAAAGAAAGATTTATTGGGAAGAATATATATATATATATTCTTTTCTTCTAATCGGAATGGGTGACCTCGTGTCAGCTGGAAGACCTACTGGTAAATAAAGCATTAGAGAGATTATTATATGATCCCCTTATATATTTATACATAGTTATCATATCACCCCTTAAGCGCCTCTTCTCCAGCATGAACATCCCCAATTTGGCCAGTCTTTCCTCATAGTTAAGATTTTCAATACCTTTTACCAGCTTAGTTGCCCTTCTCTGTACCCCCTCTAATACAATAATGTCCTGTTTGAGTGATGGAGACCAAAACTGTACGGCATATTCTAGATGGGGCCTTACAAGTGCTCTATACATTGGAAGAATGACCCCCTCCTCCTGTAACTCTATGCCCCTTTTAATACAGCTCAAGACCTTATTTGCCCTTGATGCTGCTGACTGGCATTGCTTGCTACAGCCAAGTTTATCATCTACAAGGACTCCAAGGTCCTTTTCCATAATGGATTTGCCTAGTGCAGTCCCATTAAGGGTATAAGTGGCTTGGATATTTTTACATCCCAGGTGCATGACTTTACATTTATCAACATTGAATCTCATTTGCCACTTAGCTGCCCAGATTACCAGTTTGTCTTACTTTATGTTTTACTGGTCAGATTGTTAATATGTGTTTGATTTTGGCTGTGATAGGTGCCCTTTAAGGGCCTCGTTCTTAATTTCCGCTGGTGTGCATACTTGTGGCTGCTGGTTCCTGCATGTTCCTGTGGTCCGTGCTGCCAGGCAGCAGGCTCTTGTAAAGGCTGCAAAAGTAGTTGGTAGTAGCCTGTTTCCAGCCATTTCACATTATGTGCACTTATGCTGAGTTACACTTGTTTTGTTACCCTTATTTCCAGATGTCTGACACACGTAGATTATTGGGGAAAAGGAAGAGAAAATCAAAACACAATCAGGGGAATGTAATAAAAGTTGCAAAGAGCAAAACAATTCGCACCAATAAGACTAAAAATCCACATCTCGCAATGTAATATTGTTCCTTAAACTGTTATTGCATTGCGAATTTTAATTGCGCATTGCGAATTTTAATTGCGCACTCATAAGAAGTGCTTGAAGGTGTCATAATCTTTTGGAGCAAACATAACGACTTTTTCAGTAAGAAGTTTTATTACATTTCCCTGATTCACAGTAGGCCAAGGAATACAATATCATTGGCCTACTGTGAATCAGGGAAAGAACCCCCTTCTCAGTTAAGGGTCCATTCCACCAGGGCTGTTTCCACATCTTGGGCGGAAAAATCATCTGTAATTGTTAACGAGATTTGCAGAGTAGCATCTTGGAGCAATGTTCATACATTTGTCAAACATTATAAGTTGGAAGTTGCAGCTTCTCAAGATGCAGCCGTAAAAGCAGCTCTTCAGTATATGTGATGTTCCCTCCTGTAGTAGCTTGCTAAATCGCATGTGTGTGTGCTGCCTGGAGGTCATAAAGAAAACTGAAAATTTGTCTTACCTGTAGTTTTCCTTTTCTTGAGTGGGTAAGGCAACACAATAATCCCTCCTTATTAAATATAAATGCATCAGATTGGTCTTGTGTAGTTCTTCCTATTTTTTAGCTTTAAAATTAACACTGTTGGGAGCTATGAGGAGGTTATTATAGGTTTGTTTATAGGCTGTACTTTTTTCTGTCCTACCAGGGGATTCGATCAGAGCTTTACCATATGTGCGTGCTGACTTATGGACTCAAGAAAAGGAAAACTTCAGGTACTACAAATTTTCAGTATTTCATTAGTAGTAGCCGTTTGAACAGACATAACATTGGGATGAACTGACACAGCTACTGTAACACTTACCAAATGTAAGATTTAAAAAATCTAACGCAAGTGTGACATTTAGGGTTAATCCTTTGTGTATCTTCGCCTGCTGTGGGAATATGTATTGCTATGCTGATTAAAAGGCATTGTCTGTGGAAGTAACTGCCACAATGTGTGGATTTATACTAAAGAATCTGAAGTCTTTTGATGGTATTCATCATTAACAGTATATGCACAAAACAAATAGTTTACATAGTATGGGGATGAGAAAGCACCACACTGGAAAAGAAAGGCTTCCTCCTTACTTTCTAAAGCGAGTGGCATATATATATATATATACATATATATATATATATATATATATATATATATATATATATATATATATATATATGTATACTGTATATATATATGTATATATATATATATGTATATATATATGTATATATACATATACATATGCATATGTATATATATAGTTGATGTTCCTAAATCTGACTGTTTTGCCAACCTGACTGTCCCATCTCAGCCTGTCAGTTAAAGTTTCTAATGCTAGCAGACTCCTGCTGCACGAATATGGCTCATAGATGAGTATGGGAAGTCAGATGGGTAATGTAAAAGCTTTGAGCAAATACTTTATGGCAAAATTATAAGTAGCAAACAAAGCCAATACTATGGTAGAGTAAAATGGTTTAATTTCTGGTGTCAGTATCTTTTTAAGGTATTTGCATCAAAAGGTGATCCTTACACTTGGTGCATAGTTGTCCTTCCCTCTCTTATGGATGATGCACAGTGCTCTTATTAACACAATGGAACCCTGGACCTACTACCACCACTGAAGGTGGTGTTAGGTCCAATATTCACTAGATGCTATTGTCAAATGGAGAAGTGCACTTGCATCTAAAAAATGCGGTGCAAGTGGTATTTTTATGCTGGCCACTGAAAGTGCAAAATCCAAACACTAAAGATTTTTAGAGCAACTGCAGCCGATTGTGTCAATGTGCCAGTGAATTTGTGTACATTTTAACACATTGGCCACAATTATGTAGGGGCCCATAAATTTAGTGCCCTGGCTATGGCTTTATATCACTAAAATTTCTCTTGTTACTGGGGGAAAGTGCATGTATCCATTTATTGGTTTGGCCTGTAGGTCTATGACCAATTCCTGTCACACTTTAATATAAAAGTGTTTAAAAATTTAAAGTTGTTGTCATTTCTCTTTGGCCTTCAATTGCTGACCCAGCTGGATGTGTTCTAGGGAGTCTGGGATGTAGATCCACTACACCTCCCCTTCATACCTTCTACATAGTGAAGGCTCACTCTTGTGTGTTAGAGTCCAATGTAACCTTTGCTATTCCTGACACGTCCTTAATCTCTAGTTACTGAGGGAAAGCTTGTGTATCCATTTATTCATTTACATATATCTATCATTGGCCCTTCGATCCACGACCACTTGCTGTCACACGTTTTATAAAGTGTCTGGTTAAGGGTGTTTCTTTCTCTTCGGTCTTCAATTGCTGTCCCACCTGGATGTGTTCCATGGGCCCTTGGATCAATAAGCCCCCATTAAAGCTGTGCTACCCTTGAGGGATAACCCTTCTAGTGAAGTTAGGAAGCAGGGACCCTGTAAATGAGGCTTTAGTCTGTGACAGGTTATTCCATGTAATACTACTTTCTAGGAAACTGAGAATGTCCGATATAGATAGAAAGAACATCATGTGCTCCAACAAGGATTAATAGCAGGGAGTCGTTCTCCCCTATGCTTTGCCAAAGTGAAGGGACCACAGTATAAAAGAGGATTCTGGCATATTATTTTCCCTGATCCATTCTGGCTGTATGAAATCCAGACCACATTGGGCATTGCAACCCTAGGGAGGACTTTTAACTTTCCTATGTTTCTCCACATGGTGTCACATAATACTTTCTCTAATGAACTGTCCCGAGTCTCCCGAGTATCTTATGCACTGCCTCTGGGAATCTGTAAGTATATAACCCAGTGTAAACCCATGCTCTGATGTTCTTTAGCTGGACATACCAAACATAGCCCAAATTAGCATTACAATTACAGGCGTTACAATTAGCGTTACAATTACAGTCAGGCAAAAAACCACTTCACAACTCTACAAATCTGAATTATGGGAATAATACTGCATTGTGGGTAAAACATGACATAGATGCACTTTGCACTGCAAAATGCACTTGCTTTGGATCGAAATGAGACCTATGGGATGCAACAAAACAACCCATAAATTACTGTACATGGTCTTTTTTATTCAAATAAACCTTGATGAACTGAAGTGGACTGCAAGAAATTCAGTGGGAAGAACAGAATAAGCACTGTGCTGAAACATACTTGATAAGTTTAAGGATAAAGTGGAAATAACAAGATATGGGGCTGATTTAATAAAGTGCAACATTTTTTTTGTCACCTGAAAAAGTTGCGGAAAAAACCCATGCCTTTTCTGGGATTTATTTATGCAACAAAACTGTGGTAATTCCATATCCCAAAAAACTCCAGCTAAAACTCAAGTAGAAAAAGGTTGTAGTTTTCACATCTTTTTGCACCTTTTTTCACTTCATGGTTTTTCAGTTCGGATCTTTTAATAAATTACATTTGTGGAAATTAGTTTATTTGTTGTTTATTAAAAATAAAAATGTTGAGTTTTAATGAGTTTTAGCTCTTAGGAGCAGATTGATCAGCTTTTGAGTTTGAAGTAAAAAAAATAAAAGATCATGGAAAAAACTGCAACAAAACTCATGCTGTATTTTTTCTTTATCTTTCAGTAAGGCTATAAAAGCTATAAATTGTGAAAAAAAATAAAGTTGCCTGAAATATTCAGAAACAATTCCCACTGACTTAAAAAACAATTCCCACTGACAAAAAAAAAACAGAATCTTGAATTTTGATAAATGTACCACAGGCCCACTTATCAAAAATTGCATTTAGTTTTTCTTGTTAATAGAAAATAAACCCAAGCACTCACCAAACCCAAATAAGAGTTTTTTTGTTAAAAAAACTTAAAACTTGATTGTATAAAAAGGTGAATCTCAAATGAGTTCTGCAAGCTTTAATTGAAAAACAGCTTGAAAACTCCTATTCTAGATAAACTCATCAGCTTTTTTTATGTTTTTGCTCTTATAAATTTTGAACATATGAGTTTTGGAACCTTAAATTCAAATTTGTGATTTGAAAAAAACTTAAATTGCAGTAAAAACTTAAGTTCAAATGTTAAAGTATCGACCCTATAAGTGTTTCCGCAAGTACATTTAGTTTAGCATGTGTTCAGTGCAGCTTTGGGTGCAGTGTACCTTACCTTTTAAATAAATGTTATTTTTAACAGAGGTGTCCAGCTTGTAGCCAAATGATTATGCTGAAGTTCACATATTACCCTATAACCGAAGTCTTTTGAAAATGGTTTAAGCTACAAAAGCGCAAAAAGGAGCATGAGTTTGAAGGAAGAGTTCTGCTAGGACTTAGGTTAAAAATATATGCCTTACAGTAACACAAGTCATTGCTGTATTTAATTTTACTTTGCCCATGGATGAACATTGTATCAGAAGCGCCTAATATAATAAATAATTTTCATTGTAGCCCTATTCTGCTACTGCAGGGAATCTAAAACATTTATTTTCTTTTGGTGTTACAGGATTATTGTGTGTCTGTTACAGAGGAAAGCAGCCAGTTACCCTAGAAAATGGCATGCTGCCACCCAAGGTCAGGACAGACTGGGCTGTAATACACCTCCCTTGAAACATCTCTGATCCACACTTGCACACAGAGATAAGATTGAATGGTTTATTCACAAAGCACTTTACCTTTTAATGAGTTGCAGGTAAATTAATCACTTTACAATCTCTCTTTAGGGAGTGCTATTTGTAGTCACACAAGTGATGAGTAACTGCTTCCAACAAATAGTCATATAGTGTATACTTAGAACTTTAAGGTTTAACATTCAAAACACCCCAGAGACAGCATTGCCTCTTTGGTGCACAATCCCCAGGGCTGGGTACCCTTATTGTAGGCCCTTGCTCCATTGCATTTCGCTATCCTTAATCCTTACCATTGAATTCCTAACATGATGGTCTTATTCTCCTCTGGTCAGGGCTCAGATGTGTACCTACATCTAAAGGAAAAAGGACACATGTTTGAAGAACGTCAAGTTCACATTCTGGACAGGGAGGAGGCTTGGTTCAAAAGAGGTGTGAAAGAAGCCATATATATGTGAAAATGGAAAAAACAAGTTTTAACAGAGGCAGCGGGGTGAGACACCTATTGTCTGCCACATAGAAAGCTGTTTTAGCACCTTTCCCTGGACCGTTTAATAATACCTCCTTGCTGTAATCATACAATCAACACCTTACCTACAGGAGGTATCTGACCCCATGCTGGTTTTATTAAATAGATTATGCTGATTGGAGTTAGAGTCCAGTCTATATATAACCACAAAAACATTCCTAATTGAGGAAGCAAGATGATTAGCAAAATGTCTTCAAGGAAAACGAAAATACAGCAAGTCCAGTTGATTTGACTTATTACAATAGATACTTTACTCAACAACCAACAACATAATGGAGGATTGTAAACGTTTAAGGATATCATTGAAAATTGTTATGTAAGAGTCACCATTTTACAACCGTCAGTCTTAATCATTACTAAATGTCCAAGTGGAAATTATACATGAGTAATACAGGCCTGTTTCTCAATGAATTCTGGGAACTTCTGATTTATGTAATATTGTATTGTTCTGACATTTTCAAAATGTAAAAAATACATTCTGGCTGATGAAGATGGAAATGATATTTGTATGAAAGTCTTCAAGCTGGAGCCAAAGATGTCATAATAATGGTACAGAGCTGAATCATATGTGAATCAGTGGTCAAATTTCAGTAACACTTTCCAACTGTTATTCCCTGTTTCCAGAAAGTTGTAATTCTAGATAGATGTTCAAGTATTTTTTTCCGCTTTTGCTCACAAATGTTTCCAAGGGGATACATTCTCTCTTGCTTTGTATACGAATGGGAGCTGTTATCCAGCACATTTGAGGCCTGGTGTTTTCCAGTTAAGGGATCTTTTAGTAATTGGGAACTTTGCTAAAAAATTAACCCAATAGAATTGTTTTGCTATTTCTGGATTTATATAGCTTGGTTACTATCATTGGTTCCCACATTGTAAGCATCAGGACAGCAAAAGTCTCTTAAAGGAAACATGGATTTTATTTCAGCCAGCAGCAAACAGGTACAACATAAAGGCAGTTTTTCTTTCCAAACAACAAAAATAGCTTTTGGTAGCAGTCTCAATTCAATAAAAACAGCAGAGTTACAGACCTTCCACACGGGTGACTGTGTGTGCAGATGCACATACAATCCTTAGTGTCAGGATCCCAGCTCTCTTTCAGTGTCTCTTCCAGCTAGTGCTTCTGAGAGAGTGACCAGCCCGTGTTTAAGGGTAGGACTACATGGGGGCGTTTTCGGCATGATCCAACACACTGCAACCATATGCCGGTGTCAAATTGAATGCATAGTTACATAGTTACATAGTTAAATTGGGTTGAAAAAAAGACAAAGTCCATCAAGTTCAACCCCTCCAAATGAAAACCCAGCATCCATACACACCCCTCCCTACTTTTAAATAAATTCTATATACCCATATCTATACTAACTATAGAGCTTAGTATCACAATAGCCTTTGATATTATGTCTGTCCAAAAAATCATCCAAGCCATTCTTAAAGGCATTAACTGAATCAGCCATCACAACATCACCCGGCAGTGCATTCCACAACCTCACTGTCCTGACTGTGAAGAACCCCCTACATTGCAGAGAAAAAAACAACCACAACCTTGACAGTCTACCCTCATAATTCAAGTGTTCCATCCCTCTAACCAGTTTAGTTGCACGTCTCTGCACTCTCTCCAGCTCATTTATATCCCTCTTAAGGACATGGTGTCCAAAACTGCACTGCATACTCCAGATGAGGCCTTACTAGGGACCTATAAAGAGGCATAATTATGTTTTCATCCCTTGAGTTAATGCCCTTTTTTATGCAAGACAGAACTTTATTTGCTTTAGTAGCCACAGAATGACACTGCCCAGAATTAGACAACGTGTTATCTACAAAGACCCCTAGATCCTTCTCATTTAAGGAAACTCCCAACACATTGCCATTTAGTGTATAACTTATATATATATAAATAAATATTATTTTTGCCAAAGTGCATAACCTTGCATTTATCAACATTGAACCTCATTTTCCAGTTTGCTGCCCAGTTTTACAAAATTAGACAAATCACTCTGCAAAGTGGCAGCATCCTGCATGGAACCTATAGTTCTGCACAATTTAGTATCATCTGCAAAAATAGAAACAGTACTTTCAATGCCCACCTCCAGGTCATTAATAAACAATTTGAAAAGCAAGGGACCTAGTACAGAGCCCTGCGGTACTCCACTAACAACACTGGTCCAATTAGAAAATGTTCCATTTACCACCACTCTTTGTAGTCTATCTTTTCGCCAGTTCTCTATCCAGGTACAAATACTATGTTTGCTGGCACAAACTCATAGTATTATGATTTGCTATGAAGTCCAGTATGTTATTCTTTACTAACCCTTCGAAAAGCTTTCCTACCACTGACGTCAGACTAACTGGCCTGTAGTTTTGACGCTGAGATGGGATCCTTTTTTGAATAGAGGCACCACATTAGCAATTCGCCAGTCTCTCTGCACTATGCCAGATCTCAATGAATCCTGAAAAATTAAGCAAAGAGGTTTGGCAATCACAGAGCTAAGCTCGCTAAGTACCCTGGGATGAATACCATCTGGCCCCGGACCTTTGTTAACCTTAACATGTTCTAGTCTCTTTTGAATTTCCTCATGTGTGAACCATGCATCATTAGTTTACTAATTAGTTACTAGAATTGGGACTATTAACAAGGAAACCTTCACTTACTGGTTCCTCAGTTCAGAATCTGCACTTTTATTTTGTGCGACGGAAATAATATAAGTAATGGAAATGTTGGATGAAGTTGCATCCTTGATCCGATGCGGCACGACTGTCGGGTGCAGGTGCAGTGTCTGCATCTGACAGTCATGTTGGGTCAGATCAATGCTGCGATGCCATCTGACAATGCATTCACTTACCTTTTCTGTTGCATGCGATTTGACACCAGAGTTTTGTTGCAGTGCGTCGGATCACAACGAAAACGTCCATGTAGTCCTACCCTAAGGAGTACTGATTGTCCACCTGATGCTAGTCAAACCCAGCTGATCAGCCTGTAGCACCTCACTCTGCTACTTATCTCCCCTGTTTGCAGGAGGCCCTGACTTTCATGGCTGAAGTCCAACTCTCCAAACCATGTCTGGAAATACACATTTTGATTATCCTTTCAAGGCCTGGTTTGACCCTAAAGGAAAAGGTTTGGAGAGCTTATGCATTTCCCCCACTTTCTTCCTCACCCGACCTTTCTTAGACTGAGGAAGGGGATAAGGGCGGGACCCATTTTTTAGCCCTGGGCCAGTTTCCCCCATAAGTGTGGGCTACTGACCCATACCTACCTGGAGACTTCTTGCACCTTTACTGGCGGGAAGAGCACAAACCCTTGTCAGTGGGGACATTTAATAAAGAAGGAGATTTTGGTTTTCTTTGGTTGCGTTGCTGGCAATCTAGGCACGCAGTACAATAAGTATTTACATCTCTGTAAACATCTGGCCAGAAAAACCTTACAAGGATGCACTCTAAGGTTTTACATTTACCAAAATGCCCACTCCAGGAAACTGTATGAGCTACTGTAAGTTAAACACAGTCCTTATTAACTCCCTAGGAACCATCATTTGTTTCAAAACCTCCCCTGTTTGTATACTCTTGTAAATTCTGTATAACAAACCTTTATGCAAGATTAACATTTTCAGGTACAATTACTTTGTCTCCAATTTTTACAATGTTGTCATACTGTTTAGCCATAGCTGTGTCCTCTCTCTGTTTCTTTCTTAAGTCAGAAAGAGAAGATGTATTTAAACAAACAATATTATGACCCTCCTGCCTTTTCCGGGTAGATTTGTGGCCCCAGACAGAAGACCCCAAAGTGGTTTTACCTTTAGTCCCTTTTTTAGAAACCCAGTCCTCTTTGTCCATTTGTGTCTGTTTTCGGGACCTTCTCCAGCGCTGTGTCAGTGTGAAAATGTCTGGTGAGAAAGGTAACCATTTATCAGTTGCACCCGAACACACACTCTTTGCAGGAGAAGATGTTGGCATTAGCGAAGAATAGAAAGGCAAGTCTCTTCCCAGTAACACAAGGGTAGGCAGCCAGGGTGCAACTGCCACACAAAGGGAAACTGGCTGGTCATTAATCCCTAAGGTTACCTAGGCTGTAGACATGAATACATTCAATACAATCAACAGCAGTGTAGTTAATAAATTCTGGGGAAATTAACTCTTTCAGAATGAGAGTAGTCTCAGAACCTGAATCAACCATCCTGTAACCTGTTTCCCAAAGACCTCCACCCTTACCACAGGAGGATGAACATTTTCCTTGATGGCTGCTGTTGCTGTAGTTGTGGCAAACATGCAGTCCATAGCAGAACTGTGACATGGAGGGGAAACAATAGCAGAGTCAAATGGAGGAGCAGTAAACTCCTCTGGCAATACTGTACCTTGAAAATAAGGAAGGATAGGAACTCTTGTTAACTTATAAATAGAATTCTACCTTGGTAGTTACTACAGGGGTCTGACTATAGTCAGATTAAATTGGTTTGAAAAACATTTTTGAAAAGAGAAAGTACCCCGCCTGTAATTAACCAACAATATCAAGTAAGCACTAAAAGGATAATATATCGCACCTCAGTAAACAGAAAAGTATGTGTGTCAAGTTATTGATCTTAATATTTATTAAAGAAAAGAAATTTAAAGTGCAGTGCAATTAATCCAGTTCATTAATAAATAAAGTTAATCCGGACCAATTAATAAAATATAAAGTGCTAATGAAAACGTGTGTCAATTAATTATTAGAGGCGACCACTAGTGTTATAAATTCATTAATAATTCATAACTTCCATGACATTCCAACTGAAATAAAGTGCAGTTAATACAATTAAATATAGAATTAAATATAAAGTGCTACTTAAAGGGTGTATATAATAAATATAATAAAATCACCAGAGTTTTAAATTCATTCAAAAATCGTTAAATCAATTTCAATTGCAGATAAAGTGCTGTGCAATGATTAGAATTAATTCACTTGATAAAAATATGTAATTAATTGACTAGAAAAAAGTAAAAAATAGGACCATGGGTTGGGGTGAATTCTGAGAAACACCTGCTAACATCCAAAGGAAAGCTATAGTGGAAAATAGGAAAAATAGATGGCGTTGTCCCAAAAGCTACCTGCCTGTTATTTTTCTAGACCTGGGACACCACAAAAATGGAGGCAGACAGTAACCGGGACTGTGGCCTCGTTTTTAAGCTTGCCCTGATCTTAAAGAGAGGCTATGCTTCACCTAAAAGCCACAAATCCACAGCCCCTTAGAAATGAAGGAAGAGTTGGAGAGTTATAAATAGAGGATTGAAGCAGGAAACGATTCACCCCACACCCGCAAAAACCCAGACCACTCTCAGAATTTTAAAAAATGTAATAGGTTTAAAACCAAAGCTAAGATAATTGACAACGCACTTAGGAGCTTTTTCAAGGCAAAGTGGCGGCTACTCGGGAACCGTGCTTAGAAATAACTTCCACGCGAGAACTCAAACCGGAGGTCCCGTCAAATTAATCTCAGGGAGCGAAGCATCGGTCTTAGATCTACGTGTCAGTGCTCCGTCCGAGGCTGAGTGACAGCAATCTCCTCCCATCTTAATGGTGGAACCACCCTACTCATTACCATATAGCTAAAAATCTTTCTAATGCAGAGTTCACTGTGGTTATCCCTAAATATGCGCCATTTCGTTCAGTAACCACCTCGATAAATTGTTTCATTTATATACCTATGTAACTAATGAATTATATCTCATAGTTTACCATTTATTGATATATAAAAATTGACCTGTGTACATGAATTTACTGTATTTATCAATGAATTTAATCTAAAATTAATTTTATTTTATATATTTTAAAACCTCCATGAATTAAGTAAATGCATAGGACACACAAATGAAAAGGGGGGGGAGAAAAGGGGAAAGGGATTTTTTCTAAAACACTTTGGGTAGCATTTTTTTTTTTTAAATATAACTTTTTAAGTTGTGTATTACACTCAGATCAAATCAATAAATTATCCTTTTAGTGCTTACTTGATATTGTTGGTTAGTTACAGGCGGGGTACTTTCAGCAATACTGTACCTTGCCATGGCCACCTGAGCTACACAGGCAATTCTTTCCTGGTGGGGAGCCGATTGCTCTGAGGTTTACCTTGTCGTGTTGACCCCTGTCCCTTTAACATGCAGGAATCCCTTGGCCGTCTGGGAGACTGTGCAGCACCTTGTGGGGACAGCTGTCGCTCGAAGGTGGACACTGGCTCTGTGGATGCCTGTTGCAAAACTTTGCCCTGATAATTTCCCACTAGTTGTACAGATAGCAGGAGAGTAGTAGCTTAGTGCCTTTGGACCCACCGACATGCCTCAACAGGAAGGACAAGTAGAAACTGCTCTAGAGCAACAGTCTCTTACCTGATCTGCAAGCTTTCCTGCAGGCTAGAGCCACCTGGTTCAAAAGTCCATCAGCCACTGGGCTAAAACTCTGGGCCGGACCTGTGTGGAATATGGTTCAGACTGGATTCACTGGTGGTATACCTCTGGTGTATGGCCCAGTCTGTCCATGATGGCAGACTTTACTTATTGGTAGACATTAGCCTTCTCTGCAGGAAAATTTCTGTAAACTGACTGTGCTTCATCAGTCAGCAGTGGAGCCAGTAAAATTGCCCACTGGTCCTCAGGCCATTTTTGGGCCATCCTTTCAAAAGTTGAATGGGTTAACTGAAATGGAGTAAAGTCACTGTAATAAACCTCGATTGCAAAGAAAACTCACATTTTTCCATTCATTTTCAATAAGGCTATAAAATTGCTACTATCTTAAAAATGTCAAACATTAAATTGTCATCTGCCAAAGATGTATTTTCCATAACGTATATAGTATTTCAGTAGATTGTGGGTTACGTAATACAGAGTATTCTGTTTAAGTTTTGTGAAATAGGAAACCTGGAATATTCAAGCTTTAGAAATGTAACTGGGAAAACAGTACAGATCATACTTTTTGGTTTTATATTTTGGATTGTGGCAAAAGTGCATTCCTGACAGTTAATCAGCTCCTAAAAAATGAAGTATCCTAAGTATCTTTAAGTTATGTCCTGTTCATACAATATTTGTAGTTAAAACAAAATCTTCAAAAATGGTTATAGTTCTCACTGAAAGAAATTGCTTTGCATATATTAAATAAACTCTATAGTCATAAATAGATTTTTGCATCATATGCTACCACTTTTTTGCTTTATTTTCTGTATTTGTGATTCTGTGTTAGGTATGTAACCCCTTTTTGGCCACCCCCCTGTGCCAAAGGTTATACATCATATTTTTCTTAGCAATGCAGGTCCTGAGTCCCCTTTGCTAAGTGAAAAGGTACTGGGAATTACCTCTCGTGGCAGTGCCTCCAACCAATGGGAATACATCTGCAGGTGGCCCCATTAGGAAACATTCAAACACACAAAGTACTGTGTAACAAATAACCTTATGTAAGAGAAAGGCAAAGTAAAATACATTTACATATTAACTGACCAACTACCCTGGGAATGTATGCAGTCCTGGCCCTCTGTACCAGGCAAAGTCCTACAACTCCTTTGGCAGACAAAGAGTCTGTCCCTTTTCCCCAAAAGAGTACCAGTGTTCCCAGGTAGCGCTACCTGCTCCAAATACCTTTCCCAATCGACAAGATATTGGCTCCCACATGGCAGGCACCAACAAAACCTGTGTCACAAACTGAAAACATGTTTTATCCTCTCTTTTTCTACCCTCCCTTGGGCACAACTCACCCTGGGGATTCACTCAGATGGGTAGGCTCATCTTTAGCTGAAGCAGGCATCCACAGCGATGAAATCCATTCAGTGAAGCACATGTAGCTTGTTTTATCCTCCAGACATAGCTACCTTTTATTATTTTATATAATGACCAATTCTAAGCAACTTTTCAATTGGATTTCATGATTTATTTTTTCTTCTGACTCTTTGCAGATTTCAAACAGGCGTCGCTGACCTCTTCTAAAAAAAACAAATGCTCCGTAAGGCTACAAATGTATTGTTATTGCAAATTTTTATTACTCATCCTTCTATTCAGGCCTCTCCTATTCATATTCCAGACTTTTATTCAAATCAGTGCATGGTTGCTAGGGTAATTTGAACCCTAGCTATCAGATTGTTTAAAATGCAAATTGAAGAGCTGCAGAATAGAAAGCTAAATAACTCAAAAACCACAAATAATAAAAAATGAAATTCAATTGCAAAATGTCTCAGAATATCACTCTCTTCATCATACTAAAAGTTATCTCAAAGGCAAACAACCCCTTTAAGAGGCATCCAGGATATAAAGATCACAGCTTTATTAACAAACACAAAAAAGTTATACACATTTAACTACAATTAAATATAATAACGTGCACATTAACAATAACAGTAACATGTTTCCATTCACAGAATGTTTGTCGTAAAGTACATGCTAGCCACTTCCAAAGCAGTGTTGGGTAGGCAAGTAGTAGCCATTGTCCATGGAAATAATTCACACCACTGGCACACATACCAAAATACTGGGACCTAGCCCCCACACCTAACAAGCAGTCCATTGCAGGCTGTGACTAGAGGAACACCATCTGATCTCATCCTTAGAAAGCCTATCCCCAGGGCTTCCACCACAAGTAGAAAAATAGGGGGTTTATTTCATTCTTGTTTAATTGTTGCTGTTTATTACATTTGCCCAAATGCTTTCCTACTATAGGGGGAATATCTGGTGTTCTGGTAGTATGCCTTAGTGATAGGCTTTTGAGTCAGATTCCAACCTATCAGCATGGTCTCCCCCGTGTCTGTGTGGGTCTCCTCTATGTACTGCAGTTTCCCTTCCTCACTTCAAAAACTTACAAGTAGATTAATTGGTTTCGGATGAAATTGACAGGGCCAGATCTCATAAAGTGGCGCCCCAAGACCCAGGCCTGGATTTGTGGAGAGGCCACCAAGGCCCGGGCCTAGGGCGGCAGGATTTTAGGGGGCAGAATGCTGCCCAACCACACCCACATTGGTTCAGAATTTACAGAATTTGCAGTACATACAATAGGTATCCCCATAGCTCAGGTCGCAATGATGTACTGGGGCGACAAACAGCAGTGGGCCTAGGGGCACCCGCTATGTAAATCCGGCCTTGGTAAGACAACATGGTCCTTGCGCCTACCGCTTTGCGCACGCACACGCTTCCCCCCATTGACCCACATGGTCCTAGTGTTGACCCCGTAGTGTGTGCAACCCACCACCCACGTGAGTGTGCTGGTGCACTAGGGACACTGAGTTCCCAGTGCACCTTAGGATGCGGCTGGGTCGCATGCTGCCCCAGTTAAGTAAAATGAATAGGTAATATAGGGCTTAAACAGTAAATTGCAAACTGCAATATTATCTGAACAGATATGTCCCATGTGGCCCCCCTTTAAGTCACGGACTCAGAGTTAGAGAGCTCAAAAGCAGGAAGTAGTTTTCTGGCTATTATGTTAGACATCCAGTCACTCCAGCCTTTATATATTACATTTTTGGCCAACTAACTATATTAGAAAAAAAATTACTGTAGCACAACCTATCTATTTACAAAGTTTTTAGTTTCACACTGAACTGTTCCTTTAATAGTTCCTAATTGATTCAAAGCAGATTGTATTAAATAATAATCAGGGGCACATTTACTAAGCTCGAGTGAAGTATTCGAAGTAAAAAAACTTCCAATTTCGAAGGTTTTTTTTGGGGACTTCGACCATCGAATAGGCTACTTCGACCTTCGACTACGACTCAAACGATTCAAACTAAAAATCGTTTGACTATTCGACCAATTGATATTGATGTGTGCTAATGTAAACACTTTTTACCACTTCAATGTTTAATAAAAATACTTTTTACGTTTAGCATCTTTTTTATTTTATGTTTGTTACATATATTTACCTCTATGATAGATATTTTATATACAAGTGCACAGCATTAGGTACGTGTCTGGAGGCACTTGAAGAGTCTAAAGCCAGGCAGGTTAAAGGACCAGTAACATCAAAAAAATTAAAAAAAAAATGAATTAGGATACTACGAAAAAAAACACTAATAAATGTTAAACTTTAAAATCGCAAAGTCTTTATTTAGAAATACATTTTTGATGTTACTGGTCCTTTAAATGAATCTCTTCTAACTCAGGCAGTTTGCCCATGGCAGAACAATTGATTGAACCTTGTTAATACCACTGAGTCTGCAAAAGAGATTGTTGGCAACCAGACCTTTCAAAATTCAGCCTATTGCTCTGCTGTTAGCGAGAGCTGATTTGCAGAGCCTGCCTATCTAACATTTATAATATAATTGTAGATATAAAAAAATGCAAGAATATTTATATTTAAAAAACTGAAGTAGCAGAAAAAAAATATATTTACATATAATCATCACATAATCGGTCTTCAGTAAAAAAATAATACAACACATTATTTTTTACTTATGTAAAATGTACTGTTTTTTTTAGTGAAGGAACAAATATGGTGCAAATTGGGAGGCAGAACAATACTTGCTACAATGCATTTTCTATTCTTGTTTGTAAAATTCAAAGAATAAAGAGAATACAAAGACTTCCACAATGTAATATTGTAATATTGTCCATAACATGACCAGCATATGATATCCAAATATAACAATACACTGGCTTCATGAATTGCACATCTGGAAAAATAAAGTTTAGAACCAGAATTTATGCATGCTTTTGTGCAAATGAATGATTTTTTCTAACATTAACTTTAATACTTTTAGACATGTAATTTCTATTAATGATAAGCTACAGACCTGCTAGGTCAGAACCTCTGGACTGCTGTAGTTAAATTGTTCACAATGCTCAAAACAATTCCTACAGCTGGGAACTAAAGCTAAAAGCAAAATTACTTGTAACATTTATCTGAGCTTCCCTGCTACACCCATTTACCATTTAACACTTTTCTCTGTTCAGTTTTATTGTGGCACAGGAAGATATTTTAGAGCTACATAACGAATATATCTGTATACATAAAGACACAATTTCCTAACACAGGAGTCCCCAACCTTTTATACTCAACATGAGCAACATTCAGATGTAAAAACAGTGGGGGAGCAATGCAAGTGTGAAAAATGTTTCATCAAGTGCTGTGATTGGCTATTTGGTAGCCCCTAAGTGAATTGACAACTTACAGGAGTCTGTTTGGCAGTTCTGGTATTTCTGTAACTAAAACTTGCCTTCAAACCAGGAATTAAAAAAAAAAAGCACCGGCTTTGAGGCCATTGTGAGCAACATTCAAGGGGTTGTTGAACAACATCTTGCTCCCGATCCATTGCTTGGGGATCACTGGTCTAATATTTCTGAACTAGGTTTTTTTGTGAAAATGTATTGATAAATATCATAATATATGGTTAAAAAAAGTCAGCAGGAATTTGGTCTGAGTTTTAACAAAATAGTGAGACTTTTTGAAGTTTATTTAATAACCCCCAAAATGTTTTCCATGTAAAAACAATTTGAACTTTTCTTGATAATTGTCAGTTTCTCATCAGGTCTGTAGTAGAGTGACCACAGAGAAGATGAAAAGGAGTTTTAATTTCTCCCAAGTGGGAGAGGTAAGCGCCAGCAAAAGCATTAATAATTAATAAGAAGGCTATTTCTGTTCAAAGGCTTTAGTTTTTCTGGAACCTATAGGGTTCTGGAAGGAACATGCCAGACACGCCATTCCACAGATACAACTCACATATTGGAGCTCACTTTTCACAGGAAGGCAGTTCAGTGGAAAGGTATTTAAATCTAATGAGTGTTAGAAAGCTCTCTCTCTCTCTCTCTGAGTGGGCCACAGAACAGGAAGGTTACCACAGAGGGGCTGGGGTGCTGCCCACAACTGCAAGGAGCAGAGGGAGACGTGACTAGGGGACTGAGAGTCAAAAGTGATTGAGGAAAGCCAGGTGATCAAGGTGAGCAAGGTTAGAGGGTGGTGAATTGGTATCCCTGGAGGGGAGAGTCAGCAGGGCTTAGTGAGAAGCCCAGAATATTCAAGAGTAGGGAAGCCACCCTGTATCATGAGAACCTCAGTGTGGGGAAAAGTCTTGAATGCATGTTGTTTAAATGCTATTGAATTGTATTCCTATAACCTTTAAGTTGGGAAGTGTTGTCTAAATAAACTTGTGTTTTTGCCTGGAGGCCCTGTCTTTATGCTCCTGATCCTCTGCTTACCTTCCTGCCATTGCTATAGTACATTCCCCCAAAAATTGCATGTGCAAGCAGCCAGCTTGTCACAGGTCTAATTTTCACAAAGGGCATCATTAAGCATTTATAATGCTCATCTTAAAGGCTGGCTTTCATTAATCCCAATCACAGATTCAAGTTAGTCTGTAGGCACCTTGCAGATCAAGCTTACTGAAAATTCTTGACAATATTAGTTGATCAAATGGATCAGATGTAACACATTTACCGGATTTTGTTTAAAAAAATGAGAACATATGCAGTAATATTTTTGCCTTTGATAAATCTTTTACTGTTTTATAGATAAAAGCTTACTGTACATTTATTATCAGAAAGAAATGATTTAAGCAATACAGACAAATTCAAGTGGTGAGCAAACCGGGTCTGTTTTGCTTCAACAAAAAATGTGTGACATTCTAATGAGTCAATGGGAAGGTGAAATTACATTGCGGTTATGGTGTTATTATTGGTCAGTCCAGATGTTGTGTTAAGTTTAGCGCAAGCTTCCTGCTCTGTATGATTGACACATGGCAGACAGCAGGACAAAATTCAAATGTGGGATGTGCTGATCTTGGTATAGGGTTGTCAAGAGAGTTAATAATGATGCAGAGATGTGATGGGTAAGCCAATCCTGGTGCAGATATACAGTATGATTGGTAAAGCTGGCCATCGATGTAAAGATTTTTAAAAGATCTTTTCATTATCGTGAGACCACGATTATCTTGAAGCCATTGTTTAAATATATGATTTGTCAAGCTATATTGCCAGGAAAACTGAGGGTAGCTGCCTGTTTGGCCCTGCAAACATAGATAGATTGCACTGGGACTGATAATATTTTTTTAACGTGGCTGATCAATTTTCTGACAGATGTTGGACAAAAAAATCATGCACGATCGTTCGATTCCCACTAACCTCACAAAAATTTGATGGATTGGTTGGATTGCACTAAAATTGAATGTTCACCATGAAAAATCTTTGCGGATCTTAAGTCAACCTTGATGCAGGGATAGCAGGCAAGCAAGTCAATTTTGATGCAAGAATGTGCCAGCTGAGTCTTATTTTTCCCCTTTAAACAGATCACACAATCAAATTGCAAATGGTGAAATTTAGAGTTTAAAATCCAAGGAAAAAAAGGTTTTTTCCTCAATACAGGTTTATTCGTACAAATATGATCCTGGTATCTATTAGGCCTCTTTGGCTGAGAAGCTCCTCTTGTTCTAGGAAAGGGGTTGTTAAGATACAGTATGTGTCCTTGAACAAAATTAGCTGATAATTTCCCATCAGGTTTGGATCAGTTTAGTTTAGCTCACTTTAGTTTATTCTAGCATGAACACTAGTATTTTTCTTTCTTTTGTTATCTCTGTGGAAACGTAATAGGCGATAGATAGAGATTAATGTTTTTCAGATTTTAAATATGAAACATTTTATTTACAATATGACTGAGCAATTTCTTGGTTTTTGACCTTATGTCTGTTTGAACTGTCAGGGATATACTTTAAGATCAGAGAAGTAAATGACATTTCTAATTACGGGGCAAATTATTATGTTTCAGGGTCAATATTTTTATAACTTAAGTTTGAGCTTTACTCTGGGCCATTTTGCATTATTCTTTTGTAACATGGTTGTTCAGAGGTCTGGATAAAATCAAGGATTAAGAGTACGGATGACTTGCGAGATTTGTATATACTGATGAAACTAAAGTGGTACAGCTGGAAAGTAGGAATAAGCAAAATTCCTAAAATGATATATTATTAGCCTCTAAGACAGAAGGGTTGAGAAATACAGTAATTGTACTTTGCTACACAACTTTAAAGCACTTGTTTATATAGTTTATATTTTCATCCAACTTTGCTAGATTTTTTTTTGAAATGCTAAATCTTAAAAATTTAAATTTCAAAAACAAATAAAAAATAGAAATTGCAGAAAAAAATGTGATCTTGAATTCTAAGAAAATGTCCTCTTTATGTTGCAGTAGCTTTCGGACAGAAGCCTGGAGAAGCAGCAGAAGATCAGATTTTTCAGTTTACTAAATCTTATTTGACACCACTACACTTCTCTATCATAATGATACAAAAGTATTGAGACCTACTTTTAAGAGAAAAATATAATCAACACATTCTTTGTGTTCTCATGGAATAGACCTCATGGAATGATTACAGTATAACAAAAATAAGAACCAATCTGCCAAAGTGTTTCATAATGTGAATATCATGAAATGCATGTATTAACTGGTATTGCCTGATGTGTCAAGTGAACATATATATGTACTTTACTTACACCCTTCACTTCAATGTTTAAGAATAATATATTTTATTCAACTTTGTTTATATCTCCACATACCAGAATGAACTGTTAGATTTCCAACTTTCTTCATCCAAATATTAGTTTGCCAATAATATTTATGGAATTCCATAATCCAATTTACAAAATTCTGTTTTGCCAGTAATAATATCATTAATGTCTGACTGCAACCAGCATTGGCTCTTCCCAAAACTTAGTTAAATAAAATTGTACTATTATGCTGAAAAAGAATCTTCTGCCAATAATTTTTTTTAAAAATAGTAAAGATTTATACTACTCTATAAAAAGCTAACATTTCAAGGGAAGATGACCAACACTGGGAGGTCCAGTTATCGACATTAGAATTTTGTGGTTTTAGAGTTTTTCTAAAACTATGATTAAACTTTTTTTAAAAATACTTCTCTTCCATCTTTCTTGTTTCTACAACTAACTGTTTCCATTCCACATACGTCGGGGAGCCACTTTTTTTCCAATGTCTGGGAATTAATGATCTAGCCCTGTTTAACAAATGCAAGGTAAGTGGGTCTGCCAATATTCCTTTTTTATCACTTACCAAGCTTAGCAGGATTAAAGGCATATCATCCTCTTTAATTCTTATAGAAGTTATTTTGGCTATTACTTTCAAAATCTTATCCCAATAGACTTTCAGAACCATGCATTTGTACCATATATGGGCTTGTGTCCCCCTGTCTTGACCGCATCTCCAGCATATCTCTGAGATCTCTGGAAATATCCTATTCAATTTGTCTGGAGTAAGATGCCATCTTGTTACTAATTTGTAATTCATGTCTCTCACCCTTGCCGCTCTAGATGAGTTATGTGTTGAGTTCAAGATCTTGTTCCATATTAAGGGGGTAATACTAATCTTTAGATCTTTTTCCTGCTCCTTAAAAGCTGTTTCTTTTTCAAGGGAAATATTTGCTATTAATAATTTATATATAGTTAAAACTGCTTTAATACAACTTTTTTTACTCTCTAAGAACACTTCCCATTTTGTTAACTCTCTATTCCAGACTTCCTCTTTATTTTTGTAAATATACTGTTGTAGTTGACAGTAGTTCCAAAAATCTCTGGGGTGCCTGCCCCATTTCTTTTGGATCTCTTCTAACGGTATTATTTTATTGTTTAATATGAAATCACTAATTCTTGTAGATCTACCTGTAATAAATAAAACTCACCCAGGTGGTCCAGTGGTGCGGCGGGGACGCCCGCCGTGCAGCTCCGTGTCTGGCGCCACCTAGTTTCCTTAAGGCGCGCGCACGCGCCTCCATGTTCTTTAAGGGCACAGGCGAGCTGGCGCCAAATTTGAAAGTACAAATGTTCAGTTTAAACCACAGGACCTTGTCCGTGGTAGGATTGATATCCTGGTGCTTCTTTAGCTTTGTTCTTTCTGATCCTGAACCTGAATCTTGTTTGACAATCTGTGTTTGACCCTGCCTGTATACTGAACTCTGAATATTGACCCAGCCTGAACTTTGACCACTCTCTTGCCTGATCCCATCTGTCTGATTGATACCCGGTTTTGACACTTGCCTGCTTGACGATTCTGTTATCCGCCTGCTTCTACCCAGCCTGTCTGACCATCTGCTTGCTTAGTCCTTTTGTACTGTGACCTTCGGCCTAAAAGGCTCTGCTATACAGCCGTGCCCCTTTGCCATCCAGAACATCTCACCTTGTACCCCTCTTTAAGTCCAGGTGGCACCCAAGCTCCTCCCGAAGCCCAACGATGGTCACACTACTGGTGAAGCCGAGCCGAGACCAGGGTACTTGGCACTTGTTCTGGTATTGGGTGCCGGTCGTGACACTACCATCTATTTCTTTACATATTTTAAATGCATCCAGCTCTAGGCTAGGGTAAAACGAGAGTTTATTCATAGTGGTTGTAAAGTAAAATATTAGTTTGCCAATAATATTTGTTGAATTCTATTATCCAATAATTAATCTATAATTGGTTTGAAAAAAAAGTAAAGATTTTTACAGGTATGGGACCTGTTATCCAGAATGTTCAGGACCTGGGGTTTTCTGGAAAACGGATCTTTCCGTAATTTGGGACTTCGTACCTTAAGTCTACTAGAAATTCACTTAAACATTAAATAAACCTGATAGGCTGGTTTTGCTTCCAATAAGGATTAATTATTTCTTAGTTGGGATCAAGTACAAGCTACTGTTTTATTATTACAGTGTTTTTTAGAGGTTTTTCTAAAACAACGATTGAACTTTTTTTAAAATACTTAATGCCTTGTAATTTAAAAAAATATGCAAATATGAACAGTATATATGGGGGAAAACTGAACAATGCACTAAAAATATGAAAACTACAAAAACCTCTAAAAATTTAAGTTGTTCTGACCATTACTCATGAAAAAAAATCCAAAAAACTCTACAATTCTGAATGGTTAGAAAAGGTCCAATAGGATCTTCACAGCTCCCACTGACTTCTATAGGACCTTGACTGTTTTTACTTTGTAAGTGTATATTTAGTTTGCTAATAATTTTGTTTTTATCCACAAATCACTAAAAATGTGTTTTCCTATATTTCTAAAAAGCTCTAAAATTCAAGATTTAGAATTTGTATAAAAACCACCATGCCTCTAAGGCAAAAATTTGCCAAGTAAAAATTGTCGAGGTGCTGTATAAGTCTAAGAAGTCAATTATTTGAAAATGTGTTCAAGTGCACATGTTATTGACCTGAGAAACCCAGTAGTCAATATCAGCAATTTGGGTACAAAGTGGCAACATTTTAATTCAATCAGACTCTTTATCAAGTTTATTGTTTTAAACCATTGCTAAGCCTCACCTTCATACATTAGAGTGCTGTTGTTTGAACTTCTGCTTGATGATCCTTGTGAGGAGACACTGGTAGACTGGCACTCTAACTTAAGAATTTATAAATAAAAGTGTGTGACTCTATATTGTGTGCGTTCTAGCCAACTTTCCAATACACGTTTTTAATGATTTTATTTGAAAATAAGATTATTTGTAAATGAAATTGCAATTGAACACAATTTCTCTGTCTCTTAAATTTAAGAGGGATGATATACTGCAGCATACCCTAGTAGTGCTATCAACCACATTAAGAAAAACAATGAAGAAACAAAGATCTTTGCTCATGTATGGCAAGTTCCCAGTCATCTGTCATTGATTTATATAACTAGTGGAAGTTTCTAATAGTTTAGACCTTGTTTAGGCCTTGGTCCTCTTACAGTACCTCCTTGAAAGTTCTCAGTGGCAGGAACAAACAATTCATTATTAAAATAATGCATTTAAGCACGGTTGTCCATCTATGTGTCACACATTCTTTCTTCAAATAGTTTGTTTGGCTGGATGAAGAACATATGTTTTTCTTACCTTTTCAAGAGTTATATCAACAGGACTGCTACAGTTACAAAAGCTTTTAAAAATGCATATTACAGCTATAATTCTTTAGTGTAGTGAACTAAAACATGACATAGTAACTCATTTTAAGAAACTTATTTTAAATAAAGACAGACATATTTTTAGCCTGCTAAGAAGATGGTATTATGTTACCTGTACTAAATGATCTACATTAAAACAGTTTAAAGGTTCTTGCAATGGATGGATAAAATAAAGAATATTTATTCCTGAGAAGAAATGGGCAAATTTGACCTGTTTCTTTTGGCTAAAAATTTGATGCCGGCGAAATGTCGCCGATGCCCATTAAAGTCTATGGGTGTCAAAAAAATCTTGATGCACGATGCCATACAAGTCTTTGGCCATAATTTTTGCTGCAAAACAAGGCGAAAAAATTCGCCCATCCCTATTCTGGGGTTTTCAGTACTTGTGATTGCTCAGAATTGCACGCTATGTATTTCTGTACCAGTGATCCCCAACCAGGGCTTACAAATAAAAGGTTTATCACCAACTCCTAGGATGTTGTGCCCAGTCGCTTCAAAACAGGAGCTTATTTCTGAATATCTGGCTTGGAGAAGTTTTAGTTGCATAAAAAACAGGCGTACTGGTAAACAGAGCCTTATCTAGGCTGCTACTCCACATAGGGGCTACCAAAAAGACAATAGCTTTTTTTGGCATCTCCCTGGAACTATCTTCATGCTTCAATGCTCCCTAACTATTTTTATATTTGAATTTGGCTCTTGGGTAAAAAGAAATGGGGCAACCTGTTCTATACCACTGGTAATAGAGAGACAATAGATCTTTATATTATTTTAATCTGTATTCAACATAAGTTTTTACTCATGGGTTTTTGAATTGGAACAATGGTTTTATTTAGTACCATATGGGGGAGCACACTAGAATTCTTCACTTCATTAGTGAACACCCATACCCAACCACCCATACTTTCCAAGTGATAACAATCGGTGGCAAACATTACCAGTAGATTTTTAATATGTATTTTTTTTATTCATTCCAGAACAAAAAATAATTGTATGAATCCTTTCTTTCTACCATAGATCAGAATGGCATTTGACTGCTCAAAGAAGTCAAACACGTTGACACAATTATCTTTGATAAATGTATTCTGGTATCCATTAACTATAATTCTTGATTTTAAGACAACCAGCATTTAAGTTACTTACAACTCTGATTTTCTGTTTCTACTTTTGTTTTAAGCTTTTCCTCATAAAAGTCATCTACAGTTCATATGCAGTTATAGAAAATGTAGGGATTGGCCCATCACAGTGACAGAATTTTGTTTTTTCTTTTTCCCACATAAAAAATATATTTTTTTCCCCTGACCACTACTCATTGTACCTTTTGAGTAATGATTAGTTTAACCCTAAAAAATATTCTTCTGTCCAGTATTTACTCATCTTTGCTTCTTCACTTTTCTTCCTCACTCTCTGCCATTTTTATCCTTTTATATGCTCACTGTCTCATTCTCATTCACTCAAATCTGACTCTGCCCTATACTTCTTTTTCACATATTCTGTGTTTCTATTTTCTTCATATGTCCAGTGTCCTAGTTTCCGCCAATCATTTCACTGTTCCTCTCACCTTTAATCTAAAAGTTAGGCAATGGGAAGGCATTTTCAGGAGATTTCGTCCCCAAGATTTGTTGTAGCGCAGATTTAACACAGGTGACAAAACTACCTGTGTGCCTGTACTCATAAGCTAGCTGTTTGGGTTAGGATAAAAAAAAAGAGATAAGGAAGAAACAAGCACACCTGTTGCTAATTTGTTAACTAACTGTATTTGCATTTATACAGGAAAAAATGCAAAAGAAGTGTAGGGGGGTGCAATAAAGTACACAGTATGACATATTAAATACAGCAAGTTGTTTTAAAATATGGTGCTCAAATGTTGTGAAAACATACATATTCATTATCCTGAATGTTTCTCAGTAATGGCTTCCAGGTGCACAGAAACCCACTTTATATATATCAGTAGCTCCCCCTTTCATTAAGGGGCATATTTACTAAAACTCATATTCTTCTTATTTTTTTATTAAAACAAATGATCCCATCCATGATCTGGCTTAATTTACTAATAATTTGGATCAAAAAGTATCCATGGAGGAAAAGTCTGGACAAAATCGAGCAACATCTCGAAGCATGTAACTTTTTGTTAGTGTTTTTTTCCCTCTAAAAATTATAGATTTTTTTTCTTTAAGTCTTGACCAGAAAAATTTGAGGCTTCATTAATAGGCCACTAAGAGCACACGTCACAACAGAATGAACACGCACCAGTATAAACCATGTTTATCCAATGTTAAAATGCAATCCCAAATAAAATAAGCTAAAATAATTTAATATTTTGTGTGAATTTCCCTATAAATTTGCAAAATAGCCAAAAATTCACGAAACGTGAAATATGATGACGGCAATTCCGATGCCTATTAAAGTCAATTGGCGCATTTTGTGGATTTATTTGCCGGTGGCGAAACGCAGAAATATAGAATTTTCACAAAAAAACGAAGTTGTAAAATAACACTGCTATTTCATAAGCTTTATGGGAAAAGGTTTTGCAGAGACAAAATCCTTTATTAAATTAATTGTTTATATTTTGTTCTACTATATATTTCATTAAGGGCTGACGTTTTTATTTTGAACACAGCATGGCATGGCTACTTCAATAGGATATATTTTGATTTTTACATTGTGTTTTAACTGCTGTTTGTATTTACAGATGTTTTAGATTTTAAATTGAGTAACATTTATTTTTTTTATTTTATCCTATGAATATAAACTTGCGAGTACAGCTCCTGATTTTTAAAAATGTATACACTTGCAAAGTCTGAGAAAACAACTTTTTAATCTTGAGGAACAAATATGTAATATTATGTCATTTGTAAGGGGCAGATTTATTAAGGGTCGAAGTGAGAATTCCAATTTGAATTTTCCATTTTTTTTTTTTTAGGTCAAAACTCTCAAATTCGAATTGTGAATTATCCATTCGAATTTCGAATTGTGTCCAGGGATCATTTTGGTGATGTTTGCAGCATTCCTGACATTTTTCAGAGAAAATAACTCAAATCAAGTTTTTTTTAATTCGAATCAAGTTTTTCAAATTTTTCAAATTCGGATTGAATTCGATTTGAGTTTTCGGATGGATTCAATTTGTCTGAATTTTGATTGGTCGAATTTTGAATTTATGGGAGTTCTAAAAAACTCACATGAATTTGAAATTCGACCCTTGATAAATGTGCCTTTATATGTATTAAATAGCATGGTCTCCTGCACTGTTGCACCATATGGTATGTAATTGAGAAACTTTGGTCTATGTGTTTAATGTTGTTTATTCAACCGGGATTCCTGTTATCCATATTAAACATTACAAATCAGGGTCGGATTGGTCCCTATAGTGCCCCCCCAGCCCATCATATGATTGGCTCCAAATGGAAGCAGCATTTGTGGTTGGCCGAAAGAATCAAAAACTGTTCTGCATTAACAACAGAGGCTGTTCCCTTTCTGACTTACAGAGGTAGCTGTTAAGAACACCAATTTATTAGTGTTTTAGATACATGGCAGATCACAGAGACTGCCCAGCTAAAAACCATCACATCTGTACCCACATGTTCCATTGACCAGCATTAGCTGTCTTGATAAAATAATATTGTCATTCTTGAAACTCTCCGGAGAGAATCCTCCTTCAATGTTTTTAAAATGAAACTCAAAGACTACCTCTGGGAAGACCTGCATAAGGCCTTAACTGGGAACTGGCACTTGTTTGACAGTACAAACTGTAACCTACAGCACTTTAAAACCCCTCCGAATTGTGTCTGTATGTTACCCTCCCATTTAGACTGTAAGCCCTACGGGGGAGCACGTAGTCTGTATTGTAATTATATTTTGTTTTACGTGAATTGTATTTTTAGTAATGCGCTTATTGTTACTTTTTATTTCAATGACCCCTTGTTTGTTACTTCTAATTTATTGTTTTGCTGTACAGTGCTTTGCCCTCAATAAAAATATACATACATACAGTACATACAGCCAAAACTGCCATCATTTACAGGATGAACCACTAAATGCTAACTGACTACCATAGAAAATCTGAGAAACTTGCAACAAATGATCTACAATAAAGAACCTCTTTCCCTAAAGGAGTTGTGAGTAGGGATGTAGCGAACGTCGGAAAAAAAGTTCGCGAACATATTCGCGAACTTGCGCAAAAATGCGAGCGGTTCGCGAACGGTTCGCGAACGGTTCGCGAACCCCATAGACTTCAATGGGAAGGCGAACTTTAACATCTAAAAAAGACATTTCTGGCCAGAAAAATGATTTTAAAGTTGTTTAAAGGGTGCAACGACCTGGACAGTGGCATGCCAGAGGGGGATCAAGGGCAAAAATGTATCTGAAAAATCTGCCTGTGTGTGCTTGGAAGAGATAGTGTAGGGGGAGAGCTGTTAGTGATTTCAGGGACAGATGATAGTAAGTTTGCTGGCTAGTAATCTGCTTGATACTGCTCTGTATTGGAGGGACAGAAGTCTGCAGGGATTTGAGGGACATTTTAGCTTAGGTAGCTTTGCTGGCTAGTAATCTACTGTTCTCTTTAAACAACTGCCATACGTTGCCCTTGTAGGCATTGTTTGCCCAGTTTTTTTGGACGCAGCCACTGAAGCACAGTTGCCAGAAAAAATATGCCATATAAATGCTGAAAATAGTCATTTTTCGCCATACGTTGACCTTGTAGACATTGTTTGCCCAGTTTTTTTTGGACGCAGCCACTGAAGCACAGTTGCCAGAAAAAATATGCCATATAAATGCTGAAAATAGTAATTTTTCGCCATACGTTGACCTTGTAGACATTGTTTGCCCAGTTTTTTTGGACGCAGCCACTGAAGCACAGTTGCCAGAAAAAATATGCCATATAAATGCTGAAAATAGTCATTTTTTGCCATATACGTTGAGTCAACGTATGGCAAAAAATGACTATTTTCAGCATTTATGTGGCATATTTTTTCTGGCCTCTGTGCTTCAGTGGCTGCGGCCAAAAAAACTGGGCAAACAATGCCTACAAGGTCAACGTCGTTGACCTTGTAGGCATTGTTTGCCCAGTTTTTTTGGCCGCAGCCACTGAAGCACAGAGGCCAGAAAAAATATGCCATATAAATGCTGAAAATAGTCATTTTTTTGGTCGCAGCCACTGAAGCACAGTTGCCAGAAAAATTATGCCATATAAATGCTGAAAATATAAATTTTTTTGGTTGCAGCCACTGAAGCACAGAGGCCAGAAAAATTATGCCATATAAATGCAGAAAATATGCATTTTTTTGGTCGCAGCCACTGAAGCACAGTTGACAGAAAAATTATGCCATATAAATGCTGAAAATATAAATTTTTTTGGTTGCAGCCACTGAAGCACAGAGGCCAGAAAAATTATGCCATATAAATGGAGAAAATATGCATTTTTTTGGTTGCAGCCACTGAAGCACAGAGGCTAGAAAAATTATGCCATATAAATGGAGAAAATATGCATTTTTTTGGTTGCAGCCACTGAAGCACAGAGGCTAGAAAAATTATGCCATATAAATGGAGAAAATATGCATTTTTTTGGTTGCAGCCACTGAAGCACAGAGGCCAGAAAAATTATGCCATATAAATGCAGAAAATATGCATTTTTTTGGTTGCAGCCACTGAAGCACAGAGGCTAGAAAAATTATGCCATATAAATGGACAAAATATGCATTTTTTTGGTTGCAGCCACTGAAGCACAGAGGCCAGAAAAATTATGCCATATAAATGCAGAAAATATGCATTTTTTTGGTTGCAGCCACTGAAGCACAGAGGCTAGAAAAATTATGCCATATAAATGGACAAAATATGCATTTTTTTGGTTGCAGCCACTGAAGCACAGAGGCCAGAAAAATTATGCCATATAAATGCAGAAAATATGCATTTTTTTGGTTGCAGCCACTGAAGCACAGAGGCCAGAAAAATTATGCCATATAAATGCAGAAAATATGCATTTTTTTGGACGCAGCCACTGAAGCACAGTTGCCAGAAAAAATATGCCATATAAATGCTGAAAATAGTAATTTTTCGCCATACGTTGACCTTGTAGACATTGTTTGCCCCGTTTTTTTGGACGCAGCCACTGAAGCACAGAGGCCAGAAAAAATTAAACCAGTAGGGTTTGCACCCTAGTTTGTAACGGTGGCGGAGGGAGGAGGACGCTAAAGGACAGCTGTGTGTGGAGTCATGAGGCTTGAAGAGAAGGACAGCTGCATAGAAGTCAGAACAAGTCTTCCGGCGTGCAGTAACCCTCCGAGATCCACCCCTCATTCATTTTAATAAAGGTCAGGTAATCGACACTTTTGTGACCTAGGCGAGTTCTCTTCTCAGTTACAATCCCTCCTGCTGCACTGAAGGTCCTTTCTGAGAGCACACTTGAGGCTGGGCAAGACAAGAGGTTCATGGCAAATTGTGACAGCTCTGGCCACAGATCAAGCCTGCGCACCCAGTAGTCCAGGGGTTCATCGCTCCTCAGAGTGTCGATATCTGCAGTTAATGCCAGGTAGTCCGCTACCTGCCGGTCGAGGCGTTCTTTGAGGGTGGATCCAGAAGGGTTGTGGCGCTGCCTTGGACAGAAAAACATTTGCATGTCTGATGTTACAGACCGGCCAAAGGGCTTTGTCCTTGCAGGTGTGCTCGTGGCAGGATTACTGGCACCTCTGCCCCTGGAATGTTGATGAGTTCCTGAAGTGACATCACCCTTAAAAGCATTGTACAACATGTTTTGCAGGCTGGTTTGTAAATGCCGCATCTTTTCGGACTTGTGGTATGTTGGTAACATTTCTGCCACTTTATGCTTGTACCGAGGGTCTAGTAGCGTTGCGACCCAGTACAGGTCCTTCTCCTTAAGCCTCTTGATACGGGGGTCCTTCAACAGGCATGCCAGCATGAAAGACCCCATTCTCACAAGGTTGGATGCAGAGCTATCCATCTCCGCTTCCTCATTATCAAGGACTGCATCATCCACGGTCTCCTCCCCCCAGCCACGTACAAGACCAGGGGTCCCCAAAAGGTCACCACTAGCCCCCTGGGAAGCCTGCTCCTGTTGGTCCTCCTCCTCCTCCTCCACAAAGCCACCTTCCTCCTCTGACTCCACTTCTGGCACCTCTCCCTGCGTTGCAGCAGGTGCCTGGGTTCGTTCTGGTGATTGCGACCATAAATTGTGCGCTTCCAGCTCCTCGTCACGCTGGTCTACAGCCTCATCTGTCACTCGTCGCACGGCACGCTCCAGGAAGAAAGCGAAGGGTATTAGGTCGCTGATGGTGCCTTCGGTGCGACTGACCATATTTGTCACCTCTTCAAAAGGTCGCATGAGCCTGCAGGCATCGCGCATAAGCACCCAGTAACGGGGGAAAAAAATCCCCAGCTCTGCAGATCCAGTCCTACCACCCAGTTCAAAAAGGTACTCGTTGACGGCCCTTTGTTGTTGCAGCAGACGTTCCAACATAAGGAGCGTTGAATTCCAGCGAGTCTGGCTGTCAGAAATCAAACGCCTGACTGGCATGTTGTAGCGCTGCTGAATGTCAGCAAGGCGTGCCATGGCTGTGTAGGAACGTCTGAAATGGGCCGACACCTTTCTGGACTGGGTGAGAACGTCCTGGAATCCTGGGTACTTGGAGACAAAACGTTGGACTATTAAATTTAACACATGTGCCATGCAGGGCACATGTGTTAAATTTCCCAGTCTCAACGCTGCCAACAGATTGCTTCCATTGTCACACACCACTTTTCCGATCTGCAGTTGGTGTGGGGTCAGCCACCGATCGGCCTGTGACTGCAGAGATGACAGGAGTACAGATCCGGTATGGTTTTTGCTTTCCAGGCACGTCATCCCCAAGACAGCGTGACAACGGCGTACCTGGCACGTCGAATAGCCTAGGGGGAGCTGGGGGTGCACAGGTGTGGAGGAGGAGAAGGAGGACCCAGCAGCAGAGTAAGAAGAAGAAGAGGAAGAAGACGAGGTAGAGAGCGATGGAGGAGTAGAGGTGGTGGCAGAACCGCGTGCAATCCGTGGCGGTGACACCAACTCCACTGTTGTTGTTGTTGTTGAGCTACCCATTCCCTGCTTCCCATTCCCAGCCATTACCAAGTTCACCCAGTGGGCAGTGTAGGTGACATACCTGCCCTGACCATGCTTGGAGGACCATGCGTCAGTAGTCATATGGACCTTTGGCCCAACACTAAGTGACAGAGATGCGGTAACTTGGCTCTGCACATGTTGGTACAGGTGTGGTATTCCCTTTTTAGAAAAAAAATTGCGGCTGGGTACCTTCCACTGCGGTGTCCCAATTGCTACAAATTTGCGGAAGGCCTCAGAGTCCACCAGCTGGTATGGTAAAAGCTGGCGGGCTAAGAGTGCAGACAAGCCAGCTGTCAGACGCCGGGCAAGGGGGTGACAGTCAGACATTGGCTTCTTACGCTCAAACATGGCCTTCACAGAAACTTGGCTGGTGGCAGATGACTGGGAATGGGAACAGGTGGTCAAGGTGGAAGGCGGAGTGGAGGGTGGTTCAGATGGGTCAAGGAGAGCAGAGGTAGAGCAGTAAGATGCTGGACCAGAAGGAGTGTGGCTTTTAGTTTGCCTGTTGCCTTTGAGGTGTTGCTCCCAAAGTGCTTTGTGCTTGCCGCTCATGTGCCTTCGCATAGAAGTTGTACCTATGTGGCTGTTGGGCTTACCAAGGCTCAGTTTCTGACTGCACTCATTGCAAATTACAATGCTTTTGTCAGAGGCACACACATTAAAAAAATGCCACACTGCTGACTTTTTGGAAGTCTGCGATCTGGCGGTAACAGTAGAAGTTGGCGGCATTGGCGGCAATGGCGGGTGCGTTGGCCGGCTGAACACAGGTGCCGATACATGTTGTTGCCCTACTGATCCCTGCGGGCTGGCCTCCCTGCTTCTTCTAAGTCTTATTCTCCTACTGCCTCTCTGACTCTCCGTCTCTCCATCTGAACTACCCTCCTCTTGCTCTCTTCTACTAGGCACCCACAAAACATCAATCTCCTCATCATCATTCTCCTCAGATGCATCAATTTCTTCTGACACATCACAGAAGGAAGCAGCAGCGGGGACCTCCTCCTCCTCCTCATCACTCATCATTATGTCCATCTCTGTCGTGTTCTCTGCCAGAATTAAATCTGGTGTAACGTCCTCATCTCCTTCATCTTCTTCTGCCAATAATGGTTGCGCATTACTCAGTTCAAAAAACTCATGGGAAAATAACTCCTCTGACTCCAGTGAAGAAGGGGCACCGGTGGTGGAGGAAGTGTTACGTGGGGTGGCCATAGCAGTGGAGGATGAGGAGGATATTGTGGTAAAGTTAGAAACGGTAGAGGATGGGGTGTGCTGTGTAAGCCAGTCAACTACCTCTTCAGCATTTTGGGAGTTCAGGGTCATTGGCTTTTTAAAACTGGGCAATTTGCTAGGGCCACAGGATTGCATAGCAGCACGGCCCCTAGCACGGCCTCTGCGTGGCGGCCTGCCTTTGCCTGGCATTATTTTTAAAAAAACAACAACAACAAAAACTCAGTTGGTTTTTCTGGAAACGATAATACACACAGCTAGATGGCAGTTTGAAGAAAACAGTGTGCAAATAATGCCTACAAGATCAACGTATACACTACTACAGCGGTGGATACGGATTACGTAAAATATATGAATGCTGCTTGAAAAAAAGTAACTCAAGTGGTTTTTCTAGAGACGATAATATTATCAATATTTAGACAAAATGTGAACAAGCTCACACAGCTAGATGGCGGTTTGAAGAAAACACTGTGCAAATAATGCCTACAAGGTCAACGTATACACAGCGGTGGATACGGATTACGTAAAATATAAGAATGCTGCTTGAAAAAAAGTCACTCCGGTGTTTTTTCTGGAGACGGTAATATTATGGATATTTAGACAGAATGTGAACACGGTCACACAGCTAGATAGCAGTTGGTTGAATAACACACTGGGCAAAAAATGCCTACAGGGCAAATAATGCCTACAAGGTCAACGTATACACAGCGGTGGATACGGATTACGTAAAATATAAGAATGCTGCTTGAAAAAAAGTCACTCCGGTGTTTTTTCTGGAGACGGTAATATTATGGATATTTAGACAGAATGTGAACACGGTCACACAGCTAGATAGCAGTTGGTTGAATAACACACTGGGCAAAAAATGCCTACAGGGCAAATAATGCCTACAAGGTCAACGTATACACAGCGGTGGATACGGATTACGTAAAATATAAGAATGCTGCTTGAAAAAAAGTCACTCCGGTGTTTTTTCTGGAGACGGTAATATTATGGATATTTAGACAGAATGTGAACACGGTCACACAGCTAGATAGCAGTTGGTTGAATAACACACTGGGCAAAAAATGCCTACAGGGCAAATAATGCCTACAAGGTCAACGTATACACAGCGGTGGATACGGATTACGTAAAATATAAGAATGCTGCTTGAAAAAAAGTCACTCCGGTGTTTTTTCTGGAGACGGTAATATTATGGATATTTAGACAGAATGTGAACACGGGCACACAGCTAGATAGCAGTTGGTTGAATAACACACTGGGCAAAAAATGCCTACAGGGCAAATAATGCCTAAAAGGTCAACTTATACACTACTACAGCGATGGATACGGATTACGTAAAATTTATTATGGCTGCTTGAAAAAAGTCACTCCGGTGTTTTTTCTGGAGACGGTAATATTATGGATATTTAGACAGAATGTGAACACGGTCACACAGCTAGATAGCAGTTGGTTGAATAACACACTGGGCAAAAAATGCCTACAGGGCAAATAATGCCTAAAAGGTCAACTTATACACTACTACAGCGGTAGTAAAATAAAAAAAAGTTAAATAAAAAAAGAATGAATATTAAAAAAAAAAAAATTAAAGTTGGTGCTGCTGAACTACTAGGAGCAGCAGATTAGCACACCAGTCCCACTCCCCAACACTGCTAGACTAATAGCACTGGGCTCTTATAGTAGTAGTAGTAGTAGTAGTAGTAGTAGTAAAACAACAAAAAAATAAATAAAAGCAGTCCTTACAAGGACTATTGCTATTGCAGCAGTCAGCAGATGAGATCAGAAGCAGGACAGCTGCCCACTGCAGCTACATACAGAGCACTGCAGTAGAAGGTAGATTACTAGCCAGCAAAGCTACCTAAGCTTAAATGTCCCTCAAACCCCTGCAGACTTCTGTCCCTCCAATAACAGAGCAGTATCAAAACGATTACTAGCCAGCAAACTTTCAACTGTCCCTGAAATCACTAACAGGCAGCAGCTCTCTCCCTACACTATCTCTTCAGCACACACAGGCAGAGTGAAAAAAAGCTGCAGGGCTTCGGTTTTTATAGGGAAGGGGAGTGGTCCAGGGGAGAGCTTCCTGATTGGCTGCCATGTACCTGCTGGTCTGGGGTGAGAGGGCAAAAAAAAGCGCCAACAATGGCGAACCCAAAATGGCGAACGTCGCGCGACGTTCGCGAACTTCCGGCGAGCGCGAACACCCGATGTTCGCGCGAACAAGTTCGCCGGCGAACAGTTCGCGCCATCTCTAGTTGTGAGTCCTTTCATATGCCCACGTCCTCTCACAGCAAGGTGCCATGACACAAAGTATGGATTACTAGTAAAACAAGGGGTCAGGGATTATGAAAATCCCTTGCTTGTGTATTTATCTCCCAACATTTGCAATTTAAAAAATAGGGAAATATATCACAATCCCTAATCCACCATCAATACCCACCTAAATCCAGCCATATCCAAACCTGCCCCAGGTCTATCTCACTTTCCTGTAAGTTTTATCCTCAAGCACTACAATTTGGAACTTTGCAGTCTAAAGGTGGAGAATTTTACATTACAAACTGCAACGGAAGATTTTATTTGTGATGTCAACATTTTTCTCATAGACACTGCTTGATTTTTCAGAGAATCTTTCCCATTTATGAAAACCCAGGGAAGACATTACATAGTTACATAGTTACATAGTTAAATTGGGTTGAAAAAAGACAAAGTCCATCAAGTTCAACCCCTCCAAATGAAAACCCAGCATACATACATACACCCATCCCTACTTTTAATTAAATTCTATATACCCATACCTATACTAACTATAGAGCTTAGTATCAGAATAGCCGTTGATATTATGTCTGTCCAAAAAATCATCCAAGCCATTCATAAAGGCATTGACTGAATCAGCCATCACAACATCACCCGGCAGTGCATCCCACAACCTCACTGTCCTGACTGTGAAGAACCCCCTACGTTGCCTCGAATGAAAGTTCTTTTCTTCTAGTCTAAAGAGGTGGCCCCTGGTACGGTGATCCACTTTATGGATAAAAAGGTCCCCTGCCATTTGTCTATAATGTCCTCTAATGTACTTGTAAAGTGTAATCATGTCCCCTCACAAGCGCCTTTTTTGCAGAGAAAAAAACAACCACAACCATGACAGTCTACCCTCATAATTTGTCTTCCGTCCCTCTAACCAATTTAGTTGCATGTCTCTGCACTCTCTCCAGCTCATTTATATCCCTCTTAAGGACTGGAGTCCAAAACTGAACTGCATACTCCAAATGAGGCCTTACCAGGGACCTATAAAGAGACATAATTATGTTTTCATCCCTTGAGTTAATGCCCTTTTTTATGCAAGACAGAACTTTATTTGCTTTAGTAGCCACAGAATGACACTGCCCAGAATTAGACAACGTGTTATCTACAAAGACCCCTAGATAGGGATGTAGCGAACCGCCGACAATGTGTTCGCGAACGCCGTTCGCGAACACCGGCAAAAAATGCGAACAGTTCGCGAACTTCAAACATCCGAAAATCGTTCGATTCGAACGATCGAAGGATTTTAATCGTTCGATCGAACGATTTCCGTTCAAATCGAACGATCGAAGCCATTGGATCGAATGATTTCATTCAATCCAATGGCTTCGATCGTTCGATTCGAACGAAAATCGTTCGATTTTAGCGATCGAATGGTCGAATGGTCGAACGATTTTGACGCGAACGCCTATTGGCGAACGTCGCGCGACGTTCGCGAACTTGCGGCGGACGCGAACAGTCGACGTTCGCGCGAACTAGTTCGCCGGCGAACAGTTCGCTACATCCCTACCCCTAGATCCTTCTCATTTAAGGAAACTCCCAACACACTGCCATTTAGTGTATAACTTGCATTTATATTATGTTTGCCAAAGTGCATAACCTTGCATTTATCAACATTGAACCTCATTTTCCAGTTTGCTGCCCAGTTTTCCAGTTTAGATAAATCACTCTGCAAAGTGGCTCATCCTGCATGGGACCTATAGTTCTGCACAATTTAGTATCATCTGCAAAAATAGAAACAGTACTTTCAATGCCCACCTCCAGGTCATTAATAAACAAGTTGAAAAGCAAGGGACCTAGTACAGAGCCCTGCGGTACTCCACTAACAACACTGGTCCAATTAGAAAATGTTCCATTTACCACCACTCTTTGTAGTCTATCTTTTAGCCAGTTCTCTATCCAGGTACAAATACTATGTTCCAGGCCAACATTCCTTAATTTAACCAGTAACCTTTTGTGTGGCACTGTATCAAATGCTTTAGCAAAGTCTAAGTAAATCACATCCACTGCCATCCCAGAATCGAGGTCTCTACTTACATTCTCATAAAAAGAAATTAACCGTGCTGGCACAAACTCATAGTATTATGATTTGCAATGAAGTCCAGTATCTTATCCTTTATTAACCCTTCGAAAAGCTTTCCTACCACTGATGTCAGACTAACTGGCCTATAGTTTTGAGGCTGAGAATGGGATCCTTTTTTGAATAGAGGCACCATATTAGCAATTCGCCAGTCTCTCGGCACTATGCCAAATCTCAATGAATCCTGAAAAATTAAGTAAAGAGGTTTGGCAATCACAGAGCTAAGCTCGCTAAGTACCCTGGGATGAATACCATCTGGCCCTGGACCTTTGTTAATCTTAACATGTTCTAGTCTCTTTTGAATTTCTTCATGTGTGAACCATGCATCATTAGTTGTATTACTAGAATTGGGACTGTTAAGAAGGAAACCTTCACTTACTGATTCCTCATTTATGTAGACAGATGAAAAATATGAGTTCAGAATCTGCTCTTTTATTTTGTTTTCATCAACCAGCTGACCCCCCTCTGATAGTAAGGGTCCCACTCCTTCCTGCTTCATTTTTTTACTATTAACATATTTAAAAAATAATTTTGGATTTTTTTTACTGCTAGCTGCAATATCCTTTTCTATAGCAATTTTGGCTTGCCTTATAGCTTCCTTGCATGATTTATTGGCCTCCTTGTACCTTATAAATGTTTCGGCTGTACCAGCTAACTTGAAAGCCTTAAAAGCATGTCTTTTCTTACCCACCTCAACACCAACGCTTCTATTGAACAAAAAAGGTTTTGCTTTGCAACGACGTTCCTTGCTTACAAGTGGAATATACTGACAAGTATATTTATTAAGCAGCATTTTAAAGACTTCCCATTTTTGTTCTGTGTTTAACCCTGTGAAAAGCATTTCCCACTTAATATGTTGCAGAGATGCCCTTATACTGTCAAAGTTTGCACGTCTGAAATTTAGTGTTTTAGTTACTCCCTTATAGAATTGCTTCTGCAACAGAATCTCAAAGGAGACCATGTCATTATCACTATTCCCTAAATGCTCACCCACACAAATGTTAGAGATGAGTTCAGTATTGTTAGTTATTACAAGATCCAAAAGAGAGTTATTCCTAGTAGGTTCCTGAATAGAGATGGCGCGAACTGTTCGCCGGCGAACTTGTTCGCGCGAACATCGGGTGTTCGCGCTCGCCGGAAGTTCGCGAACGTCGCGCGACATTCGCCATTTTGGGTTCGCCATTGTTGGTGCTTTTTTTTGCCCTCTCACCCCAGACCAGCAGGTACATGGCAGCCAATCAGGAAGCTCTCCCCTGGACCACTCCCCTTCCCTATAAAAACCGAAGCCCTGCAGCATTTTTTCACTCTGCCTGTGTGTGCTGAAGAGATAGTGTAGGGAGAGAGCTGCTGCCTGTTAGTGATTTCAGGGACAGTTGAAAGTTTGCTGGCTAGTAATCGTTTTGATACTGCTCTGTTATTGGAGGGACAGAAGTCTGCAGGGGTTTGAGGGACATTTAAGCTTAGGTAGCTTTGCTGGCTAGTAATCTACCTTCTACTGCAGTGCTCTGTATGTAGCTGCAGTGGGCAGCTGTCCTGCTTCTGATCTCATCTGCTGACTGCTGCAATAACAGTAGTCCTTGTAAGGACTGCTTTTATTTATTTTTTTGTTCCAATACAGAGCAGTATCAAGCAGATTACTAGCCAGCAAACTTACTATAATCTGTCCCTGAAATCACTAACAGCTCTCCCCCTACACTATCTCTTCCAAGCACACACAGGCAGATTTTTCAGATACATTTTTGCCCTTGATCCCCCTCTGGCATGCCACTGTCCAGGTCGTTGCACCCTTTCAACAACTTTAAAATCAGTTTTCTGGCCAGAAATGTCTTTTTTAGATGTTAAAGTTCGCCTTCCCATTGAAGTCTATGGGGTTCGCGAACCGTTCGCGAACCGCTCGCATTTTTGCGCAAGTTCGCGAATATGTTCGCGAACTTTTTTTCCGACGTTCGCTACATCCCTATTCCTGAACGAGCTGGAATAAAAAGTTGTCATTCAGCATATTTACAAACCTACTAGCTTTTTCTGTTTTAGCAACCCCATTACCCCAGTCAATGTCTGGATAATTGAAGTCACCCATAGCAACAACTTGACCCAGCTGTGAAGCCGCTTGTATCTGCAAGAGTAGCTGGGCTTCATACTTTTATAGCATACACCAATGATAATTATGTTGGCTATGAAATAGCCAACATACTGTTCTTCGAGTTCAGCTCGTTCTTCTTCTTAATATTATTATTATTGGCGAACCCCATTTTCTAAACGCTACTCCTCCTACAGTTTTAGGGGTGCAAGCGCCAAACTTTCCACACTTATTCCTCTTATAGCAAAGTACGTTGCTTGTGCTTTAATAAGCGATCCCACCCACCCCGCCCCTGTGGCGACCCCCCGACGACCCCTTTTTTCCCATTGACTTTGACAGGGAAAAATTTCAAATCGCCGCCACTCGTACAGTTTTGAAGATACAGTCCCCAAACTCCGACCACATATTGTTGATGTCACCCCGAATAAAAATAAGTATTTTGGGGGGGCACCCCAAAGTGGGCGGAGATACCAACGCCCAATGAAAATTTAGCAATTTTCTATACGCTACTCCTCCCAGAGGTTTAGGAGTACAATTCTGATACTTTGCACACTTGTTCGGCTCATACCCGAATAGGTTGCTTGTGCTTTGTTAAGCGATCCCACCCTCCGTGCCCCTGTGGCGACCCCCCGACGACCCCATTTTTCCCCATAGACTTTCATTGGAAAACTTGAAACTTTTGCCACTTGTACAGCTTTGAAGTTACACTCACCAAACTTGGGTCATTTAGTCATGAGGTGAAGCTGAAAAATTCTGTCCTATTTTGGGGACCCACCCCGCCCCTGTGGCGACCCCCCGACGACCCCTTTTTTCCCATTGAGATTGACAGGGAAAAATTTCAAATCGCCGCCACTTGTACAGTTTTGAAGATACAGTCCCCAAACTCGGACCACATATAGTTGATGTCACCCCGAATAAAAATAAGTATTTTGGGGGGGCACCCCAAAGTGGGCGGAGCTACCAACGCCCAATGAAAATTGAGCAATTTTCTAAACGCTACTCCTCCCAGAGTTTTAGGAGTACAATTATGAAACTTTGCACACTTGTTCGACTCATACTCGAATAGGTTGCTTGTGCTTTGTTAAGCGATCCCAACCTCGGTGCCCCTGTGGCGACCCCCCGACGACCCCTTTTTTCCCCATAGACTTTCATTGGAAAACTTGAAACTTTTGCCACTTGTACAGCTTTGAAGTTACACTCACCAAACTTGGCTCATTTAGTCATGGGGTGAAACTGAAAAATTCTGTCCTATTTTGGGGACCCAAAAAAGTGGGCGGAGCCGCAAACAACCAATCAGATTTTCCCTATTGACTTCAATGAGAAAATGTAAACGGCTGTAATTCTCACAGTATTAAAGCTAGAGCTCTCCCAAACTTGGCACCGTGGGTCACTGGGTGACTCGGCTAAAATTTACCTAAAGTGGGCGGAGTCTACAACAGCCAATCAAATTTCAGCCATTCAAATAAATAGGAAAATGTTAGACGGTTAATGGCAGGGTCCTCAAACTTGGCACAGTTGGTCACTGGGGGACTGGGATTAAAAATTAAGAAAAGTGGGTGGAGCCAAAACCAACCAATCAGATTTCTTTGATTGATTTTAATGAGAACAATTAAGAAGGCCGCCATTCTCTCAGTATTGATGTCAGGGACCTTGAATATCACAAATGTGGTCGCTGGGGGTTTCCACTTCAAGTTTAGAAAAAGTGGGCGGAGCCACCAACAACCAATCGAATTTCATTCATTGATTTTCAATAGAAAAAAATAAAAATGCTGCCATTTTTACACAAGAAATGACAGCATTCCCAAACTTTGGAATGTTAGTCACTGAGTGACTGTGGTTCACAATTAGGAAAAAAAAGGGGCGGGGCAACAACAGCCAATCAGATTTCAGCCATTGACCTTAATTAAAAATGATAAACTGCTGCTATTATCACGGTTTAAATGCTAGGTGTACCAAACTTGGCTCAATTACTCACTGGGTGACTGCGGTCAAAATTTAGGAACAGTGGGTGGAGCCAAAAACGGCCAATCAGTTTTCACCTATTGACTTCAATGTAAAATTTTTGATTACTGCCGTTCTCACAGTTTTAAAACCAGAGGTCCCAAACTTGGCACTGACCATGACTAGGTAACTGGGGTTAAAATTCAGAAAACTGGGCGGAGCTTAAGACAGCCAATCAGATTTCTTTGATTGATTTTAATGGGAACAATTAAGAAGGCTGCCATTCTCACAGTATTGATGTCAGGGACCTTGAATATCACAAATGTGGTCGCTGGGGGTTTCCACTTCAAGTTTAGAAAAAGTGGGCGGAGCCACCAACAACCAATCGAATTTCATTCATTGATTTTCACTAGAAAAAAATAAAAATGCTGCAATTTTTACACATTAAATGACAGCATTCACAAACTTTGAAATGTTAGTCACTGAGTGACTGTGGTTCATAATTAGGAAAAAAAGGGGCGGGGCAACAACAACCAATCAGATTTCAGCCATTGACCTTAAAGAAAAATGATAAACTGCTGCTATTATCACAGTTTAAATGCTAGGTGTACCAAACTTGACTCAATTACTCACTGGGTGACTGCGGTCAAAATTTAGGAAAAGTGGGTGGAGCCAAAAACAGCCAATCAGTTTTCACCTCTTGACTTTAATGTAAAATTTTGTATTACCGCCGTTCTCACAGTTTTAAAACCGGAGGCCCCAAACTTGGCAATGACCATGACTAGGTAACTGGGGTTAAAATTCAGAAAACTGGGCGGAGCTTAAGACAGCCAATCACATTTTACCAAACGCTATTCAATGGGAATATTTAAATTCCTGTCAATCTTACACTGTTAATGTAAGAGTGCTCAAACTTGGTCCATTTGGTGAAGGGGTGACTGGGATGCAAATTTTTAAAAGTGGGCGGAGCCAAAAATAGCCAGTTTGTTTGAATGGATTTCAATGGTAAAATTGGATTGGCTTTAAATTTCACCGTTTTAATCCGGATTCTACCGACTTTGTGTACTCTCTAGGCACCGGGGGTGACTGGGCAAGACACCTATAGCGTTTCATAGCCAACATCCCGTGGTTTCTTCAGAAACGACACCCTCTAGTTCTTTTTGTTACCTTTTCCCCAGTCAACATCTCTACCCAGAGTGATTCTACACCCTCACCAGTGCCAGCTATTTTTATTTCTTTAGCGCATGGCTTTAATTCAGGCTTTACATACAAACACACTCCTCCACCCTTTTTAATCCCTCTGTCCCTCCTAAAAAGGGTGTAACCATTTAAATTCACAATCCAGTCACATGTTTCATCCCACCAGGTCTCAGTGATACCAATTATATCATAATTTCTAGAGCATGCAATTAATTCCAGGTCTCCCATTTTTCCTGACAAACTCCGTGCATTTGCAGCATACAGCGGAGGTTACTACTTTTACTTTTGAAATTTGCATTACTTAGTGAAGAATTATACGTTAAGTTAGTATTATTCTGTTTTCCTTGTAACAGAGGGACCTCCTTAGCTGGTAAACTGTATGCTCCCCTCACTCCTCCCCCATGACCCCTTACTAACCCCACTGCCCCGTCTACCCTAGCTTCCCCATAATTCTTTATCTCATCCACCCCCCCTTGCCTAGTTTAAACACTCCTCCAACCTCTTAGCCATTCTTTCCCCTAGCACCGCGGACCCCCTTCCATTGAGGTGCACGACTGTATAGGTTGTACCCCAACAACTGTCACGACTGTATAGGTTGTACCCCAACTCATGAAATCCTGAAACAGCACCTAGATTTAGTTAACATGGAATGAAGTTACCTTATGATTTAAAACAGAAGGGATGCACATGTGTCTTCACTGTAAATAGCATGGTGCTTGTTATATTTTATCAGAAAAAGGAATGTGAGGTGACTGCATGGGATTGTATTTGAGTTACATAACACACACTGAACATATCATTTTAGATAATGATGCACAGGAAATACACTACATACCTGTACTTCATATTAAATCAAAGTTTAATTGGTTCCAGTACAATATTATGTTATCAATACAGCAAAACAAAACATTTGCAAACCAAGTGGTAGATTTTACATAGAAAAAGTTATGTTTTTAAAGGGAATTTGTCATTATTATTATTTTAATGGTGTCGTTTTTATTTGTAAATTACACTGTTTACACTGCAACTAATTCACTCTACCATGTAAAATTTAATTCCTAACCCAACAAGTTTTGTTAATATAACAAAAAAAATGTAGTTATATTGGTGATGTCATTCATCTACTGCATCTACTTTCCATATCCCACTTAATAACCACTTAACACCAAAAATGACCGGGCCACAAAGGGAAACAGAAGCAAAGTTTGGTCAATATGTTCAAAAGGTAGGTTTAACATTCTCTCTATTAGTAATTAACAGCACATAGGCTGGGTAGATTCATATAGTACATTAAATAAGATACATAAAACGTTTTTAATCAGACTGGAATAAGTCTTTGAAAATAATCTCACACCTTCCTTTTTTAGGGGGTAATTTATCAAACTTCAAATACAAAAATCACGAAAAATTCTGATTTTTTTTTGGAATTTATTATACCCTGAGACTGAAAAAGTGTGAATCCAAAAATCTGCCTTCTCTAAGCTGTCTGGGCCCTGTCAAAGTCAATGGCAAAGGCTCTATTTCAATATCATGCTCCGCACTGAGTGTCGGCCAAAAATCTGTTTTTTTTTCACATTTTATCGATTTTGGCAGGAAAATCTAACTTTTTGGTGGGAAATTAGACTTTTGGCAGGAAAACCAGACTTTTCCAGATTTTTTTGCCTGAACCGATTTTAGCAAGTTTTTCTATGATAAATAAGGTCCAATTACCAATTCCGATTCGGTCTTACTTTTTTAACAGAATTAATTAGATAAATAAGGCCCAGTGCTTCCACCAGAACTGAATCGCCAACATTGATTAAAACTACACAGGACCCAGTACCTGGACTCCAAAGGCATAGCTTTTCAGTGAGTTTGCCCTGGTGTTCATCTACAAAAACAGCATGTATGCCTTTACTCCATCTGTACTCTGTGCTTGAGCATTGAATTTTGCAACTATACAAAACCCATATGTAGTACATGGCATTTTTATAAAAATTATTTTCCTCAAGTGACAAGTACAAAAAGGGTACAAAACATGATTCAAATTTTGAGTTGAAGACAGCACTGTACTGCTAAGTAGCTGCTTTTCCCCGAGACACAAAACCAGTTTTTTATGTTTTTGTGTAAAAAGGTAAGTCATGCTAAACACAAAGCACATATATGGTTAATTATCTTTATTGATTGTATTGACAGTCAACTCAATTCCTCTAAGCATAATTTTGTACTTGTGCAGTTGTACTAACATTACTGCCAATTTTAACTTCGCAGTTACGTACAACAGAAAGGAATTTATTAAATGTGGTACAAGAATACATATGAAAATATTACATACAATATTTGCTTTCATTGTGATCATCTTCCATAATTTAACTGCACCTGGGTACTTAATACTGGAAATACATAGTCCTCTCAATTTTTGCAGATACATGCCTTTAAGGGAATAAACATGAGTATTCAATCCAAGAGCATTGCGTAAATCAGTTTAATCTGTTGAAAAAAGTACAAAGCATTCCAAAACTATTGGCACTTAAATATTTACATGAATATATTTACTGCTATTATGGAAACTCTTGCTTCAAGAGGTTTTGTAAAAAGTAAGTCCCAATCATGAAAAAGAAAAACAGAACATGTATGGTGCTACGTACAACAATGCCTTTATTGAAACATTTGTCAAAACCTATAATGGTACAAAAATACCCATGTAAAAATCTATGAGTAAATAGATTTGTTTATGCAAAAAACTATGAAATTATAATCAAATTCAAAATGGTGACGCAAATCACTATGGCACATAAAAATTTTAAATTTTTAGAAAAAAAAAATACATTTATGTGGGCTTTATTATACCCAAAGCTGCTACAAATTAGAATCCGATAATATGCCAGCTAAAACCTGTTCAAGTCATATAAAAGTCAATGGCAGATAGTCCTTTTTAAAATTTGGAACATGTTTTTTGATTTCATGATTGTTTCTGGCTGTTTGACACTGGGTTTTGTTTGATAATCCACTAAATTCAAGCTTTTAGGCAAGAATTTGAAAAAAATCACAATTCAAACTGTTGCATGATTTTGTTAAGACATTTCCTGTATGTACAATTATCATTTCGAATTTATTGTAAATTAAGCCCGATTGTGGTTGTGATAAAGGTCAAATTTCATTTTATATAATAGGAAAAATTTAGTTTTAATAAATAGCCTCCTAAATATTGATTGGTCTTAGTGAACCAGCCTCAGATCTTCATCTAGGGCGGCGGAGAGAAATACCAACTGGGGTTTTGGGCACAAATATAAAGTAATATATTTCTGTTGATTAAAAACTTATATTTCCCAATGGCCCTGTGCATTTTGTAACCCATATAGGCAGGAAAAGCATAGGGCCATTAGGAGATGTTCTTTTTTAATGTAAATCAATAAACAGAAATTTTTGTTTATATTTGTGGCCCATGGTTTTTCCAGTGTGATTGAAGCCCCCTGCATTGGTATTGCTGTTAAAAGATAGAAAGCATCACTTTTAGGGGCACATTTACTTAGGGTCGAATATCGAGGGTTAATTAACCCTCGATATTCAACTGCCGAATTAAAATGCTTCGACTTCGAATATCGCAGTCGCAGGATTTTGCGCAATTCGTTCGATCAAAGGAATAATCGCTTGATCGACCGATTAAATCTTCGATCAGAAAATTGTTAGCAAGCCTATGGGGACCTTCCCCATAGGCTAACATAGGCCTCTGTAGGTTTTAGGTGGCGAACTAGGGGGTCGAAGAAATTTTTAAAGAGACAGTACTTAGATTATCGAATGGTCGAATATTCGAACGATTTTTAGTTCGAATCGTTCGATTCGAAGTCGAAGGTCGTAGTTGAAGGTCGAAGTAGCCAAAAAAAACATTCGAAATTCGAACTATTTTTCCTCTATTCCTTCACTCAAACTTAGTGAATGGGCCCCTAAATGTTGTACTGCTTCAGAATAACATTTTCAGTGGGAGTTTGTAGCAATAATAGACAGGTTATCAGCTCCTTACAAGTTAAGAGGAAAAGCATAATAAAATGGATATAAAATTAAAAGAATTTTATTAAATTATCACATTTGCATGAAATAGCTGCAAAGTTTTACAAATACAAATTTCCTGATGAATTTGTACACATTAACTTCCAATTATGCATTATTTATAGATGCATTTTGCATATGGTTTACCATGACCCACTTTATCAATCTATTTATACATTAAAATCATTTACCATTAAAAAATATGTACTGTTGTACCAAGTCTATACACAGTGTAACCTTGCAGATCAAAGTTTAAAAAATTCCTTAGCTAGTTGGGGGAATTACTAACTGATTTAGATATTCACCCTCTAATAAGAAATAAAGAAAAAATACTAAATTTCAGAATAGCATACACTGTAGGTTTTAGATGGTGAACTAGGGGGTCGAATTTTTTTTTTAAAGAGACAGTACTTCGACTATCGAATGGTCGAATAGTCGAACGATTTTTCGAATCAAAGTCGTAGTCGAAGTAGCCCATTCGATGGTCGAAGTAGCCCAAAAAACCATTCGAAATTCGAAGTTTTTTTTATTCATTCCTTCACTCGAGCTAAGTAAATGGGCCCCTATGTGTTTCCAGAACATATGCTGACATAGTGGATGTAATGACTATGGTGCAGTGTCAGTACCAGGAAATTGTGTAGATCAAAAGAATAATTTGTCAATTTAGATTCCAAGCACAGAAGTGGGATTACTGTGACATGTCAAAAAAGGTATATTTTTACCAAAGATATTAGGTTTTCCAGTTGTACAACATAAGGCAAAGGTTAAGAATTAGTTCCATCTGTGCTCAATATACTTAATATTTTAAAGGTGAACAGATATCATTTGTAGTCATTTCTGTCATTAATAATTGGGCAGAACTAAAGGCAACATCTGTTGAGAGAAGGTTAACCAGGTAAAATGTTCAAGTTGACTGACATGCCATTACTAAATCAGGGAGTTTCCAAAAACACATTATTTTTACTTATAGTAGGTTATTGTTAATATAACCCATATATATTTCAAGAGAAGGTAAAGTATATACCCATAGATAGAAAAGCCAAGGATAATCCAATACCTGTAGTTTCACTCTGCACAATGGGCATGGTTGTTGGTGAATTTGTCATTTTGTGTTTAGTATCAGATTTAGGGTTTACAACTAAAATTAAACACATCGAGACACTGATTTTTTACAGTTTTATCTACATATTGGGTTACATAAGGGGCATATTTATCTAGGGTTGAATATCGAATAGAAAAAACCTCGAAATTCGAATTCAAAAAGACCAACTGAAATGAAGTCGAAGGTTTTTTTGGTCGAATAGGTCCGTTTTCGATCTAATGAGATTCATACGAATTGAAGGAATATCGCATTTGATTGAATTCGATTAAAAGTTCACCAATTGACTCCAAGTAGGTTCTAGGAGGTCCACCATAGGCTAAAACAGCAATTCGACAGGTCTTAGATGGCACATGGTTGAAGTCAAATTTTTAAAGAGACAGTACATGATAAATTTCAATATTCGAATTTTACATTTTTTTCAAATTCTAATTGAATTTGGACTATTCCCTAGTCGAAGTACGAAATTCAAATTTATTTAGTTCAAAGATTCACCATGACCTTTGATAAATCTGCCCTTTAAACTCTCAAATGATAGAGTTCATAGTTTATAGCTTAGTACTGCATGTTACACTACCAGCACTGATGTGGCTAAGCAGAAATACCCAGTTTCATTAAATGCTGCTAAAGATATATGTGGAAGACACAGTCAACAGACTCAGGATCACCCCAATAAAAACAATTATGGAAATTAAATCAAGCCAATTCAGTGCAATGATGTTGAATCGGCGCAATGGAATATTTTGAATTCCTGGCTTGGAGGCAAGTTTTGGTTGCATAAAAACCAGGTGTACTGCCAAATAGAGCCTCCTGTAGGCTGCCAGTAGGGATGGGCGTTTTTTTTCACCTTGTTTCGGCAAAAAAATGATGGCCATAAACTTGTATGCATCAAAATAAAAAGGCGCGCGTCAAAAAAAAATTTTGCCGCACAACAACATTTTTTTTTTGGGCATTGGCGACATTTCCCTGGCGAAACTGAATGGGTCAAATTTGCCCATCCCTAGCTGCCAGTCCAAACAGCCAGTAACATCCCTTATTTAACATCCCCATGGACTTTTTCATGCTTGTGTTGCTCTCCAACGCTTTTTTACATTTATAGCAATAAGTGTTGCTCCATTTTGTTTTATTTGTCCCTGAGTTCAAGAATTTTTTGGTGAAATGGGAAAGATTGCCGATAAAAACTAATCACTCACTGGTTGTTATGGGTTACTGCCCAGATGCAAATTTGCCCAGGGTTTATAAATGAGGCCCAGTGAGTATAAAATAAAATAAAAAAAATTAGCAACAACCCAACAATAAAAAGCAACAAAATAGTAGAAAAAAAATGTATTTAGAGGATTACAAACTTAAGATCCTTTATCTTTAAGTGCAATGACAAATAAAAACTCACAAAGGAAAATGTAAAATATGAAGTGGCAGTGAATTAGATCATGGTTTTGATCATATATGCTTGTCACTAAACATTGCATAGCCAGGAAGCTCAACAATGTTGCCATAGAACAAACAATGGAATTCTCCAGTGTAATAATGTCCCAGACTGTGCGATGTCATATCATATGAATACTAATATTAAGCAGGGTCCTGAAATACTGTTGTTGCAAGGGGCCACTTTTACTGGTTAGACCATATCCGATCTGAGTATGGCTATAGACTCCCAAATTGGTCTCTGCCCCTTACCCCTAAAGGAAAGGTCCCTAGCTCTTGAGAAACAATCCCCTTAATGTTGTAAAAGTGACATTATTCCTTGCAGGGATTCATAAACAATTCATAACAATAAAAAAATGAAAAAACTCACTTTAAAGGGCACGTCTATATTTTCTCGTTTCCCAACACCTCCTATCAGCCTTCTGGGAGCTGATATTTGGAATCGTAGTCTGATGACGGGTTTGAGTTACATATGAAGGGATTACTCAATGGCTATTAACCCCCCCCCACTATGTGTAGGAAGCACAGACATAATCCCAGTGACTTACTATTACCAACTGCTTTTTCAAGACTAGGGAAGATAGTGAATAGTGATTGTGCCAGCCTTCATGTGATATCAGGGACAACTAGATAGTAGGTAGTCAGTTCAACCGGCTGCTGTCCCTGGGATGTGCTGCATGTCGGCTCTGGTAGGCTGATAGTTAGCAGGTGTTGGGAAACGAACCCCGCTTATGCACATAGCCTAACAGCTAGGGATTACATATTGTTTTGTTTTTTAAATATCCTGAGCAAGAAGGTGCTATATATTTCTTTAAAATATATCTGTGTCTGTATGCGTCTTTTAAACAGAATCAATTAAAAGCTACGTTTTATTATTACGTTTTCTGTCATTAGGACGATACATTTAAAGAGAATATAGGGGTGCCCTTTAAAGTGAGTTTCTTTTTCTTTTTAAATAATTTTATGGTACCCCCAGTATAGGCACTGGTATTTCAATCCATATACATATATGGGACCTGTTTTTCAAAATGCTTGGGACCTGGGATCTTTCTTTAAGTTGAATCTTCATACCTTGAAGGGTTTGTTCACCTTTGAACTTTTAGGGGCAGATTCACTAACGCACCCTTCGCACCACTTCGCCAGATGAAAATGCGCTACGAATATGCTAATTCAGAAGTATGCAAAGTTTTGTCAAGGGCGTTGAACGCTGGCAACTTTTTGCTATTGTTACTTCGGCTAGGCGAGCATTTCATAGCGAAGATGCGCTAGCGTTCATTTGTGCCTACTGAAAATTTTAGAGAGACTGAAATATGAATAGAAGAGGCTCTAAATAGAAAGGTGGGTAATAAAAAGTAGCAATAACAATACATTTTACAGAGCATTTTTTTTAGATTCGGTCAGTGACCCCCATTTGAAAACTGGAAAGAATCAGAAGAAGAAAAAGGCAAATAATGAAAAAACTATTTTAAAACAGTCTATGGGTCTATGGGAGATGGCCTTCCTGTAATTCAGAACTTTCTGGATAATGGGTTTCCGAATAACGGATTCCATACCCATATAGGGTTTCATAAACAACACTATTGCATTCTCAAAAAAGTTTTAGTCTGGTATATAAAAGATCGTTACATCCACAAAATGTCAAGATCATATGAGATTGTTATAGAAGACATTTTTACCATACTCTCAGTACAAATGTTGTACTATAGATTTCAGATAAGATTTGATAGGCATGTATATATGATATGAAGCTATAATATGATAAACAAAAATATGGTGTTGATGTATAAATGAGTCTGGGCTGTCATTAACTAATATTCTATTGAAGGTATATGTATAGAGTTTCTAAGCCTGCCTTTAATTGAGAGCTGTTAAATAAAGCCCAGTAAAATGGAATTCTTCTGTTACTGAAACAAAAATTACATATACTGAGCAAATCAAACAAAGCAGTTATTTGGTGAAGGCAATGTGGTGGACATGACATGACAAGCAAAATTCTGAAATTCTCAAATAGATCCAACTAAAACATTTTAGGGGTACAGGTTGATATGGCACTAATGGTGTACAGGTATGGGATCCCTCCAGAAACCTGTTATCCATAAAGTTCACAAGTTCATCTCCATTAGATTCCATATAATTAAATCATTAAAGAATGTTTTCTGTAATAACAAGAAATCACCTTGTACGTGTTCCATTCTAAGATATAGTTGATTCTAATTGCTGGTAAAACAATCCTATTGAGTTTATATATATTTAAATTATTTTTAGCAAACTTAAGGTATGAAGTTACTAATTACATAAAGACCCCTTATTTAGAAAAGCCCTAGTCCCAAACATTCTGGATAACCGGTCCAATTCCTATTTTAGTTTAGCTATTTTGATCTAATAGTTTTAACATATAAGGAGGTTCATGCCCCACTATTTAGTTTATTATTATTTATTGATTGATTTAGCTGACCACAACAGCACTCTTTCATATTCATTGTATCTGAAAATAGTAATTTTTCTGGCATAAATATATATTATATAAGGCTTCTGTCATTTGTAGAGGATCCTCTGTGGACATTTTTCCACTGGCAGAGAAATGCTTGTGACCACCCGACACTGCGGGGGTTATTTATTAAAGTCTGAATGCCAAAAACTCAAAATATTTCGAATTTTTTGTGGAATTTTTTTTTACCCCGATGGTATTAAAGGGTTGTATTACGAATTCATGTGAGTTTTTTAAAACTCCAATGAACTCGAAATTCGACCAATTGAAATTTATTATAAAAATTTAATTTTGTGAACTCGGGTGAATAGGTTCGACCCGAAAACTCAAATCAAATACGATTCGAATTTTTACAACTCGATTTGAGTTTTTTCTCCAAAAAAAATTGAATGCCATTTACTAAAACAGCTATTCGGCAGGTTCAAGTTCTTAAAGGGCCAGTATATGATAAATCTCAAAAATCAAATGAAAATTTTTTGAAAAACTCGAATCAAATTTTAATAGTTCACTAGTTGAATTTGACAGTTTTGACTTGAATTTGAGTATGTTTTGAATTTTTTCAGTTTTTTCTCAGCACAGGAAATGTGTGCTGCAAGCTACTCATGTTTATCGCAATCACCTGTCCTTGTACACAGATTTTGCTAACACTTGAGCATTTTTGAGCTGAAATCTTCCCTGCATGCTCAGAGACAGATTGTCAGGCCCTTACCGTTTGCGCACGTCCGTGCGTTCCAGCGTGCGTTCCAGCGTCATCATGGAGGACGCGCGTCGACGCGGGCGCGCGTCCGTCGCGACGTAATGACGCCGACGCAAGCGCGCCAAACGTGCGCAGCGTCTGACGCCGGCGCTGGTATTTCTGTCCGCTCCGAATTCCTCTCAGTGCTCGGACATCGCTCTAAGCTGTTGTAAGAAGCCTTTGAATTATTCAACTTGAAATACTGGTTTTGACCCTTGCTACTGCTTTCGACTCTTCTTCTGTGACAACCCTTGGTACCTCGCTGGATCTTCTGACTCCTTGTTGCCGACTTCTGCTTCTCGTTTGACCACGCCTTTGCTTGAACCCTGGTGCCTCGCTGAACTGATTTCCTGTTGCCAAACCCTTGCCTGCCTCTGATTACGGTCTGTGGTTAACCCTTGATTGACTGTTGCTTTTGAACCTCTGCCTGCTTATAACTAAGTCGTGTTTAACTGACCAAATTGAACCTGTTTACTTGCTGGCAACCTACTTCTGTCTTCACGTCGCTACTGGGAAATACCAACTCCTGTGGCATTACACCCAAACCGCTGTGCCATTCTCAACGTACTGTTGTATCCTGCATCTTCGCTCACGGTACATTCCGGCACAAGACTCCACACTTCACTAGCCACAGGCTCCCATACTACACCCCCATTGGTCTCCCTAGTCCCCAGCCAAGGGTGTATTAGTGGGGGAGCCGTAAGGGTTGCCTTCTTACCACGCCAGCTCCAGCTTCTCCTCATCCGTGGTTCCGCCTGGTTCAGTAAGTGTGACAGTATGTCCGAGCCATATCAACATGAACCACTGGAGGAAGCTGGCATTCTAGAGACTTTGTCCCAGCAAATGTCGGTTTTGACCAGAGCTGTACAAGATTTGCAAGGTGGTTACCAGGACCTCCGTGCCCGCTTAACCGATCTTCCTGCTGATGAGGCTGGGGCATCCTCTCCCGGACGTCTGGAGCCGAAGATTTGTCTACCAGAGAGATTTGGTGGGTATCGCAAGCAATTTCGGTCCTTTCTAAATAGCTGTAAATTGTTGTTTGCTATGAAGCCTAGAACCTATCCCGATGAAAAAGTCAAGGTGGGAGCAGTCATTTCTTTTCTGCAAGGCGAACCCCAAACTTCGGCTCATCGCCTGCTGGAATTGAATAGTCCCCTCCTGAAAGATGTAGAGACTTTCTTTGCCACTATGGCATCTTTATATGATGATCCGCAGCGTCCAGAGACCGCAGAAGCTGCCTTACATGCCCTTACACAGGGGAAACGTCCAGTGGAGGACTATGCGGCTGAATTTCGAAGATGGGCGGTCGACACGACTTGGAACGAGTCTGCCCTCAGACACCATTACCGAGTGGGGCTCTCAACTCAGTTAAAGGATGAGCTGGCTCGAGTAGGTGTTCCGGTGGCTTTAGATGAATTAATTCTACTCACCATTCAACTCGACAGACGCCTAAGAGAAAGAAGTGCTGAGAAGTCTCCTTCATCTGTATCTCCTGTATCCTGGATGGTCCCAAGGGCACCCCTTCTGGGTACCTCGGTTGCTCCTCCCTCTGTTTCAGCAGCCGAGCCAATGCAACTTGGTTTGACTCGTCCCAGCTTGACTCCGGAGGAAAGGCTTAAGAGAAGACGCCTGAATTTGTGTCTTTATTGTGGTGCTGCTGGACATTTGCTGCGGACTTGTCCCCTTCGTCCTGATGGTAACATTTTTTCTACAGACTGTGGTACTAAATTTTCTGTTCAGTCTAAAGACATACACATTTCTCTTTTGCTCTTTCTGCAGTGGACAAGAAGACGAGTGCAAGTCTCGGCGATCATTGATTCTGGGGCTAGTGGTTGCTTCATCGATTCTACCTTTGCCCGCAAGCATGACATTCCTTTGCGCCCTAAGTCCAGATTAGTGATGGTTCGGATGGCGGACGGCTCACCCCTCAGTTCTGGACCTGTTTCGCTAGAGACTAAACCTCTAAATGTGTCAATAAACGGGTCACATCATGAAATCCTTAGTTTTGACGTGGTTCCTTCGCCTCTGTTTCCAGTTATTATTGGGCTACCGTGGTTAAGGGTTCATAACCCATTTATTGACTGGGGCTCTGGAAAGTTATCTTTGTCTTCTTCCTTTTGTGTTAAGAATTGTGTCCAAGTGAAGCCATCCTCTTCTCAGCAAGCCTTAGTTTGTGTGACCAAAGATAATCGAGACATATTAACTTTGATTCCAGCTGCGTATCATGAATTCTTAGATGTTTTTAATGAAGAACAAGCTGACATTCTTCCTCCTCACCGGCCTTACGATTGCCCTATTGACTTATTACCTGGTTCACCCATTCCATTTGGTCGCATTTTTCCCCTTTCTGAACCTGAGCTTAAGGTATTACAAGAGTACATTGATGCAAATCTCGAAAAAGGGTTTATCAGACCCTCTACTTCTCCAGCTGGGGCAGGAATTTTTTTCGTGGAGAAGAAAGACAAGTCATTGCGCCCCTGCATTGATTATCGGGATCTGAATAAGGTCACCATCAAGAACAGGTACCCGCTTACCCTTATTCATGAACTTTTCCAGAGATTACGTTCTGCAACTATTTTTTCGAAACTAGATTTGAAAGGGGCCTACAACTTGATTCGTGTGAGAGAAGGGGATGAATGGAAGACGGCTTTCCGAACTCGATATGGACACTACGAGTATCTGGTTATGCCGTTTGGGTTGTGTAACGCGCCCGCAACGTTCCAACACTTCATTAACGACATTTTTCGGGACATCTTGGACTCTTATGTTGTGGCATATTTAGATGACATTTTAATCTATTCTTCCTCTTTAGAAGAACACCGCAGACATATGCGGGAGGTTTTTCTTCGTCTTCGTGCACACTCTCTGGTGGTTAAAGCAGAAAAATGTGTGTTTGAGAAAGAACAAATTGAATTCCTGGGCTTTGTCATCTCTACTGGTGGTGTGGTCATGGATGCAAAGAAGGTTTCAGCTATCCTGGATTGGCCAATTCCAAAGGATCGCAAAGCAGTTCAGAGATTCATTGGGTTTTCCAACTTTTATCGTAAGTTTATACGAAATTTTTCTGGTATCATCAAACCTCTTACTGACCTTACCAAACAAAAGATTAAGTTTCAGTGGTCGGTGGCGGCACAATCAGCCTTTGATCGCCTGAAGGAAGCGTTCACCTCAGCTCCAATTCTCGTTCATCCGGAACCATCTCTTCCTTTCATTGTAGAAGTGGATGCATCAGAAGTTGCAGTGGGAGCTGTCCTATCTCAACGATCTATTCCACAGGGGTCGTTACATCCAGTAGCCTTCTTTTCAAGGAAATTGTCAGGAATGGAACAAAACTATGATGTGGCTGACAGAGAATTATTATCTATCAAGTGGGCCTTAGAAGAATGGAGGCACTTTCTGGAAGGTGCGGCGCATCCAGTTTTGGTTCTTACCGACCATAAGAATTTAGAGTACTTACGCTCCGCCAAAAGACTCAGACCTAGACAAGCTCGTTGGGCACTTTTCTTTTCCCGTTTTCAGCTCCACATAACCTATCGTCCGGGATCAAAGAACATTAAAGCTGATGCACTGTCTCGGATGTTTTCGCAAGAGTCCTCCCAGTCCTTTGAAGCCAACCCGGTTCTTCAGCCAAAATTTTTTCTTTTACTGCAGAATTCTTTTCTTCAAATAGTGAGAGAATGTTGTACTCCGAATTCCATTCCCAGTAACCCGATATTAATAGCCCAAGATGGGTTGTTTTATTTCAAGAACAGACTTTTTGTGCCATCGACTCTCAGGGTAGAAGCTTTAAGTTTGGTTCATGATCTTCCACTCGCAGGACATTCTGGGTTTCGTAAAACTCTTGATTTGGCACGACGTCATTTCTGGTGGCCCACGTTGGGAAGCGATTGTGCAAAATTTGTACGCTCCTGTGAGATCTGTGCTAGATGCAAAGGAATCTCCTCCAAACCTTTAGGTCTCCTTCATCCTCTACCTGTGCCAGATCGTCCCTGGAGCTCAATTTCAATGGATTTTATCACAGATCTTCCACATTCTGAAGGTTGTTCTGTTATATTTGTAGTCGTTGATAGACTGTCCAAGATGGCTCATTTTGTTCCCCTCTCTAGCATTCCTTCAGCTTCTGCATTGGCCAAGACGTTTATTCAAGAGATCGTTCGCTTGCATGGAATTCCGAAAAACATCGTCTCAGATAGAGGGGTGCAGTTTACATCAAGATTTTGGCGAGCACTATGTGAAGGTTTACGCATTGACCTATCCTTTTCTTCTGGTTATCATCCCCAAACAAATGGCCAGACAGAGAGGACGAATCAGACGCTAGAACAATACCTGCGATGTTTCTCGTCTTTTCTTCAAGATGATTGGTTCTCACTCCTTCCTCTAGCAGAATTTGCCTACAACAATTCCATTCACTCCTCCACCAAACAGTCTCCTTTTTTTGCCAATTTTGGGTTTCACCCAACGATGATTCCCGGGATTTGTCAGACGGTTTCAGTTCCGGCGGCTCAAGAGAGACTTCAGTTTTTATCATCTAACATTGAGACCATTCGCCAAAATCTGCAAAAAGCTCAGTCAAACTATAAATTCTTCGCTGACAAGAAGAGAGCTCCGGATCCAGGATTTAAGGTGGGGGACAAGGTTTGGCTTTCAACTAATAACCTCAAGATTAGTTGTCCTTCTAGAAAACTGGCCCAACGTTTCATTGGTCCTTTTAAGATCATTCAGAAAATTAATGCTGTTGCTTTCAAACTTGCTCTTCCAGAAACCTTGAAGGTTCATCCTGTGTTTCATACAGCATTACTAAAACCTGTGGTTCCGAACCAGTTTGTGGGGAGAAGATCTTTTGCTCCTGATCCTGTTGTCATTTCAGATCACGAGGAATATGAAGTTGAATCCATTCTGGACTCCAGGGTTAGAGGCAAGAAGCTTTAATACCTAATTAAATGGAAAGGGTATGGGCTAGAAGAAAATTCGTGGGAACCCGCTTCACATCTTCATGCTGCTGACCTTGTAAAAGATTTTCATCGAAAATTTCCAGCCAAGCCCTCTCAAATTCACGTCCAGAGGCCGCTCCTAAGGGGGGGGCAATGTCAGGCCCTTACCGTTTGCGCACGTCCGTGCGTTCCAGCGTGCGTTCCAGCATCATCATGGAGGACGCGCGTCGACGGGGGCGCGCGTCGACGCGGGCGCGCGTCCGTCGCGACGTAATGACGCCGACGCAAGCGTGCCAAACGTGCGCAGCGTCTGACGCCGGCGCTGGTATTTCTGTCCGCTCCGAATTCCTCTCAGTGCTCGGACATCGCTCTAAGCTGTTGTAAGAAGCCTTTGAATTATTCAACTTGAAATACTGGTTTTGACCCTTGCTACTGCTTTCGACTCTTCTTCTGTGACAACCCTTGGTACCTCGCTGGATCTTCTGACTCCTTGTTGCCGACTTCTGCTTCTCGTTTGACCACGCCTTTGCTTGAACCCTGGTGCCTCGCTGAACTGATTTCCTGTTGCCAAACCCTTGCCTGCCTCTGATTACGGTCTGTGGTTAACCCTTGATTGACTGTTGCTTTTGAACCTCTGCCTGCTTATAACTAAGTCGTGTTTAACTGACCGAATTGAACCTGTTTACTTACTGGCAACCTACTTCTGTCTTCACGTCGCTACTGGGAAATACCAACTCCTGTGGCATTACACCCAAACCGCTGTGTGTATCCTGCATCTTCGCTCACGGTACATTCTGGCACAAGACTCCACACTTCACTAGCCACAGGCTCCCATACTACACCCCCATTGGTCTCCCTAGTCCCCAGCCAAGGGTGTATTAGTGGGGGAGCCATAAGGGTTGCCTTCGTACCACGCCAGCTCCAGCTTCTCCTCATCCGTGGTTCCGCCTGGTTCGGTAAGTGTGACACAGATACAGTGAAACCTCAATTTTACATCCCCTGTTTTTTTCCTCATTTTATACCACTTTTTGTGCGCCCACTAATATACAATGCATTTCTCTGATTTTACATTTTCCTGAATTTTACACCATTTTTTCTGGTCCCTTGAAAAATTTAAAATGGGGGTTTTTAATATAACTGTTATTAAAGTAAATATCAGGAATTAAGCACAGGGTCAAACAGTCATGGAAGTTTCATTGCCAGAGGAAAAAAGTTCAGTGAAGGATCAGCTACTGTATCATTAGCCTAAAGCTTAAGTATGGGTGGAGATTTGTTTAGGCAAAAGATAAAAGGTGGCACAGCAGAACTAATAACTAATATGTTGCAGTAAAAATGTCACATGAGCTTCAAAGAGTTTATTACATGTGCAGTAGAGAAAAAAAATATAAGTAAAAGTATACGTTTTTTAAATACACCTAAGTGAGAGTTCCAAAGAGAATCCTGTAAGTGCATGACTAAATGCAGCATGTTGTGTGTTAAACCAAAAAATGTAATGAAACATAACTCAGATATAGTGATGTGTGAATTTCTCCTGTTTCACGAAGAATTTTGACAAAGGCCTTAAAGTAAAGTTTTTTGGTGCCTGTGAGTTTTCGCACGCGAATTTCACATGAGTTTTGTGAAATGAGGAAATTCGCCACAAATTCACGCCTGGCAAATTTATTCACCCATCACTAGTCAGGTATATAATGGAATCAATTAGCTGATACATTAAATGCATAAAACACACATATGTAAGGAAGAAAACAATAATAAGTAATTCACTTAGTTGCAGACAAGCCCCTATAGATCCAAAAAACTGAGGATTGAAAAAGAAAAGTCATATATGAAATTATTATTTATAAACCTAATTTAAAAAAAGATTAAAACAATATGTTCTCTCTGATATGTGGAGGTAAATCACATTATAAGGGAGCAGAAAAGCTGTTACAAGTAGTATGTCATGCTAGTCAGGTGCACATTAGATCCCATGTAGAAATGCAAGTTGAAGAACACCAAACTTAAAGCACTTACTTTACTTAGTAAGTTCCTGTTCCTTACATCTGCCCTACTGCCTTCTTTGTATAAAACTCTCATTGATGGGATATTAGGTCCTTATGTTGCAGCTATCCTGCTATTGCTGTTTCTGTTGAGGCTGCCAATCTGACTGACGATAGCTCCCAGCTACTTGAACCTCTGGTATATTGAATGACTTCTTTCTTCTGTGGCTTTTAGAGTTCCACTTTGTGGTATGCGAGCCCCATTATGACACTGAAATGCTTTGCAGAATTATATTCCTGGTAGAACCATTCAAATTAGACAGGGGAAATGGCTGAGACCAGATGAAGAGCGATATATAGAAGTAAGGGCACGTTATAGACATAACACAGTCATTCCTCCTCGGAAGATAAGACCTGTTGGAAAATTGACTGGTAAAAGGTCCATCCCTCATTCAAGCGATGAAGCTATTCATGACAAGCTGCAAAATAAATTATGAAACAAAGGCAAAAATATTGTGGTGCAGATATTTACTCTAAACCAGGATAAATTAAAATATGATTATATATGCCAGGTCTAGGTGCATTCTAAAAAGACTATTACTTAACTTTAAAAAGAAGAAAAGTAAATAAAAAACTGTCTTCATGTAATAGAAGCTGTTTCTGATTTACTGTGAAACCTCATGTGCCAAACTTGTTGTAGTTGCATCAAATGATTAAGTAACTGAAGCTAACTAATATATTGCTAACAGCAGCCAAACACTCATTGTTCAAGTTCTTCCCAAAGGTAAACAAACCATATAAATCATTTCAAGCACATTGATTTACTGGAATGCATGGCTTTTCTTTATTCCAGTGCATAAATGATAATAATGCAGCTGTGATATATAATTACAGGTATGGAGTCTATTGCCTGGGGCCAAACAATCAGATCAGTTCATTGTGGCCCACTTGTTGGTGTTGATTGTTATGTGTTGCCAGTTTAATTTAACCCTTTTTATCCTGTAAAATATGGCAGGAATAACCCACGTGTAAGCAAGATATAAATACAAGATAAAGAGAAATAGCATATGAGCCCTTGACACACACTACATATAACTCACCCAGTCATCTTTATATTGTATTATATTTACTAAATATATATAAATGTATGTATTATATTATTTATATATATATATATATATATATATATATATATATATATATATATATATATATATATATATATATATATATACACACACACACATATTTATTTTTTATATATATATATATATATATATATATATATATAATATTCCCGAAGGACCCACACTCCATTTTCTTGTGAAAAAATGGGGACCGAAACATCGGATATGCACTTCACCCAGAAATAAATCCGGTAAGAGTGCATACACTGGACTTTGAGTATATATAGATATGCAGTTATGCAGTTAATCCACTTCAGCAGAGGAGTCAGTAATATGTTTTCCGTAAATACAAATTCAGTTATTATACCATCAAATTATTCTTTAATGACACAGTTGTGAAACTGCAGATACAAGCCTGTAGTACCAAGAAGTAGGCATTCCTATAATGACATTGATGCCAGGCTTCCAAGCTGTGTCCAGACTGCAAGCAATAATGATCATATGAATGATATAAATGATTCTACATTAAATATAAATGGCTGTGTTGGGAGGCTCCAATCCACAGTCAGCAAGGAGGGTGCACTTCCAACCTACCTTTCTAAGCTCCCGTATAAAGCCAGGGACTCAAATTATTAAGAACACATGCTGAATGTCAAAATGGAAAATTCCTTGGAATTCCATTGCACTTTATTATGCCATTATTTCATTTAATTATTTGGTGTCAATACACTGGCAAAAATTTTCTATGGACTCAAGGTTAATGGCATTTGTATGCCAAAAAGAACCCCACACTTGTGTTTGTTCTGCTTAAAATGGGCATGGCAGAAAATCCATTTGGGTGATGACTGCTGGGATGTGAATATGGTCATTAGTGGTGGTTAAATATGGGCTCCCACGTGATCAGATTTTTGACTAGGAAGACCAACTTTTCTTAATGTTCCAGATTTGTCCAATAACTTTGGTGATCTGGTCAAATGAGCAGATCTATTTATGCATGGCCAGTAGTGATGAGTAGGGATGTAGCGAACTGTTCGCCCGAACTTCGACTGTTCGCGTCCGCCGAATGTTCGCGAACGTCGCGCGACGTTCGCCAATTGGTGTTCGCGTTCGATTCGAAGTAAAATTTCGTTCGACCATTCGATCGCTAAAATCGAACGATTTCCATTCGTTCGAACGATTATAAGCATTCGATTGAATTAAAATCATTCGATCGAATAGCTTCGATCGTTCGATTCGAATGAAAATCCTTCGATCGTACGAATAAAATCCTTCGATCGTTCGATCGAACGATTTTATCGAGCGTTCGAAGTTCGCGAACTGTTCGCGAACTGTTCGCTTTTTTGCCGGTGTTCGCGAACGGCGTTCGCGAACACATTAACGGCAGTTCGCTACATCCCTAGTGATGAGCGAAATTTTTCGCCCAGTTTTACCATGAAAAAGATGCACAGAAGCTTCAATTGGTAAAAAAAAATTGTTGCTCATCAAAATTATTTGTCGCCCATAAACTTCAATGCATTTGGGGAATTTTTTGGCACTTCGCAAATTTTTGGTGAAGTTATACTGGTCAGATTTGCCCAATCAATTTGTCGCGCCGGCATCCAATATGATGCGCCGGAGTCCACATGTCGCACCACATTAATTAATCGCTAGGCTCTGCAACCCAGTTCAAGTCTGTCCAGAACCGGCCCATGGCTCTGCCGTTGGGGACCCCTGCCTTAAGAGATAGTGTATGTAGAAATATTCTTTTTTCTTCCTCAAGGGCATTACTGTGTTACTTTTTACATAAAATAGAACAATTATTTGTCATGCTATCAACTTGAAAGCCAAATATATTTTAAAATATGCTGATACAGTCTAAGTGCAGACTCGGAGATATAATAAGCCCTTGGGGGCAGGGGCGTTACTACAGAGGAAGCAGACCCTGGGGCTGCAGGGGGGCCCAGGAGGTACAGGGGGCCCCATGAGGCTCTCATTGATGAGCAATTTGAACATATATTGGTAAAACAGGACAAACACTGGATATGTTGGGGGCCCTAAAATTAATTTGCTGTGGGGCCCAGCAACATCTAGTTACGCCACTGCTTGGAGCGTTAGATCTGACCCACAGGTTTACAGTAAGAAAGCAATACCAAAACAGCAGTTCTGCTGTACTTTCTTTGACATACCAAAGGTGTATTAGAGAAATAATTGATCCTCTTATGCTGTAAAGAAAGAAAATTGATTTGTATCAAATTAAGTTTTGGTTAAAAAATTAAAACCAGTGTACAGTATCCAGTATTTTCATTTCTAATGAAATTTTTGTTAGTGCTTTAATATTCTAGCTTATATTTTTTATTTTTTATTATTACCCACTAAGCCCTACATCTAATAAATGTGGCTTGTGCTGAAACTTTCCACCTGTGTATGGCTTATTGTGCATTCTTAGAATATTCTTTCAATAGGGGGCAGAAGAAAATAGACATCAAATTGCTTTGCCCAAGCTCTGCTTTTCCCCCGAGGGGCATGGCAACCAGCCAAGGAAGCATAACTTCGAATTTCTAAGAACAAGATATTTTATGTTCTTTTGCTTAAAGCTCCAATAGAGAATAGACACTGCGTGTTTTCCCTACCAAAGAAACAACGGTGAATAAGTGGGACAGAGGGGAAGAAAAGGACACATAACAGATTATCTGTCTTGTGCTTACAATCATGCCTTGTTTGAAAGAAAATTATCCCCTCAGGCACACAACATGACCCAGAATGCATTAATATTTTTTGGCAGAGTAAGAAATGACATGAGCCAAAAACCATGAGTGTTTGCCTAAAAGGTCATTTTATTGTTACTGCATGTGGCTGCACATCTTCTAGAGATCCCTTTTTTTGTTCTTAGCGTTTCGTATTCAATTAAGCTGCACAGCTACACTGCAATTAATTGTTAGGTGACCTCAAAAATGGAACACTGCTTTTATTGTTTGATTAAACACAGATTATTCATTGATAATAGATAATCAGGGGTGTAACTGCAGAGGAAGCAGACCCTGTGGCTGCAAGGGGCCCAGCATGTATAGGGGTCTCCATGAGACCCTAATTAATGAGAAATGTCTATATTGGTAAAACAGGATAACCTCTGGATATGTCGGGGGCCCTGAAATTAATTTGCTGTGGCCCAATAACATCTAATTACACCACTGCAGATGGCAGGAGGGGGGAGGCATATAGACAACCCACTCCCTGCCCATCCCCTAAATTCAGTGTCTTCCAATCCCACAAGCTAGTGGCAAAGGCCTCAACTGAGCCCTGTCCTTACAGTCTGCTCAATGGCAGCACCCCATGACGGCTCAATGGCAGCACCCCTTGACAGCACATTGGCAGAAGTCATCTGTGTGCCACCCCACACCTGCCCCAGGGCAGAAACTTGATAATCCCTTTTCGATTGTGCTTTGTAATGTCATTGCATTGACTGAATAGATAGTCTGAGTTGTTTCACACATGGGGGCATATTTATTATGCTGTGTAAAACAAAATTCAAAGAAAAAAATGGTGTTAAAAATGTGGAAAATAATGGGGACTTTATCAAGGTGTATTTTATTTTACACCATGTGGACCTCAGATTTGCCCCTGTTATTTTACAAACGCTTCAGATCTTTGTGAGTAAGTACTGGCAGAAGTCGCTCTAAGACAAACACATTAAAAATTACTCCTGGCAAGCCTGGCAATGTATAATGAATAATGTTGCGGTTTTTAACACAGGATAATAAATCTGCCCTAATATGCTATTGCACACATGCTGTTGCTTGGTCTTGTTTCACATTAGAAGTGAGATGGAGCTAGAAACCTTGGAGTCCTGGGTCAGTCAACGACTTTGCAATCACCCCATAAGAAGCAGTGACAGTTTTCTGAAAATTGACATTTGCTTAACATACAGTTCAGTGTATTGCCAGTTTAAGATTAACAGTTGTGCCCTGACTACAATAAGCTTTATCCAGTAGCTGCAAACTTTTAAAGGTGACTTAGGTAATTCTGAACAGTTCAGTTGCACATGCCCCAGACCTTCCACCTAGGGAAAAGACCAAAAGATTCTTGCATAAATACATTTATCAATTGTAATTAAATATGTTATTATGTTATAACTAAATATGTTATTATAATATTTGATTAATTGTACGAAACATGGTAAACATTATGTTGGTCATACCAATTGTATGATGAAAAAAAAAATTTTTGAACATATAAACTTTAATGAGTATTTGACTGCAAAACTTTTTTTTTCAAGGACCCACTGTATGGTTTCAAACTCGAAAGCCCGGGTTTGAACAGAGGGGGGAGGTAAGTGACAAGGAGGTTTGTCCAAATTGGGAATTGTGTATATGATGGCAGGTATATAGCACCCAGGCTGGGGTTTTGGCTCCTTTAAATCTACAGGGTAAGGACCCTTACTCACGGGTATTTAATGGTGCACTTCCCATGCGTTCGCTGTGAATTTGCTCGTTTCACGTCGGCTAATAAATTCACGAATTTGGAGTGAAAATTTAGACGGTGGTGCCCATTTTGAAGCCGGTGACAATTCAATTCAAAATTGCCGTCCCGCAAATTTTTTCCCAGTTTCGAGAATTTAGCAGGAAATTCGCAAAATTCAGTAATGTAAATACTGAATTACTGGAAGGCTAACTCCCCCTAGCCCCCATTTTAAACAAATAATTAAAATCTTTAAGAATTATACATTTTTTTGATAATGAAACAGTACCTTGTACTTGATCCAAACCAAGATATAATTCATATTAAATATGTACCTTTAACTATGTGTAGTTGTAATATATACAATATGTATGTAAACATATATTTATTTTTGTGTAATCTGTTTTATGGTTTAGAGTTATGAGCGCTCTATTGCAGATCGCTCTGCTTTATAATCAATCAATGATGGTGCCCAGGGCCGTCGACTGACTTCACCAGCTATTTGAGCCATATAGCTCTGAAAGTATTTCCAGCCATGGACCCTATAGAGGAATTCTGACTAATGTGGAAAAAACTCTGTGTTTTGGGGACCCACATGGAGGCCCATGAAGCTCAGCAGGCTCGCATAGGGCAAGTCTGTGAGGCCCTACTCTCCCAGATGTCTTCCATTTCTCCAGCAGCTGGGAAACCTAGATAGTAGATAACATTGAACCCTGCTGAGCAGCTCTATCTCTCCCTGTTTACAAATCAGCTAACAAACTCCTTATTCCTCCTCGCTATAATTGGGATCCCCAGACCTGCAGAGGTTTTGTGAACCAGTATGTTAAGTATGTTAAGTAAACTTAAAGATGACTTTAAGTCATGGTGTTAAGTGATCTTCTGCCTTATTGCTCTCACCATCATGGTAGGTGAACACCCACCTTATGGAACATCAAGCGGACAAAGAGCGTGGCAAGAAATTCCAGCCTATACTGGCAACGTGGTTCCAAAGGCCTCTCCTTCACATCCCTACCTCTCAACCCCCTGCTACTCCTCTTGAGGAGCATATGCAAATTGGTAGGAAACACCTTTCTGAGCAAGAAAAATGTCAGAGACGCTTGACTGGTTTGTGTTTATACTGCAGTGGCAAAGCCCACTTTGCCAATAACTTGTCCCTTGAAGCGTGGAAACTCCAGAGTCTAGGAAAGATCGAGGAATCTTATCTGCCCAATCCTTCCATTGACTGATCAACCAACCAGATTTCTTGTTGTAGTCCTTTCTGCTTAAATAAATGTTTGCCTGCTAATCCCATTCATCTGGTGACTACCTCCACTATTTCCAGTCCTTATTAGCCATTTACAGAGCGTTCTCTAAAGTTTTCTACAAAAAGTCAGCTAAATTCCTCCCTCCTCACCTGCGGCCAATTACCCCATAAATCTTCTCCCTGGAACCATGTCCCTGAGAGGTTGTACTTATCCTTTATCTCCAGCCGAGACCTCCACTATGAAAGGTATATTCAAGACAATCTCCAGCAGGGATTTATATGGCCTTCTACCTCATCTTCTGGTGCTGAATTATTTTTTTTGGAGAAGAAGGATAGTGGGATACGTCCGTGTATCGATAACAGGGGCCTTAATAAAATCACAGTTAAGAACCATTACCCCCTGCTTCTCATCTCTGAGTGTTTTGATCAATTAAGAAGGGCGAGGATCTTCACTAAGTTGGACCTTTTGGCTGCGTATAATTTGATCTGAATACGTGAGGGGCATGAGTAGAAGATGGCATTTAATACCAGACATGGGCATTATGAATATCTGGTAATGCCAGTCTTTGCAACTGCCCCTGTCATCTTCCAAACAATTGTGAATGATATCTTTAGAGATTATCTGTGGTCATTTATTTAGACAACATTCTTATTTCTTTCCAAAGACTTGGTTAGTCACAGAGCCCAGGTTCAGGAAGTACTGTCTCGTCTGAGGGAAAATTCCCTTTACAGCAAGTTGGAGAAATTCCCAAAATCCCCTTTTTCGGCTTTATTATTTTTGTTGGAGGGATCCAGTTAAAGTCGCTCAAGATGACAGCATCCAGTGGTTTGCATTGACATCATTACACCTTGCCATGCAAAAAAATGAAAAACAAAAGGAATGTCAAGATATGGGTTCAATGCCCAAAAATAAGTCACAGTTGTTAGTGTTCCTGGGTGCTTCTTATTTCACTGCTGATTGTTTCCTGGACTTCTCCTGACCATGTCTGATTGCTGCTTGCCTTTGAACCTTTGCCTGAATATGACTATGATCCTTCTTAACCCCTTGGCTACTCCATGCTGGACTTCATATCTAGTGCTTCCTCCTTGGTCTACTTCTCCGCTAATTAAGCCATTAGGCCCTGACAGTTTGTGATCAGCACTGCTATTGGCTATACTGTATGTTAGCAGTTTTGTATTGTATGGGATTGTAATGAGTTCATTTAAATTATTTATTTAAATTATTTGTTTATAATCTGTACTGCTACTGGTGTGCTGGCTACTTGTTAGCACTTCTCTGATTGGATCAAAATAATTTTAAGTTCTATGTGCAGCTAGTCCATCACTAGTCTATAAGTGCACCATGTAGGCATGAAACACGTCAGGCTTTCTGTCCACACTATGTTTAAGGGTTTTTAACAATAAACTATTGTACAGCATATATTAACTGAAGTCCTGATTGTGCCATCTTGTTTTATGAAAGAATCTTTAATCCAGAAGCTGAAGCAAACCCTAACATAGACATTAAGTAGATACAACATTTTGCCAGTACATATTCAATGTACTCACTTCAAAAATATGGACTTTTGCTGTTTTGAGAACATTTTAATTGAAAGTATAGAACAAGCAGTGACCTCTGCAAAATAAAGGAATAATTCATCGTAAAATTATCTTAACTTAATTCTGTAAGGTTGATAAAGATTAGGGGATCAAGAATAAAGCACTTCAAAAGTACTGTTAATAACTTGATATGAGTTTTCTACCAACTTAGCAAAGCACACAGATTTAATTAAAGATAGCTTTGTTCCCATCGAGTCAAGTGAACTGGCAATACTTAAAGGGGGATAATGTAACATTTTAAAGTTTTACATCAAATTATTAAGAAAAAAATGGAAATAAGCCATATTATTGTACTAGTTTCCAAAGTATAACAATTTTATCACAAATACATATTTTTTTACTTTTAAAAAGTTTTTCTGAATATAAAGTATGTGGTGGGAGCACGAGGTTAATAGCTGTGTGTCCTTATGCTAGTCACTATTGAGTGGTTTCAAGATTTTTTAGGAAACCTATCAGATCATTTACAGATAGTGTCATCTAATACATACCCTCAGAAGTCATACCTCATGTAAAAGTTGTGAAGAAATAGAAATATATGGAGGGTATATCAAAATGTAAGACTTTTTGGAAATTGTTGGCCAAATGTCACAGTAAAATAACTCCTGTATAACAAAACTAGCCAAAAAAAATAAAATTAAAATAGTTCCTGGATGCTGAAAGAGATATAAGGGTCTGCAAGCAGGCAGGACAAGGAAGTGTACGTAAGTCTTCTTCAATTTAACTTAATGCACAAGGTGTAACATTGTTCCGAAAATTATTTACTAGACAAGAATGCCATGAAATTAAAGCCATGCACAAAAGAAATAAACATTGCAGGCACTGGTCAGGGTGTGTAATCCCTATGGGTAGAGATTTTGACTGTGCAAAAGGTTACAAAGAAAATGATAATTGGTGTATGCTATAAACCACCTTGTATAAGTGATGAGTATGAAGCCCAGCTACTTTTACAAATAGAAGCGGCTTCACAACTAAGTCAAGTTATTACTATGGGTGACTTCAGTTATCCAGACATTAACTGGGGCAATGGGGTTGCCAAGACAGAAAAAGCTAGTAGGTTTGTAAATATGCTGAATGACAACTTTTTATTCCAGCTCGTTCAAGAACCTACTAGGAATAACTCTCTTTTGGATCTTGTAATAACCAATAATACTGAACTAATCTCTAGCATTTGTGTGGGTGAGCATTTAGGGAATAGTGATCATAACATGGTCTCCTTTGAGATTCTGTTGCAGAAACAATTCTATAAGGGAGTAGCTAAAACACTAAGGGGCATATTTATCAAAGGTTGAAGTTCGAAGTTATAAAAACTTCGAACTTCGAATTCAAAAAGACCAACCAAATGGAGGTCGAAGTTTTTTGGGGTCGAAGTGGCCAGAATTCGGCCTACTTCGAATCGCGCGATTCGAAGTAGCGCTACTTCGATCTACTACGAGTCAAAGTTTTTTTAACTTCGATCTCCAAACACCCCCAATTGCCTCCATACAGGTTCTAGGAGGTCCCCCATAGGCTAAAACAGCACTTCAGCAGCAGTTAGGTGGCGAATGGTCGAAGTTGAAGTTTTAAAGAGACAGTACTTTCGATCTTCGAATTTCAAATTTTTTTCAAATTCGAATCAAAGTTGGACTATTCCCTAGTTGAAGTACATTTTTTACTTTGAAAATTCACTTAGACCTTTGATAAATCTGCCCCTTAATTTTAAACTTTGACAGTATAAGGGCATCTCCGCAACATATTAAGTGGGAAATGCTTTTCACATGGTTAAACACTGAACAAAAATGGGAAGCCTTTTAAATGCTGCTTAATAAATATACATGTCAGTATATTCCCCTTGTAAGCAAGGAATGTTCATTCAACCATTTGTAGCAATGCTTTAAGTATACATTAGGACTACTTCTGGATTTTTTTAATGGTTATAATGGTTAAAGCATTACTGCTCGTCAGCAATTGTGCTAGTAAATCATCCTTTAATTATATCCTTTATACTGTAGGTAGTATGAGCTAATAATTATTCAGACTGCCCAATATGCATGTTAAGGCTGCCTTTTGCTGACTGTGAGCACATCCATTTGCGCTGGTGCACAAACGCGTCTATGTGCGCTGGTGCACACACGAGTCTATCCACGATGGTACGCACGCATGTCTACATGCGCTGGTGCGTATGCGTGCACCTACTCGCACTAGTATTTGGCGCAGCTGCTGGCCAGGTTGCCTTGGGACTGTTCCTAACTGCTGTGCTGGGAAAGATCATACTTTCAAATGACAGGGGGGAGCCGATCATACTTTCAAACGACAGGGGCGAGCCCCCCCCTCCCTTACTTGCCAGAACTCAAGCAGCTTTGTTTGATTCCCTGTAACAACTATGTAAATTTGTATCCACAGACCCAGTGCAGTCTGAATATTCTGATTATTAATCAGTCTTCCTGTATCGACTTCTGGCAGATATTATTTGACTTGTGTTCTTTTGATCATTAATGACGATCCCTAAGCTTAACCTTCCAACTGAAGCCCAGACCACACTGAGCATGTGCATAGTCTTGGCAAAGATGTTTAACAAAGTTACAAGATGACAGCCCCCTGTGCCAACTTTAAACGCATAAATCATTTGTTTAATTGGGCTTCTGGTGCAATAAGTTCATGTTTATGTTTAGTATACAAAATACAGCATTTCTAACATTATTCTGTTTTAGACTTTAGTTGGCCTTTAACTGAAAGTTGTGTTTTACTAGTATAAAGGGGTGGCCTCTGGTGCATTGATATTTTCTATGGGAAAAATTTCCCCTGCTATCTGTCTATAATGTCTCCTACTATATGTGTTAAGAGTAATTGTTCCCCCACAAATGCCTTTTCTCGAGAGAAGAAATCTCCAGCCTTGTCACCACTCATAGTTTAATGTTGCATGTCTCTGCACTCTTTCCAACTCTTTAAGATCCTTCCTAAGGACTGGAATTCAAAGATGCACTGCACACTTAAGGGGAGGTCATACCAGGGACATATATATGAGATATAATATGATGGCTTCATTCATCGAGTTAATGCCTTTAAAGACAGTACTTCATGTGCTTTTGTAGCTACAGGCTAGAATTACACAGCGTGTTAGGCAAAAAAAAAACCCCACATCCTTTTCAATCAAACATACCCCCAACACACTAATTTAGAAAATAAGTCTCAATTATGTAATTTCTACCAAAGTGCATAACCTTGTATTTATCAACAGTGAAGCTTTTTAGGTCTCCAAGGGGGCTTGAACCAAAAATCAAAGAAAAATCAAAGAAAACTTAGGAAAAAAGTGACTTCTGTCCAATAAATTTTCAGTAAAAATCGTAAAATATTTTTGCACAATACAGTAAGCAGTAATTAGAATACCTTTTTTATACACAGCAAAATAATTTTAAAATGTATATTGTTTTATAAATCCTTAGTTAGTATAATGTAATTTAATTAAGCCACAAAATAATAAAAAAAAGTCCGGAACTAAATTTTATGAAGCTAAAGAACAGAATGGAATAGTTAATTACAAACACACACTAAACTCAGAAGTGGCTTTACAATTAATACTTTGGAAATACAGGAGATGCATCAGTTTCTTTTGCATGCATTTTCATTGCAACTTTATTTTTGAAGGCATTCTTTTAAATCAGTTTAATCAAGGAGGTCACTTTTGGTTTTGAACAAAGATCTGTTTTAAATTACAATGACTATTTTGAGCCAATCACAAGACTACAAAAGAATCCAAGGCATAATAAGACTTAGCTTTTATCAAATGTACATGCAAGGAAGTTGATATCATCTTTGTGGTCAACAATAGGGCCTTTTTTACATCCACAAGTGCAATTTTGAGTACAATCGATGTGTTTTTTCCCCCACATTATGCAACTAGGGATGGGCGAATTTGACCCATTTCGGTTCGCCAAAAATTCGCCCAGGTGAAATGTCGCTGATGCCCATTCAAATCTATGGGCGTCAAAAAAATGTTGTTGTGTGAATTTTCTTTCAAGTCGATGGGCGTCATTTCCGCAGCGAAAAAAGGCGAAAAATTCGCCCATGTCTAAATGCAACCATTTCCCAGAATCCCAGGAATCACCAAAGGTTGCGTCTGACACTATTGGAAACAATGTGTCAAAATTAGTGCAATTGCATTTCATTCCTCCTTGCTGGACTATTAGCCTCCCTGCTGACTCAAATCCTGAGTCCCTGAAGAACTTTCCTGATTCTTTGACCGTACTTTTGTTCTTGTTCCTGTTCCAGAAACCCTGTTCCTATCCTGTCCATGTTCCCTCTGGTAGCTGATCTCCTCCTTGTTTTTACCTCTGCCTGTTAATTGACTCTGCATGGTTTCTGCCTGTCCTGACCATCGGCCTGTGTCCTGGGTGATGTTTGTCCATATATTGCAATATATGGACAAACAATTCCTGTTTTGTTTAAAGGGTAAGGCAATTTTTTTAGTAGCTGTATGCACAAAATGTCTCAATATCTTAAATATATTGATAATGGGTTGAGTGCAGAGGACTCTTGTATTTGTCTATGTATTTTGTGGTCACAGCCTCATTGCACCCCCGCCTAATGGTTTTAAAAATTAGTGGTGAGCACAACTTTTTCTTGTTTGTTATAGTTTATACAGGAGCAGTGACCAGCTCCATGTTGTAGCTCCCACCCTTCCCTGCTATAGTCAGGTGATCCCACTGGTGGCTAATAAAAGGGCAGCCAAGTTTTGGAGTTTTACTTTGAAAGTTGTAGGTAAAACTCAAGTCTCTTTGTAAAATGTATAATAAAGCAATATAATCCCTAATGAATCAGATGCAATTTGAATGTAGGACTGGCCATATATGGGATGAATTTGATGTAGTTGGGCAGCTTAAATATATTGCAATATATGGACAAACAATCCCTGTTTTGTTTAAAGGGTAAGGCAATTTTTCAGTAGCAGTATGCACAAAATGTCTCAATGTCTTAAATATATTGATAATGGGTTGAGTGCAAAATACCTCTTGTAATCGTCTATATATATAGACAAATATGTGTGTATATTTATGTATATGTAGCATATAGCTAGAGTGAAACGTTAGTTGTTCTTTTTTGATCCAATAAACACCTTTAATTTTTTGTAAGTGCGAGTGCAAGCTTTTTCCTTTGTTCTATATATGTGTGTGTGTATATATATATATATATATATATATATATATATATATATATATTAGTCAAATACAAGAATCCTCTGCACTCAACCCATTATCAATATATTTAAGACAGAGACATTTTGTGCATACTGCTACTGAAAAATGCCTTACCCTTTAAACAAAACAGGGATTGTTTGTCCATATATTGCAATATATTTAAGCTGGCCAACTACGTCAAAGTCATCCCATATCTGGCCAGTCCTATGCTCAATTTTATCTGATTCACCAAGAATTCCATTGCCTCATTACACATTCTACAAAGGGACTAGGTTTCACCTGCAACTTACCTGCTGCCCTCAAAGTAAACCCCCATACTTGGCTGCCCTTTTATTAGACACCAGTGGGATCAGGTGAGTTGGTAAGTTGCAGGTGAAACCTATATATATGTAACTGTACATAAAAAAAATCCAGCACTCTTGAAGCCTGGGGCCAGTCCATAAAATAAATCGTTACTGCAGAAATTGACCGCACTCCAAGGATAATTTACAGCACAATCAAATAGTCAAAAAGTGGAGGTTTATTTGAAGTCCAATGTTTAGGTTTTGTACATGCATATACTGCATATACTGTAAAAGTTGCATTAGATATATGTATTTACTTTTTAGGTTTCTCTTGGTAATTTCTTACTGCGTATCAGCCTTGGCTCAAGCAAATTCTTTTATATAATGGAATATATGTTAATTCTGACCTTGGGTATTTGGAGTATGAGTCTGCTTCTGCTTCTTCAAGCATCTAATGAATTGCTCATGTTCATATCTGAGTTATTTCCTGTAAATATAATACTCTATGGAAGCAATGGCATAGCTTTACAGTGGAAGATTTCAGTTTGGCTCTAATTAATTGAGCTGAAATATTCTATATCTTTGTGAACAGGGCTTTGCAGTGCATTGGATAGTAGCCAGCAGCAGAGGCAACTTAATACGTTCTTTACTTAAGGTCTGGATTGAACAGTGAGAAAAACTTTCCAGTCAGAAAATATACCACAATGAATGTTTAATTCTTTGGGGATTTGGCCATATATAATTTATAGAAATAATGCAAAAATGAATATGTAAATGCCCCTGACCTTAAGCTCCAGTGAGCAATATAGTAATAATAAATAACATACTGTATATAATACAGGTACTTGTTTTAAAATGTTTTTTAGAAAAACTGGAAATTTAGATGTTTCGTATTATTTAAGCATAAGTATTACATTTAAGTATAATTGTGATTTCCCCCCCCCCAGACATTCCACTAATTGTCTACAATAATACAGCCATACTGGTATCAAATTAGCAGAATACACTGAAATTCAGTTCTCACAAGACTATGAACCAGTATATCTTTGGAATGGTGTCTGCAGTAGAATATGTATCTCTTGGAGATTATGGCACAACTGAATGATGTCAATGTTGCGCTGAGTAAGGAGGAAGCAGGAGTGAGTTCTTGGGTGCAGGAGTACAGCATCTAAAGTAAATTGCATCAAAATACTTTATATTAGAGTGTGTCTGATATTCAAGCTAAGCTCCAGGCAGCAGGCAAACAAGGTCAAGAGTAGGCCAAGAGGCAAAGAAACCAGAAAATTAATCATATAATTCAGCAACATTTACTTGTTGCAACAAATATTTTATACAATATATTATATAGTCTATATAAAGCATGCCTAATTGCTAGTTGATCCAGAAGAGGGAAAAAAGCCCAAATGAAACCTCTCCAATTTGTGTCAGAGGGAGAATAAATTGCTTCCTGTCTCCAAGATGGCAATCAGACCAATCCCTAGAGCTAATTTAATGTCTTCAAATGGAGTCAGGCCTCTGTGTAGTGATGTGCGTGCCGGCCCGATACCTGGGTTCGGGTCAACCTCGCACCCAACTTGACTGTAGCGAGCAATGCCAGTCATTAGCTACAAGGGCAAGCAAGGTTTTGAGGTGTATTGAGAAGGGTATAGATTTGCATAGATTTTTCAACTTTACAAAGCAAGCAATGGTAAGACCCCATCTAGAATATATGTGCAGTTTTGGTCTACTGTTCTCAAATGGGCTATTAATGAATGCGAAAGCCCAAGTTAGGCAACTTGAAATTAGAAGAAAGGGGGTTCCATCCTAATAACTGAAAAAAAGGTTGTTGTTTTTTTTTACAGTAAAAGCTATGAAGAATTCTCTCCATGAAGTGGTTGTATTGCCAAATACAGTAGATAGCTTCAGGAAGGGTTTGAATTGCTTTTGAGCAAGTAAGAAATGCCATTATTCTTTCGCAGGCGCTTTTTGTACATTCTTAGTTCCTGGGTGCTATTTCGTATATTCCTGATCTGTTATTTACCCTGTCTGATTCTGATAGTCCACTGCCTGTCCTGACCCTAGCCTGTATATTAACTTCTCTCCTGGATCCTGCTCTGTGCTTCGTATTCGGTGTGTTTCACTTGGCCTGTGACCTTGACTACCTAACGTCTCCTGAATCTGTACTGCCTGCTCCAATTTGGTATTCGACCTGGCCTGTCCCTTACCAAGCTTCATGTTCTCCATTCCTATATCACAAGTGTTCCCTTGCCTGCTCAGAAGTCTCTCCCTGGTCCTCTCAAACTAAGGCCTGGCGGCACCCGAGTAGCGGAGAGCTCCTCCCAAAGCGAAAGGTGGATGTTACTGGCGAAAGATTGAGCCGTGACCGGGACCTTGGGGATTGTTCTGGGTTCGGGATACCAATCGTAACACCACCACAGGCTTGCAAACAATGGTTTATGCCTTTGTCTCTGAATACACCAGGTGTGGTACAGGCACCGATTTTAGCTAAATGATATGGGAATGCCTACTTCTAGGTATGTACTGGCATCAGGCTTAGTAGGCTTTGTAGATAACAAGTTTTCTAATTCTGGGCAGTGTCATTCTGTGGCTACTAAAGCAAATAAAGTTCTGTACATTTGACAAGCTCTGATAAACTAGCTTGAGTTTGTCCCAAAAATCCAGTGGCCAACCTAAATACCCTATCAAATTATGCTACAACTTTTGTTTTGAAGCAAAATTTCATTGTTGTAGCAGGAACAACAACACAAAAAGGGTTATGGTTAAATTAGTAAATCTGCTGTATATGTCTGTAAAATTTATATAGGAGTTTTGCAACAAATTACAGTACCAATCTTCTGGGTGTTTGAAGCTATTCATGGATTTACACATGAAAATGTCAAGATATTTGTTTGCTGTAGCTTTGTAGTAGAAAATCTTAGATTGTACCATATAAAAAAAATTTGTCGGTAAGCAGTAAATGTAACTTGCTTATAACCTTTAAAGAAAAGCAGTATGTTCAAAATTAGTGTTGGTTTAAAATAATATAAATTGTTCCAACTTTCTCTTTGATCTCCTGCACTGATGCCAGAAAAAAGATACAAAGTTTCTGAAACAATTAAAATAAGAGACTTTTTGGCAGAGTCCAGAACACTAAACGCCTGCTTTTAGATACATTTGTAACAATTTAAGTATAAGCAAAGATACAAATGTAACTATTTAACAGCTTAAATGGTAATTCCAGCTTCATTAGCAAAACTGTTATAACACATAAACATTATACCAAAATTACCAGAATGATAATAAGGGTTATGGTTACATTAGTAAATCTGCTGTATAACTGTCACGTTCGGCACCCTAACTCTAGAGCCAATGCTAGGCTCCCTGGTCTCGGCTCTTGCCTCGGCCTTTCACCTCGGGAGGAGCCCTCAGCTAATTGGATGCTGCCAGGTCTCACTAAGAGAGGAGCAAAGCTAAAGGTTCTGGACGAGCAAACTGGCACAATCGTTTCACCAAGGATACTGGATGGAAGACAACACAGCTTGGAAGACAGACCAGACAATGCATCGTGGACGGACAGGCTGGGCCAGCACAAGCAGAGTTAAGAATAGACAGGCCGGGATCAGGATTGGAGAGCGTAGAATAGTCAGACAGGCAAGGGTCAGGATACAGAGTTAAGAATAGTCAGGCAAGGATCAAACCAGAAGAACAAGCAGGATTCAAGTAGAATTAAGCACCAGGAACCAACTAATAGAACCTAACAATGGGCAATGTCTATAACACTGAAATCCCCTTAAATACTATTCAAATTTTGCGCCAATGCGTGATGACATCATCACGCCGGCGCATAAACCCAGAATCGCACGGCCACACGCACCATAGGGGAACCGGCACGCATGTGGAGGGCGTCCCCGCAGCCAACAGGGTAAGCCACTAGACCACCAGGGTAACGTATCTCTGTAAAATGTATATAGGAGTTTTGCAACAAATTACCAATCTTCTGGGTGTCTGAAGCTATTCATGGATTTACACGTGAAAATGTCAAGATAGATATTTGTTTGCTGTAGCTTTCTAGTAGAACATCTTAGATTGTACCATATAAAAAAAAAAAATATAAACAGAAGTTATTGGTACATATATCTGTGGCATAGGAAAACTATTCTAAAATTTCCTGCTATAAAAATTCTTGTTGTTCTTTAAAAAGAGAAAGTGATGAAAATAGAAGAAGCGTGCAACATACAAGCAGGTGGACCACTGCAAATGTGATTCTGTTCTATGTCTATAAACACATCACTATTCGTGCACATCTGCTATACATCAAGCATATTTTGACTGTAAGCAGTAAATGTAACTTGTTTACCTGAAAAGAAAAGAGACAGTATAAAGATCTTCAAAATTAGTGTTGGTTTAAAAATTATATGCAAATAATGCATACAATTATTGACAAATCTTGTAGACTGTGACTTTAGTAAAGGTATCTGATTGAACTAAACATTAATTATGATTTAGTTATCCTGTGCTGTAAAGGAGCCAATTTGTGATATCTATCTTTATTTATTGTTCACATTCAGCATTGAAAATTTTGTTTATCTGATTCCTATAATTAAAAGGCTGTTAAGGTGAAACCATCTGAAACTTTCCGGTATGCCAGAGAATGTAAGTAAGCAATCAACTTTCTACAGAAAGGAAAATCCACCTGCACTGACTTATGACTGATCCTTGGCAGGAACTGCGTGGTCTAGTACCAGGAACATGCTGTCAGCAGAACATTGCTCCTTCATGGTGAGCCACAAAAGGCATCATGCTTTGGTTATTGCAGCCAGAATTAAAGGGGTGGTTAACCTTTGTTAGGGCCAAATATCCCCTTGTTTTACTGCTGGGGATATTATGATACATATAGCTATAACCATATTAATATATCAATTGTATCTTCAATTAATGCTACATGCTCATGCTTAAATTGGTACATGACTATATAAGAAACAATAGAGGAACTTGGTATCTGGCAGTTGGAACAAGGATATTGGGACACTGAAGGTAAATTAAAGAAAATCTGTTAAAAGTAAGTTTGCCTAGATATGGCTCTTAGCTTTTCTGCATAAAGACTAAGTAAATATTAATCAATTAAATTGTTTTATACATGATAAAAGACATTGTAAGGGTCTCGAGGGCAGAGATCTCTCCAAACTACCCAATGCTTCTGTATTCTATGCTTGACTAGTAAAAGCTTCCTTCTCTAATGAAATACTTATCATGGTCCTACTGACTTCTTGGAAAAATCTATCAACAAAAGTATAGACCCAACAGCTGCAAGATAACTTTTAGTATGTTATAGAATCATACCTACCAACTGTCCTGTTTTCTGTGGGACAGTCCAGATTTTGACCGCTCAACCCGCATTTCCAGGTTTCTTACTGAAATGCCCCGCCTTTCTCTTTGATCTCCTGTACCGATGCCAGAAAAAGATACAACGGTTCTGAAACTTAATTAAAATAAGAGACTTTTTGGCAGAGAGTCTAGAACACTAAATGTCTGCTTTTAGATACATTTATAACAATTTAAGATAAGCAAAGATACAATTGTAACTATTTAAGATAAGAAAATCTCTTGGGGAAACTGTGACTACGTAAAGGGTCATTTCAGCTTCATTAGCAAAACTGTTCTAATATAAACATTGCACTAAAATTACCAGAAATGTGTTCAAATTTTCATAACCTGCCAAATTTTGTAAAATGGACCTGGTAATTAGGGGGTGTGGCCATAAAAATGTGCACGCGCCACAACTTTTTGACCCTCTTTCTGTCTTTCAAAGTTTGGGAGTTATGTACAATGACTAAGACTAAGCAACTGTCCTTGGATATCCTGAGCTTCTGTAGTTCATAGTCTGTAAGTCTGATCCTGTCCTGGCCTTGTTTTCTAGTGTTCGGATTTCATCCCGTGCCTGTGTTTGTTTGCTTGCTACCTGTACAGACTATTGCCTGTACTCACAGTTGGTTTGTCTGCTGCTTTGCAAGGTCTAGACCTTTGCCTGTTACATTGACTTGCCTCTGCCTGCTCCTAATTGAGAACTGCCTTTGTCTTTTATTATTAAACCTTTTGTTTTCAAGTACATATTGCCTTCAGCCATAGATATGTCCAATCAAGTTTGTGCAGCATGTAGGCTCCTTTCATTCAGTTCAGCTAGCATTTCTACCAAATTGTATATTAGATAATTGTTGGTGCAAACCTATTTAATTTGTAATAATCTGGTAAATCTATAAGGAACAGCAGGGCAATCCATTGAATAGATTAAAAAAATATTATTGCATAATACCCAATGTGTTTTGACCACCAGATGTTGGGGCCTTTGTCAGGGGCTCAGACATACACACATTTGCAGTCACATAAATATATTTTGCATAATACATGTTGGCACCAAGATTAGATCATTGTGCAAGTATCAAAAGACTAATGGAGACTAGTGTGATGTTATCTGGGGGCCGCTCCCTTCCGTGCCTGCCCACGTCAATCATGCATGTCACGCATCACTGGCGGAGCAAAATTCAAGTATTTAAAGATGCCATGAACATTTTCCCTATTCTAGATAGTTCCTGGGTCCGTTCTTCATCTGACCCTTGCCTATCCCTTCACCACTGCTGTTTTGCTGCCTGAACTGACCATTGCCTGTTACCGACTATGCTTCTTAATTCACACTATAAAACTGCCATTTTCCAAATACTTTTTATATTTTGTTGAGAGGTGTCATGCCCTTTAAACCTATTCCCAGCTTTTTGGGTGGACCAGTAACTTGTCTTTAAACCCCTCCCTTTTCTTGACACACCCACTGCCATGCAAACCCCCTAATTCAAACCACATGTAAGCAAATGGTCAATCCAACATACCATCAAATTATTGTCTTGCATTCTCATTGCCAAGCAAGAAAGTAATGACAGAGATATTCACACAAGTTGCTGCTACTTATACAACACATGCTACATAACTTGTCACTCTACCTAAAACCATTATTTTCTTCAATATTTTCCTTGACTACCAGCAGGTAAGCATTTCTACTTCTTGCTACAGTTTTCCTTTCCTCAATTGAGGCTTACTGACTTCCGCTGAATCCTTCAAATTATCTAGTTTATGTTGCTATGTAATTTAATATCAGACAGCTCCTTGTAAAGTAATACACCACAATTTAAAAAAGTAACAGAATGTGGTAAAAGCAAGATTAGAAAAAGATCTTGCTCAGATCACAAGGACACATGTACAGCGCCGGATTTCTAAACTATGCACAATGCATTTTTACCATTCCTACAGCTCATCAGCTCCCAGCACTGCTTCTCCCAGTGAGGCGCATCTATACGGCTGGGCGGCAAGCCATCCCTAAAAATCTGCCGCCCTAGGCCCAGACCTTTGTAGCCTTGTTAATGCAACATATCTCTTATTGCTTGAGCATCAGTTCATGATTACTCCTCCCCACCTGTTAATCTGTCTGTGATGTGGATTTTTTTTAAGTGTATGCTCAATAAAGACCTCTTGCAAAATCTCTGTCTCTCTCTTCTCACTCTGTTGTACATCGAGTCCTTGTGTATTTACCACAAAAAGGGCAGGGGAGGTTCAGTTACAGATGTTTCACATTTGACTCAGCTTTTTGGAGTTGTGTGAAATGATACAGTTTGTACATGTAATGATCTGCCAATAATTAAACAGTAAAAGTGATTCTTACCATATCTATGTTCATCATGAATTGTTGTTTTCATGTGTGCATGTCCCAGATAGCAGGATTAAGAGAATACGCCAGATGATAGCATGGGAAATATTACAGAAACATTCCATTCTACATAAATATTTGTAAATTTGGAAGATGAGTAGGAATATTGTGGAAAAAATGGACAATGAAAGTAAATATGTTCAGGTCTGCATTTGTGAAAAGGCCCAGGGTGTCTCATTTTAAGGGGGCGGTAGGCTCACCTTACTCCTTAATTCAATCTCATTTAACAGGTTTCTTATAGATTGATTTGAACTTATACCTTTTATTACTGGAGGCTGACTGTGTTCTATTTATTTTATATAAATAAAAGGAAACAAACTGACACTATGGAGAAAGTAGTTTAGTGGTTGAACCTCAGACAGGCCTAGAGTGAATTGCATGTCTAATGCAGCCCTAAATATCAAGTGTGATGAGTAACATCCTGAAGGTAAGACATTTCATTACAGTTTTTTTGTTAGATGCCTATAAAATCTGTCTGTAAAATAAAATATATAGAGTTCAATTACATTTTCTAAAATTATTGGAATTGATATAAACTTACTTTTATATATATATATATATATATATATATATATATATATATATATATATATATATATATATATATATATATATATATAAAATCAAGATAAAGGCCCCAGTGAGGGTCGAAACGTCGATCTAAATAAAATTTATACTTGTTCTTCAAACAAAAGTCCCTTGCGTGCAACAGCTTTTCTTCTACAGATTTTGTATATACATTCTGTTGGCACCAGGGCATTATCTCCTTTTAAAGTGTGTGCAACAGTCTTACAAGTTGTATATATATATATATATATATATATATATATCTATATATCTATATATATATATATATATATATATATATATATATATATATATTTAACTGTCGGCTTCAACCCGCACCACCCTTCATTTAAAATGAGACCAAACCGCTAGATGTAAGTTGTCAGAGCCACGGAGCACTGCGGCTCGTATTAGCGTACCGTTATTACCCGAACCACCCTTCCACCCTTCCATTTTTTAGACCCACAATTACTCAAAGCACCGTCCCTACCTAACCGTTTAAAAAGAGAGAAAATTCTAAGTTAAATTTGATTAGAGAGACCTGCTCCCTCTTTGAGAAAGGCCTCGGAGATATCTATATATATATATATCTATATATCTATATATATATATATATATATATATATATATATATATATATATATATATATATATATATCTATATATCTATATCTATATATCTATATATATATATATATATATATATATATCTATAAACATGTTTTTTTCAAAACGCATAAGTTAATAGTGCTACTCCAGCAGAATTCTGCACTGAAATCCATTTCTCAAAAGAGCAAACAGATTTTTTTATATTCAATTTTGAAATCTGACATGGGGCTAGACATTTTGTCAATTTCCCAGCTGCCCCCAGTCATGTGACTTGTGCCTGCACTTTAGGAGAGAAATGCTTTCTTGCAAGCTGCTGTTTTTCCTTCTCAATGTAACTGAATGTGTCTAAGTGAGACATGGGTTTTTACTATTGAATGTTGTTCTTAGATCTACCAGGCAGCTGTTATCTTGTGTTAGCGAGCTGCTATCTGGTTACCTTCCCATTGTTCTTTTGTTTGGCTGCTGGGGGAAAAAGGGAGGGGGGAGGTATCACTCTAACTTGCAGTACAGCAGTAAAGAGTGATTGAAGTTTATCAGAGCACAAGTCACATGACTTGGGGCAGCTGGGAAATTGACAATATGTCTAGCCCCATGTCAGATTTCAAAACCATATATTGCACATGTGCACTTTAATGGACAGATTTATCAAGAGTCGTAGTGAAAATTAGAATTTTCAAATTCAAATTTTTGAGTTTTTTTATGGTCAAAACTGTGAAATTCGATTTTCAAGATTTATCATACACTGGCCCTTTAAGAACTCAAATTTGACTATCCGCCACCTTAAACCTGCTGAATTGCTGTTTTAGCATATGGAAGATCTCCTGGGATCAATTTGGAATTGTTTGCAGCCTTCCTGACATTCCAGTTTTTTTGTGTAGAAAAAATTAGAATCGAGTTTGAAAAACTCAAGTTAAATTAGATTTTAATTAGGTTTGCGGGTCAATCCTATTTATTTTTTTAATAAATTTGGATTGGTCGAATTTCTAGTTCATGGGAGTTTTAAATAACTCCCATGAACTCAAAATTCGACCCTTGATAAACCTGCATCATTTGTGTTAAAATGGATGCAATGCACTGATTGGTGCCGATATACGGAAAAAAAAATATAAATATATGTGTATATATATATATATATATATATATATAATATATATATATATATGTAGCGCTATAGTAAACTGACTTGTGCTAGGGCAGTTTTAGCTACTTTCCTTTGTGGGCCACAGATGAGCTCTCTTTCTCAGGGGTAAGCTCTCGCAACGCGTGGAGGCAAGGGTGTAGTGTGACTGTAACTGGGTGCGATAGCACAATGATGGGCGCCAGTTGTTCTTTAACGTTTGAACCAAGAACTGTGTTTATTGAACAATAGCACATATATCATTTAGCACATTTATCCACAATGGAGCATAGAACATACACAGCAGCATAAAGGAAGCATATACTCACAGCACGTATAGGCTGAATCCCCACAGGCTAGGGAATGTACAGCAGAGAGTAAGTTGACAGCATGTGATGGGTATTGCCCAGTTAAAATGGATGCAATGCACTGATTGGTGCTGTTATACGGAAAAAAATATATAAATATATATATATATATATATATATATATGTGTGTAGTGCTATAGTAAACTGACTTGTGCTAGGGCAGTTTTAGCTACTTTCCTTTGTGGGCCACAGATGAGCTCTCTTTCTCAGGGGTAAGCTCTCGCAACGCGGTGGAGGCAAGGGTGTAGTGTAACTGTAACTGGGTGCAATAGCACAATGATGGGCGCCAGTAGTTCTTTAACGTTTGAACCAAGAACTGTGTTTATTGAACAATAGTACATAGATCATTTAGCACATTTATCCACAATGGAGCATAGAACATACACAGCAGCATAAAGGAAGCATATACTCACAGCACGTATAGGCTGAATCCCCACAGGCTAGGGAATGTACAGCAGAGAGTAAGTTGACAGCATGTGATGGATATTGCCCAGTTTTCAGGATATCTTCCAGTGGCAGACTAGGGGAACTCCTGACATCCCTATCTCAACACTTGGTTCCTTACTCTGGGTCAATAATACCCTGGGATCTTAATCCCTCTAATCTCCTCGGCAGAGCCTTGAGCTGCTCAATTAAATAACCTCTCTATCACTCCTAGAGCGATCTATAACGAGTATAGCTGTCTAATTACTAGGGCCAAGGCACCTAGGGTCAGCACTACCCATTCCCTTCCAGCCTGCTTGGTTGGGCTAAAGCAATGGACCCAGATCACATGGTTCCTAAACCTTTTATACTCTGGCACAGTGCCATCTGGTGTACACTGTGTGAACTGCAGGGGTTACATAAGCACAAGGTCCCCATAAGGACCCACTGAGGTATCCATATTACTAGGGATGTGCCTGTCTGTAAAGTGTAAGGGTGTCTAAGATTTCCACATCCCTACATATATATAAATATTTATATATGGTACAATGTTACTAAATATTTTTTATACTAAATGTAAATTGTGTTAATAATACAAATGGTTTATTTTGTGATGAAAATATTCCTTTAACCTAATTTTTACCTTTATATAAATAGCCAATCGTGATACAATGCTTTAATTAGCTAATCGTGATACTACGTGAGAGTTTATCCTTACAAATCCCGTGTACATGGCCGCATAAGCTAGTGGAGTCATATTATTGGGAAACTCTGACATGTGTAGAAAATGTCAGCTGCACTCAGGGCTTAAGAGTCATTTCTATTTCAAAGAGATCAGCAATAAAACGGGAATATAAGCAGGCTTTATAAATAAGGAAACATCAAAGAGCTGTGTCATCCACACATTATGCACTTAAATAGTAATTAGGGCAAAGTAAGTCTCTGGCAAAGGCATTAAGCAATGCAGGACGTGCCTTGGCAAACCATAACCTCTAATAATTCTGTTGCATGCAAGCCAACTTTACCTGAACATATTTCACTTTTAATGTTAAAACAATTGCCAGTGCATATTCAGAGCTATGATACAGTAAATCTAATAATGCTGTTACCAAAAAGCTATATTATGAAAAGAGTGTGGGGAAAAACAGGTATGTTTCACATAGTTTTCTTGCATTTTATTAGTGTTTTATTAAAGTCTCCAGCCAAGACATTTCTCTGGAATGAAACAGGTGTTTTGTAGACTTCAGAAGGTATGTGTTTTACTGAGGGATGAGTTTTTATTGAGGGATGAATCCTTAAACACTACCCATAAGTACTATAGTAAAAGATGACATTGGAGTTCTAAAGTGAAACTACCTTCTATACACATCCAAGCAATTTAAAGGAAAAGTAAACCCCCCAATAAGAAAACCCCCTACCTACTACAGTAGGTAGTGCCCCCTCCCTGCTTCCCCCTGCATAGTAAGTTACCCCAGAAATTGCTCCTAAGAGTTTGTTCATGTATCAGTGCAGAGTAAGCGCAGTGGAGCTCATGGGCGCCACCTTCCGGCTTGATAAAGAGCCCAGAGGGGTCCGAAACGTTGCTCTCTTGTGATGTATATATGGGCTTAATAAACCACTCTTGATACAACTTTAACAAATAGGTGTGCATCTGAATTTTTGCAAGTTCCGGATCTGCGGTCTTCTTCTGTAAGCCAGCGCCATATTGGTGCATGTGCATTTGGAGCAGTTTTCCGGTTCGTAACAACTGCACATGCGCCAAAAGTGCTGGAAATTCCCAAAAGGAAGGAAGAGGACCCAAAGAAGACCAGAGATCTGCAAGATGGAACCCATGAGCTCCGCTGAGCTTACTCTGCATTGATACGTGAGCAAACTCTTAGGGGCAATTTCAGGGGTAACTACCTATATGGGTGGGGGAGCAGGGAGGGGGACCACTTAGGGTAGTAGGTACAGGATTTTCATATGGGGGGGTTAGTTCTCCTTTAATGCAAAATTGTTTAGATAATTTTATTTTTGTTTTCAAGGTACAGGTATGGAATCCCTTATCCGGAAACCCATCATCCAGAAAGTTCTGAATTATGGGAAGGCCATCTCTATCTCTTAACAATCATGAATAAGGAAGAGGAGCACCCCATGCTGTTCTATCGTAAAAAGTGGATGGACAGAATATAAGAAGTTAAAGTTACTTATAGGTGTCCCTAGATTTTAAAAGGGGAGGTCACCATGTGGTTCTTTCTCTTTAAATTCTACTTGCTAGAGGTGGATAGTGCTGGAAAGCCTGAGGTTGGAGACCATAGCAGAAGTAGCAATTGTTGAAGGTATATTATATTAAAAGGTATATTTAATGTGCATGTTTTTTTAGTAGATTTTGGGTAAATGACCCAAATTACAGAAAACCCCATTATCTCCAGTTACAGATATATATATGATATTGTAATATGTAGTATAAGAAAGAATTCACTTATGCAAAAGTGATAACAGCACCTTACATACATTTTTAGCTTCGTAATATACTACACTTTCTGTACAAAAATAGTGCTGAGTAGGAAGCTGGTCTTTCTTTCCTTCCTGAAGGACTGGTATAAAACTGCATCGCTGACTGTGCATAAATCTATTCCTGAGTTTATATCAGTCAAAAAGTCTTGCTTTAATTGTGGTGTCGGCATACATTACAACCCCTCATGCTACCCCATTGCAGATTGGATAAAGCTTTGAGGAAGAGGAGAAAGACGTGTCTTCTAACCAATACAAAGACAGGGAAAAGGGAAATCTGTCAAATCAATATAAGATGTTAATGAACAAATGTTGTGTGATCTATATTGTCTATTTATATATTATCTATAACATAATAAACATTTTTCAAAATCCAAATAGATAAACTTATGGGTGTCAAAAATCTAATTCTTCAAGTCCCCAACAATTATTGTTTCTTCCCTTATTGTTTTAGAATTTTTTTATATTTATCTCAATGATTCTTTGTCCCTTTTTTGTTGTAGGTTTCCAAAACAGCTGTAGAAAAGGTCAAATCAAAGAGTGGGCCACATATAACAAAGAATTTAGTTTGTGCAACTGTAAATTCAGATTCAGAGGTCATTGTTTATAACACTTTTTTAATATAAGCAACACAGTACACATATACCCAGTGAATAAATGTTTCTTTTTCAATGTTTAAACAATTATAACATTTCTATTTCTCCTTATTTTCTTTGCCATTCTTTCATAATATATTGTTCGAGCTGTTCTGCTCAAAACAGATGATCGCAGAGGTATTCAGAATTTTCAGCCAACTATTTGGTTTGGCTCTACCTGTCCTATAACTTGCCCATGATTTACTGTAGATGCAAAAGGAAAGGAGAACTAAAGCTTAATGAAGATCTGTGCCTCCAAATATGCCCCAGTAACATAGTGTGTATATATATTGTAAGATAAGTGTCAGAAGTGCACAATATCATGTGTATTTCACCAGCATTAAGCAGAGAAATGTGTATTGCTGCAGCTAATTAAGCTGTTTAAGTGGTGAACCATTTTAGTAAAAGATGGATTATGCGTCCCTGGAGTGGATGGAAGAGAGCAGGGTGGGCTTCCATCCCTTGCTCCATGTAAGGATTTTGCAGCTGCCAAGCTAAAGGCAGTTAGAGGTAATTAACTACAGGTATGTGGTAGTTAAACGGAGGTGTGGAGCAACAACTCAAGGCTGCTGCTGCTTCGCCGTAGAGACCTCCTAGAGTGGAGGAGGGTGAGGGGCTACATAGAGAGGATGTGTGGTCCGCTTAAAGCCAGTGAGTGCTAAACTCTTGAGTGAGTAAAGAGAACACCAGTGAGGGTGTGAAGCGGAACTGTTTGTTATGTGATTCCCCCATGTGAAGCCAGTGGGCTGAAGAATTGTGTTTATTTGGAAATAAAAGCCAGCAAAGCGGCAATTTAATCTCTTTTAGGTGGTCAGTCTCAGTTTCTGTGCTGAAATCTGGGGTTTCACTACCGGAAGCTCACAATTTATATATATATATATATATATATATATATATATATATATATATATATATAAAATCCTCCCCGGAAGAAGCCGCACTGCTCAGGACTTATCAAAAATATATAGATGTTTATTGGAAAACGAACGTTTTGGCTGCAACATCAGCCTTTGTCAAAACTTTGATGACAGATCATGTGACACTTAGATTGCACACAGGTGGACTTAATTTTACTAATTATGTGACTTTTAAAGGTAATTAGTTGCAACAGGATTTTATAGGGGCTTCATGGCAAAGGGGGTGAATACATAAGCACATGCCACTTTTCATATTTTTTAAATCTTACATATATATATATATATATATATATATATATATATATATATATATATACTATAACAAACAAGGGAAAGTTGTGCTCACCACTATTTTTTAAAACCATTAGGCGGGGGTGCAATGAGGCTGTGACCACAAAATACATATAGACAAATACAAGAGTCCTCTGCACTCAACCCATTATCAATATATTTAAGACAGCGACATTTTGTGCATACTGCTACTGAAAAATGTCTTACCCTTTAAACAAAACAGGGATTGTTTGTCCATATATTGCAATATATTTAAGCTGGCCAACTATGTCAGTCATCCCATATATGGACAAACAATCCCTGTTTTGTTTAAAGGGTAAGGCATTTTTTAGTAGCAGTATGCACAAAATGTCACTGTCTTAAATATATTGATAATAGGTTGAGTGCAGAGGACTCTTGTTTTTGACTATATGTATTTTGTGGTCACAGCCTCATTATACAGGAGTAGTGACCAGCTCCATGTTGTAGCTCCCACCCTTCCCAGCTATAGTCAGGTGATCCCACTGCTGTCTAATAAAAGGGCAGCCAAGTATGGAGGTTTACTTTGAAAGCAGCTAGTAAGTTGCAGGTAAAACCTAGTCCCTTTGTAAAATGTTTAATGAAGCAATAGAATTCTTAATGAATCAGATGAAAATTAAGCGTAGGACTTGCCAGAAATGGGATGACTTTGACATAGTTGGCCAGCTTAAATATATTGCAATATATGGACAAACAATCCCTGTTTTGTTTAAAGGGTAAGACATTTTTTAGTAGCAGTATGCACAAAATGTCGCTGTCTTAAATATATTGATAATGGGTTTAGTGCAGAGGACTCTTGTATTTGACTATATATATATATATATATATATTACTTTTGCAAGGCAGTGTGTGTGTGTGTGTGTGTATATGTAGATATATATATATATATATATATATATATAGATATATATATATAGATATATATAGGTATATATAATAGTACCTGCACTCTTTCCTTCACAATCCAAGATGGGTGCTTGGTCAAACGTGGTATGTAGATTTCAATATGGACCAGCACTCCAAAAGCTTTTATCAAGAATTTTTTTATTCAAACATCACTCTTGTGTCCAACGTTTCGGCCCGCATTGGGGCTTTTATCAAGGATAAATATATATATATTTAACCAACCTGGAAAAAAACTCTCACAGGACACTCACCAAGTAGCGGAGGGCTCCTAGAAATAAATATGATATATATCCTTGGTAGAGCTGGAGCACTCATGCACAGAAAGTAACAACCGCCTGGGTGCTGGTTATGAAATCATGTAACCAACCTGGAAAAAAACACACACACAGGACTTATTTAAACAAAAAAAGTGTTTTTTATTATTACTATTAAATAAGTCCTGTGAGTGCGGTTTTTTCCAGGTTGGTTACATGATTTTATAACCAGCACCCAGGCGGTTGTTAGTTTCTGTACATGAGTGCTCCAGCTCTACCAAGGATATATATATATATAGTTCACAATATAAGGTATAGTCTAAGTAAATAATTATTGGCACATGTTATATATTGTATTAACAGGCAAACCTAATTTTTTGTTTGATCATTTGTGATGACCCTAATCTTAGCTTCTCAACAGCTTCTCAGGGCACACTGAGTATGTTCATGTTACAGACACTCCTGACAAAATCCAAGGTGGGAAGCTCCTGTGACAACTTTGAAGGCCTGGATCATTACTACTATAATGATGCTGAACCTTTATGCAAATCAACAAGAGGGCTGAGAGAAAGCAAACAAAGAGGCAGAGCTTGCTGCTACGTGCTCTTTATTGCACACAACATGTTTCGGGCCCAAAGCCCTTTATCACTTGATAAAGGGCTTTGGGCCCGAAACATGTTGTGTGCAATAAAGAGCACTTAGCAGCAAGCTCTGCCTCTTTGTTTGCTTTCTCTCAGCCCTCTTGTTGATTTGCATATACCTTACACCTGGAGCGGGGGTGCCTTGCTGAGATTGAGAGCATAGCTGCCAGTTCCCCAGTCATCCTGTTATATTGTCCAGAGATGCTGAACCTTTAGGCTGGTTTGGTAAGTTCAATATATAAAATATGGCATTTCTGATCATATTTATTTATAGGGTTTAGTTCTCCTTTAAGGAGCGGCTTATGGCACAACCCACAAAGTAGCCCTGTACTGCCCTATAGGAGGCGATAAGGCCAGAGTGTAACATATGATATCCCAAAACCCCTTTTTGCTTTGGGAGGAGCCCTCCGCTACTTGGATTCTACCAGGTCTTCGTGTCAGAGAACCAAGGTGAAAGTTCTGGGCAGACAAGGGAACTGTAACATTGGGGCAAAGCAAGCATAGTTGAGGGACAGGCCAAGGTCAGTATCAAAAAGACACAGAATCAGGAGACGCGTAGTCAAGGTCACACGCCAAGGCCAAAACCACTCAGGTAAATCAGGTCAAACCAAAAGTCAGGATTGAAAGAATGGTCAATAACAGGCAAGGGTCAAAGAACAGATAATCAGACAAGAAACACACACACAAGAACTATCAGGGAATACAGTAGACCTATGTTGGGCACGGAGAAATGTGCGCTGCGCCTTTAAAGCTTGAATTTTGCACCACATGGTGACATCAAATGTTGCTCAGACTATGAAAAGACGTGCGTGTCAAACAGAAAGTGGCGCACATCAAGGAGGCAGTGGGCGTCCCTGCAGTTCCACTGCTTTAGGCCCCCAGATGGGAAATTCTGATTTATAATCAGTGGAACCTAGGAGAATAGTGACATTTTTGTTTTGCCAGGCTACCTTTTTGGGGGGGGGTGAGTTTAAGCCTACTGTAATCTTCATTATTCTCAGCCTATAGTTGGGACAAAGTGCACAAGATGCTTGGCAAGGAATAGTGTTATGGGGGATACTATTGCTTCTCAGGTTTTATTTCACCAACAGGATCAAAAATGGTTAGTTCACTTATAATTGCATTGCTATTTTTAGCTGAACCTATCAAGAATTATTAAGTGTTTTGCTTATAGCAAAACATCTAAATGGACATTTTGAAAAATTTAATTATGAAGCAACATGGAACAATGGCTGTTTTGATATTTTTGCATAACAACACAATACAGTGCTACTTTAATAAACAACATGGTTGTTATAAGAATTCTAAAGAGTTTTGAGTCCAGTAACTGTGTTATGAATGAAAGCAGATAAGAGTATTTGGGTAACTGTGGTTCCTGTCCAGGTACGCTTTAAACATTAAGGGGGTTATTTATCAAAATCTGAAAAGTTCTCGCTATTTTCTGAAAACAACTCAGACCAAATCTGCATGGATTTTCCCCCCTATTTATCAATACATTTTCACAATTTTTTGTGAGGAAAAAGTCATGTTAAAATCTTAAAAAAATCGAATCCTACAATTTTCTAGTAAAATCATCCGTAAGCTATGAGAGCAATTCAGAAAATCTTCTGCCTTTGACTTTTACATGTTCTCGGCAGTTGGGATGTCGCGGACTGTTCGCCGGCGAACTTGTTCGCGCGAACATCGGCTGTTCGCGTCCGCCGCAAGTTCGCGAACGTCGCGCGACGTTCGCCAATAGGCGTTCGCGTCAAAATCGTTCGACCATTCGACCAATCGATCGCTAAAATTGAAGGATTTTCGTTCGAATCGAACGATCGAAGCCATTGGATTGAATGAAATCATTCGATCCAATGGCTTCGATCGTTCGATTCGAACGAAAATCGTTCGATCGAACGATTAAAATCCTTCGATCGTTCGAATCGAACGATTTTCGGATGTTCGAAGTTCGCGAACTGTTCGCGAACTGTTCGCAAATTTTGCCGGTGAATAAATTCGCCCATCACTACTAGTTATTTTAAACTCTCATGAACTCCCATGAACTCGAAATTCTACGTACTGCAATTTATTTTAAAAAATCTAATTTTTTGTACTCAGATGAATAGGATCAACCCGCAAACTCGAAGGGGCATATTATCAAGGGTCGAAGTTAAAAAAAGTTGAACTTCGAATTCAAATAGACCAACCGAATAGAGGTCGATGGTTTTTGGGGGTCGAAGTGGTCCGTATTCGAATAGCGCCTTCGATCTACTTCGATTTCAAGTTTTTTTAACTTCGATCTTCGATCTCCCAAACTCCCCTAATTGCCTCCATACAGGCTCGAGGAGGTCCCCCATAGACAAAAACAGCACTTCGGCAGCTTTTAGGTGGCAAATGGTTTTGTTGAAGTTGAAGTTTTAAAGAGACAGTACATGATAAATTTCGATATTCGAATTTTTAAGTTTTTTTCAAATTTGAATCGAAGTTGGACTATTCGATGGTCGAAGTACACAAAAATTACTTCGAAATTCAACGTTTTTTACTTCGAAATTCGAAGTTTTTTACTTCAAAAATTCACTTCGACCTTTGATAAATCCGCCCAGAATTGTATTCAAATGTAATTCGATTTGAACTTTTTTCTCTGGAGAAAACTCGATTTTCAGGAAGGCAGCAAACAACTCCAAATTGATCCCAGGATGTCCCCCATAGACTAAAACAGCAGTTCGGCAGGTTTAAGGCGGCGAATAGTCAAATTCGAGTTCTTAAACAACCAGTGTATGATACATTTTTACAATTGAATTTTTAAAAAAACTCGAATCAAATTTTAACAATTCCCTAGTCTAATTTGACATTTTTGGCCATAAAAAAATCTGCCCCTAAATGTGATATTTTGTTAAACAGCTTATTTTCATAGACAAGGAATGTTATGTTTCCATAACATATATAAATCTATAATCCATTTAAATTATATATTTATTTCATATTTTCTTAAAACACTGGTATAGTTTCCCTAAAACTAACTCTTCTATTTTAAATTCACTTAGGGAGCAATACTGTATATTCCCCGCAGGAGGAAAGCAACACATACCACTCCTTTTTTTAAGTCTAGTGTGAAGTCAAATATTCCTTCAACAGATGAGCCTTAACAATGAATTACATTGAAAACCAGCTTGAGGTTAATGTTTTTATAAATATTGCAGCAATTCTGAAGTAAACATGCTTCCAAATCTTTAACTATCTTTTACCAATGGGAAAATTGATTTCAATAGTTCAACAGCAGGTGCAATTTTTCTTTTTACACTTGGGCCCTGTCAAAGAGTCCGCTGTCCAGCTTCCTCTCTTCTCACCACCCAGCTGTCGTTTACATAACTTAAACACATCAACACTCTTTGTTTTAGTTTAATCTGGAAAGCCAATGGATTGTACTTTTAACTAGAAATTGACAAACCACAAGTCCCTTAGAAACCAAAGGCCTTTAGTTCTTGTTTAAACTTGTACACACTCAAACAAAGAAGTATTAATATTTTATTGCTGTTGATTTTTTATGGAACCAGTCCAAAATCTGTCAAAATTGTTCTGCATATAACCATATTAAGACCACCATGTGCAAAATTTTTAGAAGGATTAAGAGCGTATCCTGAGACATATTGTTCCGTGGCAGGCTCGGTGGTCTTTTTAGCTTAAATCAATAGTAAAAAAACTTATCCCAGTTAATTGTCTTAATATGCGTTTATATAATTAAATTAGTAAAGAAAGTCTATTCAGTATTTGTAAAATAGTACAAGGCGTTAAAAAACTTGTTGTTTTTAGGAAACCTGCTCAATGGTATATGGCAGGGATTCCAACATTCTTTCCTCACTTCCCAAACACCTTGTAAAGCTCAGTCTACTGGGAATAATCAGCATTTCTACATAGGAATAAAAGTACTACAGTTTCCAGGCTTTTTCAGAGAGAATTACAGTATGCACCTAGCTTGTTTGGAGGTATCGCTTAACTCGTTGCATCAGTATTAACATCACATAATAATGTCCACTGCACTTTTAGGCTCCCCAGCTGCAAATAAAACCAGTGTAGAAGGTATCACAACTTTTAGGATGAAAACCAACACATCAAGCTCAAATTCTGCTCATATGCTGCTGGGTTTCACTTGTAAAATAAACATAGATATGGGGCATGTGCAATTATGAATTCAGTTACAGAGGTAACTGTTGGTATGGCAGGTACAATGTTTGCCTCTTCAACTGTTCTTCTAAAGTAGCAAAGATTTCTCTACAGACCGTTAGCAGAGTTTATAGTGTTTTGTTGCATATCAGCTGGTACAGTTACAGTGAGGAATCCATAGTTATTATGCTATGGAACACTGCATCTGTGGTCACTTTGCACATCCACCTAAATCCTTGTGAAGTCTACTACCTTCAACACAACATGCTCACAAGACCAGAGAATTCCTGTTTTATTTTGGTCCCAGACCCTGCTGTACAGGTCCACTAGCAATCATGTCCTTCTCCAGGGTTGGTATTGGGTCAGTCCGAATGTTTAGCCCAAAGACTCCCTGACTCTCGCCTTGTGCGAGGTAAGTGTAATGGTTATGGCCCTATGGAGAATTCTTGGGTTTCTGTTTCTAATGTCAGGGCTGACCACCTTAGGAGAAAGTCCCATCCCGGGTCTCCTGGTAAGCTTGAGGGTCCAGTGGCCCCTCCTCAAGGGGGGGCAATGTAACAAAGGTTACCCTGGTGGTTTTGTGGCTTACCCTGGCAGTCTAGTGACCGGCGGGAATGCCTGCCACATGCATTCCTCTCCCTTCAGCACCGGTGTCTCTATGGTGCGGGCGGCCGCGTGCTTCCAGGTTTATGCACCGGCGTTATGATGTCTTGGCTCCTTGGCACAAAATTCTAATGTATAATAAGGGATTTTGAATGTTATGTAGTTGCCGTTGTTAGGTTCTACTTAGTTAGGTTCTAGTTAGTTTCCTGGGTGTTTATTCTTCGTGAATCCAGCTTGAACTTCCTGTTATTGACCCTTGTCTGCCTGCTGACTATTCTGATCTCTCCAATATGACCTTGCCTACCTGCTGACTATTCTACGCTCTCCAATCCTGATCCTTGCCTGTATGACCATTCTTTGAACTCTGCCTGCACCGACCCGGCCTGTCTGGTTATTATTGAACTCTGCTTGTGCTAGTCTGGCCTGCCTGACTACACTTTCCGTCCAATATCCTTGGTAAAACTATTGTGCCACTTTGCTCCCCCAGAACCCTTTGCTTGGCTCCTCTCTTATTAATACCTGGTGGCATCCAATTAGCAGAGGGCTCCTCCTGAAGTGAAAGGCGACTTTTTTAGGCAGAAGCAAGAGCCGAGTCCAAACAAGAGTTTACTATAAAGTGGAAAAAGTCAATAAGATAGCAAGGCCTGTTTAACAATAAAGGCAGTAGCAAAAATTGTTTGCAAAAAGTTAAAAAGATTTTTTAGGACAAGTTTAGCCTGTATTAGCAATTAAGCCATAAGAAAATTTAGGCCAGCAATTATGTGTTCACCCCCAAATTTCACACTTAACTTGTGTTAGTCATGGATTCTATGACTATTAGGCCAAAAAGCCTTCTCTCCATATAATAACCTAACTGGCCCTTGAGACTGGCCCCCAGCCCAATCACTCTCTTTACTAACATATAGCAAATCAGTACAGAATGACATTAAAGTTGGGGTAGCAAAATGTAGATTCGCCCTATATTAGCACTAAATGCATTTCAAATACAGTTCATATTTTACTTTGCTTCTGTTACACATGGCCAATAGTAATCATACTAACACAGCACTCTGTCAATAAGATTGCAAGCCCTTGTGAGCAGGATATTTTTTTACTGAGTGCTATGGTTTGTCTGAATGTCATTTCTTGGCCACCTATATATACCGGGCACTAGGCAATCTGTAGATATTTTCTTCCTCTACTAATACTTCCTCTACAAAATTCCGTAAAAATCAGATACTCTGGTATCATATCTCTTGCTCTATTTGAAAGCAAAAATTCTACAAAGAGTAAGGTAGTGAACAGATACCAAGAGCGCAAGTAAACTGCTGCAAACGTTGTGTGGTCAATAAAGGCAGCAGTTTACCTGCACTCCTATCTGTTCCCTACTTTACTAAACCCATAAAAATCTCCAATAGATCCATAAATTGCAATAATTTTCTTCTTTATTGCTTCAAATAATTTATTAGCATGGAGTTCAAGCACAATTAAGAAGGCATGTGTTTTAAACATTTGTGAAATCTTTTACTGCACCCATCTTGTGTGGTACCAGTTTCAGTAGGTGTAACAGCTGTTTTCTTTTCATGCCCTTTGTCTCTTTATAACTCCAATTATTTCTGCCTTATGTGACATTACCATGTGGGTTATATTAACGCAGTATGTTCACTGTCAGTATACTGATAAAATGGATACCATTTCAAACAAAGCTGGAATTCAGTAGCTATAGTATCTTGTAGAAATAAAAGTCACATAAATACAATTTGCTATTTTGCTGTGTGTGTATATTGTCCCAGTAATGTTAGCACATGCCTGTATACTGCGGCTATTGTGCTGGATCACTTTACATGAAAATATATTATCTATTGCTGCTTTAAAACAATGAAAAGATCATGGGAATATCTGAAATATAAACTGAAAATCAGATGTTGCTTGGTAATCATGAGTTACATTTTTTCTCAAGAAACATAGACTTAAAATAATTACTTAAAATAAATGTATTTTTAAATGTTATACGGTTTCCATCATTTTCAGGAATACATTTTACAGACCAATGTTAAGCCGTTCTGGGTTGAAAAAAGAATTACAACAAACTGCACAACATAGATACAAATAGCATACAATGTACTGTAGTGCTCAATGCATTTGCCAGGAACAACCAATCAGCAATTAGGTTTGGTGAATTGACTAACAAGATCTCATAAATTGCTGTAGACAACACCACTGGAGCTATTTACTACCCATGCAATTACAACAGCACATAGAAGTGTGTGGGTCAAAATATATGGACTCCTGACTGTCCACTATCTCAATCTAAATCAAGGGCCCTCCATTTCTGCTGCTCTAAGGTTAAGGCCACACGAGGAGATTTGGGGAGATTTTGTCACCTGGTGATTAATCGCCTTGTCTTTTGAGCTACTATCTCCCCAAACTGCCTCTGCGTTTTTCCCCATAGGTTACAATGCAAAGTCGTCTGCGCTAATACACACGCGCCAATATGTTTTCTATTGCCCGAAGTTACCTCCATCTTGCAGTGCTGTACTGCAAGATGGAGTGATATCACCCCCTCCCTTCCCCCCCCAGCATCCTAATAACAGAACAATGGGAAGGTAACAAGATGGCAGCTCCCTAACACAAGATAACAGCTCCCTGGAAGATCTAAGAACAGCACTCAATAGTAAAAAGCCAAGTCCCACTGAGACACATTGAGATGGAGAAACAACAGCCTGCCAGAAAGCAGTTCCATCCTAAAGTGTTGGCTCTTTCTGGAAGCACATGACCAGGAAAAATGACCTGAGATGGCTGCATACACACCAATAATATAAATAGAAATAAAAAAAATACACTTGCTGGTTCAGGACATTTTATATTGTATGGTAAATTATTTGCAGTGTAAACACTGTAATTTAGAAATAAAAACGGCACCATAAAAATCATGACAGAATAAACAGCTCTAAACATTGCATAATCTAGGGAGTGTGCAGGCATCTACATTTTTATATCAGAAGTATTATTGGGGAAGAAGCATCTTGCACTTTTGCGGCACAAGGGATTTTGCACACAGTGGCTGGGATTAGCATTTAACTATCCCTAAAAGTGGTTACTTGGCATAACAACAACCATGATCTAAGATTCAAATGAGAAGGAAATAGCAATTCAGGAGAAATAGACATCTCTTAAAGAAAAACCTTCATCTAGTATATGTCGTAAATTATTAGATTGTTTTACAAAGCTGTAAAATACTCAGCATGTAGTAAGACAGACACGAGTGGAGATGTAATAATCTCTTCTGAAGGCATAGTTGTGTGAATCTTACTGTTGCTTTAAAACTGGCATATTATGACACTGAAATGGCCAATTTATAGAAACCCAGAGCTAATGTGAGTTAATCAGTTATGGTAAAGACTTACTTAGAAAGGCCTTGATTGTCTGTTTTGATGATATAATGCTTAGTAACTGAAGAATCACGCTTAAACGTCTCAATTATTTATACTTCAAAATAAACCATGACTCAGGCCCTAAAGGCAAAGAAGGGAATGAATTTTCTGCACATGAAAATGCTCTTTTTTTATCATCAATTGGCAACGCCATTATTTTTAAATCTGTTCAGTAGAAGCATACTATAATTGTCAAACAAATTCCTAACACATGCCATAAATCTGTTAATAATGTGTGAGAAGCATTGTTTTAGCCCAGATGGATTTAACACTCTATTTTGTACTGCTGCGTACAGATGTAACATGCTTTTTGAAAACGCAGTCATTTTTTACGGACATTTTTCAAGTTACAAAAAGCTTGTAATGCTTGTTTTCCTGTTAGATAAACACATATTTATAGTATTCAAACTGTTTCCAGATTTTTATAGAACATACCAAATCAGAATGCAGCACCCCCCCCCTTCAATTTCAATTGGGCACAAGGGGGAGTTATGTCTGGCATAATATTGTCAGATGTTAAAAAACATGTGATTTGATGTGAATTGAAAACAACTTTGCCCACATTTTTCAGAATTGGGATGGTATCATTTCTGTCATTCAGCATTAAAATGACTTCTGCACTTATTCTTCTGTGGGAACCCTGAAGCTGCCAGCATTACTGGATGAATCAGTGCCAATAGAAACAAAAGGGGAAGTACAAGGACCGTGTTTGAAAACAAGTACAACTGTGTCCATTTTTGTGAGACTGCATCTTCAGTTGTGGGCATAAATGAGCCCTGTAGAGCACCAAGTCATAGCTGACATGTGACAAATATCTTACAGGCAGGTCTGGACTGGGATTCACAATAGGTCCTGGCATTCCAAGTACACAGAGGCCCAAGCAGCCCCCCACAAGACAAATAAATAATGACTATTGGTACCCCCAAGTGAATATATTTACCTGAAACCCCAGGCCAGTGCTCCTATCAGCAGAAAACTGCTGGTTATTCCAGCGAGCATCTTGGACTGATCCTCTTCCAGCTTTCTCGTGGTCGGTATAGGCAGAGTTCAAGAATAGTCAGGAATGACAGGTCAGTATAGGCAGTTCAGCGTTCAGCAGAGTCAGACAGGCACGGCTCAAAAAAACAGAATGTACCCAGACAAAATCGCACCCAGGAACTAATCAAATTAGACCCAACAACGGGCAATGATTTTTAGCCCAAAGCCCCTTTAAATATTGAAAGTTCTCGGCAAAATGTGTTGACTTCATGACACTGCAGCACTTTAAATCCAGAAGTGCATGCTGCACGTGCCATAGGAGCAACAGGCACCGAGAAGAACAGATCACTGCTGCAGGCATCCCCGCCGGAGGCGTGGCGGGGGTCCTGCCGGCCCACTAGACCACCAGGGTCAGTCCTTACATGCAAGAAGAAAGAAGGAGCCAGAAGAGGATCTGTGGTGCTCTCTGAATAGGGTTTGCCATCTGTCCAGTTTTGACCCGGACAGCCCGGTATTTTGAGGGGCTGCCCGGGTCTATACTTCCTGCCCAGTTTTCCAAATAAGGAAAACCGGACGGGATTCCCTTAATTGACACGGCGATTGTCCAATCGCTGACATCACGGGTCCGCCCACTGATGCCATGGCCCGCCCACTGACATCATGGCCCGCCCACTGACGTCATGGCCCACCCACTGATGTCATAGACACGCCCACTGACGTCATGGACCCCCACGCCCGGTCTCAGCCAGACATAAAGGTGGCAACCCTATCTCTGAAATAGTTTCAAATATATTCACTTGGGATGCCTAACATTTGGCACCCCAAGTGGGAGGTGCAGACCAGAGTACTGTTCCTGCTGCAATTCCAAAATGGATGAAAAGTAAAGGTTTAATTTTGTGCCCCTAAGTGCTCCTGTACGTGCAGCAGGGGCAGAATTAAATGACGTCCGGTGTCTTTGTTCAGAAAATATTTTCCAAGAATGAATAAAATGCATATTATGGAATCACACATTTCATATATTATTTTACCTTGGGAATTCACATAGTCTAGCCAGGGCCAGATTTACATAGTGGGCGCCCCTAGGCCCACTGCCGTTCGTCGCCCCTGTCCCTTCCCATTTATTTGTGCAAATTGTCATCATCTGGACCAGAGCAATGGGGATTGGTGCATGCGAATTTAAAAAATGATTGTATCTCCAGCCCATCCCCAGTGTTTAAACCAATGTGGGTGTGGTTGGGCAGCATGCCGCCCCCCTAAAATCCTGCAGCCCTAGGCCCGGGCCTAGGTGGCCTTTCCACAAATACGGGCCTGAGTCTAGCATGCATCCCTATGTGCCCTGTCATCTTTAAAATTAACAAACAAGATGTCTTCCAGTTTAAAAGCAGCTCTGATCTTCTGATCTGGTTTTTGTAAAAGCAAATACACTCATTTACTGTTTATTTTATACATTGGAATATAAATGATTTGCCTATGCAGGGCATTTACTCTTTTATTAGATATGACGTTTTATTCTATCACATTGTGTTAAAGTAAAAGAACGGGTGGTCTAGAATGTACATCACCGTCTAAAATAACCACATTACTTCACGTCCCAAACCACCAGACATCATGACCTCCAGGAGCAACCTATAGTACAACAACAAAAAAGAGGAAACACTCCCAAGGAAAAACATAGCCACACATAAATTGATTAGCTGAGAACTATTATTTATTATTTAAGTTTAAAGTTTTGTTTTATTTGAGAATTGTAGGATTCAAGGAAAAATTCAAACATTTCAATGTACTAATTCTCTTTGATTTAGCTTTTGACCTTTGTTATTTACGGTACAGTTCTCTTCTCTCTGTGGGGCAAATTCACTAAAGGGCGAGTTTTCGCCTGCAAAGGCTTCGCCACGCTTCGCCCCATTTTGTCAGGTGCAAATTCGCTACCACTACGATAATTCAATAAAATGTGAAGCTGCGTCTCTGCTGCTGAACGCTGGCGAAATTTTGTTAGAGTGAATTAGTTAGCGAGAACATTTTCTAATGAACTTTCGCTAAAGTTTGTTTCTGCCTAGCGAAACTTCATTAGTACACTTACGCTTAGGTCAATCTGAATAGGATGGGTACATATATGTTATACATGTTTCTTTATTATAGATGTTGGTGCAAATGCTTGAAGTGGCCACTCATTATTAAAAATGTACAAGGAAGCAAAATCAAGACAAAAGAGATCCTCGAATGCCCTAGACATGAGCCCACACTAAAACAAATGGAGCATGTCCCTCAAATGATTAAAAAAATGTTCAAACAAAAATGTTTAAAAGTTACAATTTTAAAGACAATCCCACTTTAAAATATGAAAAAACACCAGAGTTTTTTATATTTTTTATGATGTCACTGACATAAGATTGAGGAGTATGTACTGTAGCTTCATCTGATCAGTTCGCCAGGTCTAAGCTGGCAAAGGAAACCCTTGCAAAAGAGGTAATGTTATGTAAAATTTGCACTTGTAGTGAATTTGTGGAGTAATGATCGTTCGCCTGAGCATAAATTCGCCTGGCCATAGGGCGTGAAATTTCATGTACTCTTTCTCTAGTGAATTGTCCTCTACGCCTGTAAATTGGCGATGTCCCTTCGGATGGTATTTCTGTCAAATTTTCTGTAGAGACAGCCACTTTGCCCTTTAGTAATTCTACCCCACCTCTTTCTAGGGTGAAAACTCTAAGGTGGTCTCTCAAGGATCTGTCCTTGATCATATACTCTTTCCACTGTCCATTGTGCCACTAGGCAAACTAATCCTCTCCTTGTGCAAACACTCAAATGTATTTTCATGTAGACATTATATTTCTTTTTTTAAACTGTTACTATATATGATTAGCTATAGACATGAAATATAAATAAAAGAAATGCTTGAGTGAGTTCTATGATATTTGAGTTTTGGGTATTTGGTACCAGAAACATATTAATTGCAGAAACATACTTAAAAAAAAAATAGTGTGCATTCTTTTTAACAAAACGATTTCAATGGCTAACATAAAGCACAATACTTAAACTGTGGGTATGCATCTCTTAAGATAAATTACAATTTACCATCATATTCTTCTGATAGACAGAGGGAGGTACCACCTGGCTTAAAGAATTCTGTTGATAGACAGGGGGAGGTGCCACCAGAATTAAGACACAAGTGTTAGAAGGCTAACTATACTTTCATTTCACTTCCAGAAATGGTAACAGTACAATGACCTAAACCTATGTAAAAATAAATTTTTACATTTTTGTAGAAATTTTGAGTTGGCGTTTTTCAATTGTTTTTGGGAACAGAGAGTTTGGCTAATCATAAATGTTGAGGAACAAAATGTATATGATGTATTGTATTGTATATACAGAGATCCTTGACATTTTAAGCCTCACTGAAAATGAATGGAACAATGTGATTCTTGCAGGTGTGCGGGAATATTCTGTTGTGCATTTTTCCATAAATAAGCTAGCATTTGAGAAAAAAAAGTTTTGCTGCATTGTTTTTTTTCTCTACGTCAAAAAATAGTCTGTAGGTCTCCCAAAAATGATTTTATTATTTTGTGCAAATAAGTCATACTCATAAAACAATTTTAACGCTTCAAGCAAATAAACTGCCTAGTCATACCCAACATGTTTTGTGTCTTTCTCACACTTCATCAGGGAACATAGGAGCACTCCTCCCGACTTCCTTTTATACCCACTTAAAGCCTTTCTTCTAATAACAATAAATGAATACATAAAGGAGCTGGATTTTATTTCAAAGCTACAGTCTACATATACTATATACCTTATCCATTCTCCAGCTCTCCTCATGCAAACAGCATTGCCCAATATGTAAAACATTGTTGTTTGAGTGTGTATTTTGCACCCATCCCCGCCATTTACTGTATATATGATCCCCCCTGTCTTCCCAGACTTGCTGAGGACATTCAGTAGTCAGATGCTTGTAAATGTCACTTTACACATACATATTAACAGTCGTACACATAGTTTAAATAGATTTTCAGAATAATAATGTCCTGACTATTTACATTAGCAATAATGTATTACCTATTTATAACGATATTGCAAACATTTCCAGTATTACATCTTGCATAGCTTGCTTAGATTTCTTTGTTGTGTTGACTTTATCCCTTTCATCAGTTTGGTAGTTAGCTTAGTAAGTTAGATCACGTAAGACTGCAATTTGAAATGCAAGGCCTCCTAGTTGGTTGTTATTATATTCTCTGTGACCACTTCACTTGTCAACAGTTGTTCATTTTCAGCCTCATAAAACAAAGTCCACCTAATTATGTTCGACAACGTAGGCCTTTTAGGCTACGGTATATTTGCCTTTCCAGTTAGTCTGTATTTGCTGCTTAACCCACTAAGTGCCCTTATTGATCAACGCGGAAAAAAAAGCGTGTATTCCTTGCTTTAAATGAGTAAGTAAATCAGAAATAACATTTAATAAAATAAACCATTAGCTGCAGACCTGTTTCTGACAAAATTGAAGCAGGATTCAAATTAATTTGCAAGACTCCTTGGTCAGAGATCCAGTGGATAACTATCCAAAGGGAAAATAAATTATTTTTACTTAGCGTGTTTCTACCATGGGATTCAAAGAGCTTTTAAAACAAGCAAGGCAGCCATGAAAGGTGCACTAAGTACCCAGGACACAATGAGATTAAGTGACTTGCCCAGGGTCACAAAGAGTTGCCACAGGGAATTGAACCAAGGTCTCTAGCATGAGATTCCCCTTAACCTCTAGGCCAGCTCCTCCTTCTTATTATACTACATTGTTCTACCCACAGAACTCTCTTCTTATCTCCAGTGATTGAAATAACTGCAAGTGTAAAAGTGACCTATCTCATCTTCTTTCTTCTACATTAAGCACCATTTGCCATCCAACAGTATATCAAATACTGAACAACCTGTTCTTGATGCTAACTCACATTATGCCAGGTAACCATAAAAAAATGGAGGTTCTATAAATATTGCATAAACACTCTTTTTATATATGAGCACCTTGGTCTGCCTTGGAAAGCAATAGGTGAATAAACATATAGCCATAGTCTATCCATCTGTATAAAGCAAAGTATTAATTACAAATGAATTTGTCCAAAGTGAACTGTTTTTGTCCAAAGTGAACTGTTTGAAGGGCATGTTTGAAGGTTTATTTGCTAATAAATACATGCTCCGACGATTTTGCGTGCAAAGACATTCTTTGCAAAGAAAGGAAAGCCCCTATACGTGCAGGGGCTGCATGACAAGGGATCCAAATGACCTGCATAGAATTGCCACCTGTCCGATTTTGACCTGGACAGCCCAGTTTTTTGAAGGGCTGCCCGGGTCAAAACTGCTGTGGTTTTCCAAATTATGAAAACTGGGCAGGATTCCCTATGATTGACGCTGCAATCATCCGATCGCCACATCATAGCCCCAATGTCACAGCTGTCATGACCGGTCCCCCGGCGCATCACAGCCCTACTCCCGTTACTTGATGTCCCCACTCCCTGCCCGGGGGTCAGATCGGGCAAAAGGTGGCAACCCTAGACCAGCAGCCAGGTTATACTGGTCTAGGTTAGAGATGGGCAGAATCACATCTAGCTTAGTATGCGTTATTAGGAATCAGTTAAAGCAGGAGATGGACAGGCCCAGGGGTGGAGTAAGAGAGGGATGTGATGTCAGGGGAAAAAGCAGTTTACTTCCTTATAGTCTGAGAAGGTAGAAACATGAGGCAGAGCTCTCTCTGTCATATAATGTTTTTAGCTGCAGTATATACAAATTAACTCCTCAGTAAACTGCTGGCTTTGTGGGTAGATCTATTTGGGCAGTTGCTTGTTTATTTGCTGTTTTACAGTAGTTTATCTCACTGTAGTCACTGGTGCAGCATGGAAGTGACTCTAGGCCCTAAAGGCACTCTCCATATTGCATAGAAATCCAGTCTGTGACACTGAGCTGCTGCTACTACTGTAACTCATTACAGTATAAAGAGAGCGGGAATTAGAGTATAAAGAGAACTAGAACTGGAGTATACAGAGAGAGCATTGGGACTCAGTCAGGAATAGATGCAACGCCTCAATACAGTAACTTTCGTGGGCTTTGCTTTAAGTCTGCCTCTAACACAGTATTTCTATAGATATAGTTACTTGATTCTGCTTTCTATATATATACTGTATAGAGAGGGGGGGTTACAGTACAGTTGCCCCTGCAAGGGTATCAGTGAAAGCCAGCACATGGTAGCTGCAACTATAACAGCAGCTACCTTGTCTTACATTCTATTTGGGTAGAGGTTACTTTCCTTGCTGTATCCAGGTGTGCAGAGCACAATCTGCTGCCACTGCAGAAGGGAACCTACATACAATAAGATCCTCTGTGAGTATGTCTAGTAAGTTTCCAGATACCAATTGGTAATGAGACATACCTACCAACTGTCACATTTTTCGAGGGACTATCCCGATTTTGACAGCTCAACCTGCAGTTCCGAGTTTGTTACTGAAATGTCCTGACATTCTGCTTGATCTCCTGCACAGGCCAGAAAAATATACAATATTTCTAACTAATTGGCTTTTGGCAGAGAGCCCAGAATAGATATTTAGATACTTTTGTAACAATTTAAGATAAGCAGGTCTATTGGGAAAACTGACTTGCAGCTTAAAGGGCAATTCAACTTCATTAGCAAAATTGTAATAACACATAAAAACCACAGAATGCGTTCAAACTTGCATACCCTGCCAAATTTTGTAAAATGAACATGGTAATTGGGGTTGTGGTCATGAAAATGGGCATATGCGTTCTGTGCGGCAAGTCTTTTTGTCCCTCTTTCTATTTCCAAAATGTTGGTAAGGTATGATAATATAATGCAGAGCCTACCTATTGCACTTATGTGAATGGGCATACACACATGTTGGTCTCACAGTGTATTGTTTATATTTGACTGGGGCAAATGGACTCTTGCCATTTATGCAAATTAGTGTAATTTAACAACACCCCTCTCAAATCATAGCATATAGGACAGGCTCACCTTTACTTGCTTTTTGTGCCTTGGGAGGCCTCCATTTCCATGATAAGTAATTAGATACTTAGGTGATAATCCACAGATGGTATATCATTTGGGGTGCATGCAATTTCCTCTGTGCAGTTATATGGAATTCAGCAGCCTCCAAGATTAAATCATAAAGGGCCCACTTACTGTAGCTTGCCTTTGGGAGCTGTTGGCAGAAGAAGGTTTACTATACTTTAGTATATATATTATTGTTTAGTATATATATTATTGTTATCATATACCACCCCCTGGGAGGATATTGTATAGTGTCTACACAAGGTGTACAGATGCAGGTCCGGCAGCAGGGCTGCTGAACTTCTCGCATGTTGGTGGCAGGGCATAGTAGTGATCTCTTGTTATATTCTGGCTGTAGAATATTGCCAGGTCATATTTATCTGATAAAATTGTGCCATTTTACACCCATCTCTGTCTCCTGGTTTCATTAAGGTATATAGTAATGAGGTTCAGTGGGATGGCTCAAGTCGAAGGATCAAATTGTGGAGTCCCGTTATCATTTTAAATCATTTTATGGAACCCAGTACTGGAATTGAAACCAATGCTGGAAAATAGTTAATACAGTGCTCGTCAGTCTGTATGGCAGCACACTCTAGGACCTCGCAGAAAAAAGCCACCGAAGTTGAAATTCCAAGTTAAAAAGATATACATTTTATTTGAACATTTGATATGCACACAAGCATCTGAGGTCTGGCGCGTTTCGTGTCTACGCACTTCCTCAGGTCCGGAGTGCGCTGCCATACAGACTGACTATTGATTTTACCATTATCCCTTGTCGACGGACTCGGGGCGGCTGCACCCGGGTCAAAGCACCAATCTGGTAAGAAAGCTATCTACTGTACTGAATACGTTCATTATAGTGGAGACTGGATACAAGTTTTCAAGTGCTCCCTTGATATGGGAAAGTTACTGGTCCCCAGAGCAAAATCTTTTAGGTCCTCTAAATTGTGTGAAAGATTTCCTGTTTGTGGGCTCAATGAGCTGTGAAAGATAATCAATTTCATAAATATAATTTCACAAATAGATAATCAATGGTCTCCACCAGATTAGGAGGGGGGGCTTGATTTGGTGTATGGGAAAGGAAAGGTATTGGGTGGGCGAATAGACCATATAAGGAGGGATGAGTTGCTCTTCTTCCGACTTTGGAGACCAGGGTGGAAAAACCTACCCTCCTGCTCCTATTGTGATATAGGGATTAATTGGCTTACAGCTGGTTCCCGCACGGTGAGTGTTTTGTTCATTCCTTTGGAGTTTTGGTTGGCAAGCATTCCCAGGGTGCTGGTTAATGATTTCCATATATATTACAGTATGTTCTTGATAATAATTGTTAATGGTATATGGTTGTGGAATTTATGTAAATCTATTTTGGGATGAGCAAGATTAGAAACGTGATTAGTTGGGTTAAGATTGGAGGGGGGGGCAATGGAGACATCAACACTGCCCTGGTCATCTCTCTTTACTGAAAATACAGATGTTACCCATGTATAGTTTTTATTGTTCGAACGTTCCTGCTTAATATAGGTGAATAGGCACTGTTTTTTAAAATAATTTACGTACTTGCAGTACTAGAGGTTGCCACTTCAAAGTCTAAAGTCTCCTAAATCTATGGGAGATATTCATAGAGATGTGACAGAAGATAACATGGTAGGTTTGCCAAAACCAGGACTAATGCTATTGCAAGAACACAGAGCAATGCTATGGATGTACACAGATAGGCTTTAGAAAGTGTGCACTAATTATTTGTATCCCTGTACTGTTTATAGTATGCCAGAGCCGGGCCAACCCGGCCAGGCGCCCTAGGCAACCTGGCGGGCCACGGCGCCGGCTCTGTGCGCACTTGACTGCGCATGCGCAAAATTTCGCGCCAGCGCGCACGTGCGAAGTATGTGCGCATGCGCGAAGTATGTGCGCATGCGCGAAATATGTGCGCATGCGCAGAAGAGCATTTATGCGCAAGCCACCAGCGGCAGACGGGACCGGACACGGGGAAGGCGACAGAGCAGGTACGTACCTGGCGCCCCCTCAGCTTTGCGCCCTAGGCACGTGCCTACTCTGCCTACCCCTAGTTCCGGCCCTGTAGTATGCTTTAGGTTGATGAATCTCTTTCCTAATATATTAGCTCTTGCTCTCCCATTAAAACTGTGCCAGTTCTTCCTGAATATTCCTCCTGCCAGCCCTGTATAATTTATAGCCATATTCCCATATTTAACGGTGGAAATAATTTTGGCCTATGTAATTTTCCTGACCCCACGAAGATTCCTAAATGAACCCTGTCCTACCTTTTTCATGGTTTTCTTTTATGCTTTCACAGGCACCTTTTAACAAACATTTATTTTTATAGAAACAGTGTGAAATGTGAAAATGTTCTAGCAGTCCCTGAAATTCTCAGCACTTTTCTTTTTTATTAAAAAAAAAAGAAGAAGAATACTGCTGGGAATAAATTATACAAATGTAAAGCTAGTATAAAGTTAATGCTCTTTATCTGCTCTCCTAGTCTAAGTATTTTAACAGAGTTATAAATGTTGGGGTCCTTTTGTAGCAACCACATTATCAGGAACCTTGTACAGTGACAGTACCTTTGAACGCACAGGAGGACCCTGTAGGTTCCGGTATTCACCGACACCCTTTTGGGGCCTGGGCTTTCTGCTGCGGAAACCAACAAGGGGGTGCGTGTAAAGTCCGTAAACTAGGTACCGACAGGGATAAAGAGAATTTGGAGTCTTAAGTCAGACGAAGGGTTCAAGGCAGGCAGCAGAAATCATAGTCAAGGGTCAGGCAGAAGTTGAAACCAGGAATTCAAAGTCATAAACAAACGCTTCGACAGGAACAGTATAACTGGAACCAGCTTGGGCACTCACAAAAGTGAGGACTGGGCTTTTAAGGAAGTTTTGGCGCGAAGATTTGAATTTGGTGCTCCTTTGTGACGTCATGACACTTGCCAACTTGACGCGAGTGTCATGATGCTCGGCGTCAACCCAGCCGAGATCCCTGAAGTGAGCGCCTGCACACAGAACTTCTAAAAGAGATGCACTGGGAGGTAAGAGAAGCCTGCAATCTCCCGGCGCATCTTTCACTTTTACAACACTGCATCTCTACCAAATTTAATTCACAACAATAGAGATCCAATATATACTTTTTACCAGAAGGATGTGCACATTTGGTTTATTCTTTTAAGTCCTTGGTCAGTGAATATAGATACCTAAAAATAACAGTAAAACATATTCACCATCAGTAATGATTGACCATCAACTCTGCTTTAATGTAGAAATGTAAGAACCCAGTAAATACAAATAAATATGCCTCTTTTTCTACCTATGACATATTCTCTTAAGTATTCAAGTTAGCGTCAAGTTTTTCTCAGAATCTTTATCAATTCCAAAAAACATTCATTAAAAACATGTTGTATGTATCATATCATTTGCTTTTAATTAAAACCATCACAATAGGTTTGAACTGGCTCTTCCTTGTGTAACATTCTATTGCTTTTGTGAGTAATGACAATTACAAAGTACATATCTGGAATGAGTTTTTTTTGGAACAACAAAGAAAAAGCAAATGGAAAAGACCTTGCTAATTTAAATGTTAGAAACAGATCAGTAATGTAGCAGAAGATACAGTATATATAAAATATGCAGTTACAGTGGCATCTAGTGGTTGTTAAGAAGGTAACACTTAACGCACTTAAACACAGAAAAAAAAGGGGGGGGGAGAATAATATGGTGAATGTCTCAATGTTATTAGTGTATACTGGATAATGGGAGGTGATGTATGAACTTTATTTCTGTAATCCATCAAGTTCAACCTTTTAAGCCTATATATATAACCTGCCTAACTGCTAGAGGAAGGCAAAAAAAAAAAAAAAAAAAAAAAAAAAAACAATTTGAAGCCTCTCCACTTTGCCTCAGAGGGGGAAAATTCCTTCCTGGCTCCAAGATGGCTATCCAGTCCCTGGATCAGCTTGTACTATGAGCTATCTTCCCAGTGTCGGACTGGCCCACCGGGATACCAGGAAAACTCCCGGTGGGCCCCGGTGTCTGTGGGCCCTTGTGCTGCTAAACATTTGGCGTATTTCAATGTCAAAGTAGGCCACAATGGCAGGGCCGTATTTACATTACATTACCTTTTTTTTTTTTGAGGAAGCAAGCGAGCATGGCATGCTGATTTCACTTCCGTCAAATACTCTTTGTGACATTACATGCACGACGCACAGATGTCACGTGGATGAAACGCTGATGTCACACACACAACGTAAGGGTGTGTGACCTAAATACAGTGATGCGTGATAGAAAGAAGAAATATGAGTCTATTTTTTTACACATAAACCTTACCAATTGACGGCCTTTTGTGTTAAAGACTGAAATGGCAGAAGGAAGGGGAACCCCTGTTTCATCATTCACAAGCCATTTGGTCAGATCCCAAATGTCTTCCATTAAATATTGGATACAGACCCTATGTGACTGGTATTCTGGATGTAATTTTTTGCAGATAAAGAAAATCTTTAATTTTATAAATCTCACTATACACTCAATGGCTCAAACATTTATGAATGCTGGTAGCTACCTTATTTAATGGGAGCTGCACATATTGTAGCTCCGACACTACAGACTAAGAGCAAGCTGGCAGGATAAAGTCCCAAATAGGGGTGGGCGAATTTGACCTGTTTATCTTTGTGAAACAGTGGTCAACTTTACCAATTGACGGCCTCTTCACAGAGTTGTGTTAAAGACTGAAATGGTGGAAGGAAGGGGAACCCCTGTTTCATCATTCACAAGCCATTTGCTCAGATCCCAAATGTCTTCCATTAAATATTGGACACAGACCCTATGTGACTGATATTCTGGATGTAACTTTTTGCAGATAAAGAAAATCTTTAATTTTATAAATCTCACTATACACTCAATGGCTCAAATATTTTTGAATGCTGGTAGCTACCATATTTAATGGGAGCTGCACATATTGTAGCTCCGACACTACAGACTAAGAGCAAGCTGGCAGGATAAAGTCCCAAATAGGGGTGGGCGAATTTGACCTGTTTATCTTCGTGAAACAGTAAAAATTCGCCAAAATGCATTGAAGTCTATGGGCGACAATTTTTTTTTTTTACGCACAACAAATTACAAATTTTTGCTGCGTGACAAATGTTTTCCCCCATAAGAGTCTATGGTCATCATTTTCCCAGCAAACCTTGATGAAACATGTCGCTCCTCACTAGTCGCAAAGGCTACTTCCAAAAATATCGGCACCCTTGCAGTTTTTTTCGAATAATGTAAACGTTCTGCTTGGAAATTGTGGAAAATAACAATGCATTGTAATTCATTATTTATTTATTCCTAAATCTGACCATGAGCAAGTACCTATGGCTGGCAACTAAATTGTTGCATTCATTATTATACCTGCAGCTGGATGAAAAAAACCTATGGGTTACTGCCCATTTGTTTTCTTTTTAAGAAGTGTAAACTGGTTTGCAACACAAAATCTAGCTTTTTTTCCACTATGTTTTATTATCTATTCTGTAGCTTAGTGAAAAATTTACTGTAAATTGTGTATTCTTTTTTATCCCCTTTTTTCTGTTTGCAAAAATGTCTGCCTACAAAATGCAAGCACATGCATTCATCACATTTCAGCATGTGTATACTTAACATTCTTGCACTGACTGAGGTCAGTTAAACTTGATTTGTTAGTCCTGGGTGTAAAAATATTAAGAAACCCTGCTCTAAATTGTGAATAAATAAGTCAGAATTCTGGAAGGCTTTTAGTAGATGTACCATTGTGCTATTTTTTTAAAAATGTTTGATAAAAATATAAGGAACTTTAACTTAACGTTATGTACTTAACTACTGGTATGTCCTGCTATGCCCTTATATGTTTATTTTTATTGAGGGAGATTTAAGCATGCAATGTTATAATAATCGTCTAAGTGGCAAGTAGATTAAAAGCAGAGGAAAAAATTTCCATGAGGTTTTGAAGTATTTGTTTAGCCTTGAACATAATTCCACTGTGTAAAAAAAAGTAGTTCCATGTAGTCCCATGTATTCCATGTTATACAAAGATTAACAGACCTTCTAAGCCTGAAGCTAAATGGTCATTTGATTATACAATCCTATAAAAAGTTCCTTCCTTTGATGTTTCTCAGAGATATATGTTTGACTATTACAAATAATTGTAATCCTTGTTTGGATGTTTGTGAATAGTTTCCTATTATCATAGGCCCATATTCTTTTTATATTGGATAGGAATGCCTCAATTTTTCCAAAACACAAATGAACAAGTCTTTGTCAGGACAGATTCTGAAGTATGACGCTCTTTTGGTAGTACAGGTGTGGGATCTGTTATCCAGAAACCTGTTATCCAGAAAGCTCTGAATTAAGGAAATGCCATCTCCCATAGACTCTATTTTAGCCAAATAATCCAAATGTTTTTTGTTTTTTTTTTTTAAGTTTTTATTTTTGCATTTTGCTTTTAACAGGAAAGGAAAGAAAGGAAAGAAGAAGACATACAAGCATTGTTTTTTGCCAGTGGAGCCAAATAATAAAAATAAAGCTTTATCTATTGTAATATTGTTATACCTTTGTTATACATTGCTGTACATTAACATGTCTTTATTCGAATCAGGATTATTGTACATTACTATCTGAATGGGTGCCCTCCATTTCTAGCCACATGCTCTAGATTGTATCAAATTTTTTTGGACAACCTCGGGCTATATAGGTCAGTTTTTGGCTAGGGAGGGTGTCATTTACCAATGCACGCCAAAAGGCAAAGGTTGGAGGAGCAGTGGATTTCCACTGTAGCAGAATAGCCTTTTTTGCTTAGTAGAGCAGTAGAAGGTAGCAGAGCTTGACACCGGACCGAAGCCCTAAGTCATCAGCTATTCCTAAGAGACATACCAGTGGAGTCATAATGCACGGGACAGATAGAGTGCTGGATATGTAGTGCAGAACTTCTCCCCAAAATCTCTGGATAAGTGGGCAACTCCAAAACACATGCATAAATGAACCAACCTCATGATTACATTTCACACACTGGTCCACAGTCATTGGGTATATCTTTGCAAGTCTATACGGAGTAAGGTATACTCTGTTCAAAAATTGTATTTGTATGTATCTGTCCCTGATCGACATTGTGATGTCAGGAACCTGTTTGAGTGTGTCTACCCATATTTCCTCCTCCAGTTCAGGGATATCTCTAACTCATTTCACTCTCACTTTGGCCAAGGGGTCTGGGCAAGCCTGACACAAAATGTTATAGAACCAAGACATTGGTTTCATAAGGTCTTCCCTACGCAGATATTTCTCCAACGTGGAGTAATCCAAATGTTTAAAAATGATTTCCCCTTTCTCTGTAAGAATAAATCAGTTCCTTGTACATGATCCAAACTAAGATATAATTAATCCTTTTTTTATATATATATAGAATGAAGATCCGAATTACGGAAATCGAGCATTCTGAATAACAAGTCCTATACCTGTAGTATAGCAGTGGAGGCAGCTATTAAGCTCTAGTAGGGCTAGTGGATTTGAAAAGCGCATAATAGAGATAACCAAACACTTATTATTATTATTTATATACAGTGTTGCCACATTTCCTAGACTCTTTACATGGATTATTCATCATTCATGCATCAGTCCCTGCCCCAGAGGAGCATCCAATTATATTTTTAATGAGTGGTAATTAATGATTATTGCTGAAAAATAAAAACAATGATATCCTGATTTACATTTTTAAACATTATTTACTCTCACTGTGAATGTCATGAAACTAGGGTTGCCACTTTCTGTGCCAGTAAGTCCGGGAGGGGCCATGATGTACGGGGGGCTGGTCAATAACATATGAGGGTGTGGTGAAGAAGACAGGGCAGGGCTATGATGTGACCATTGCTGAGTCAATCTCGGTAAATCCTAACTGGTTTACCTAATTTGAAAATGGGGCAAGCAGTTTTGACCCAGACAGACATAGGTGGCTGGGTCAAAACTGAATAGGTGGCAACCCTACATAAAATGCTGGGGGCCTCTCACTGTAGCTGTCATTAAAATTTTGGGGAACTCTCATTGTGGCTACCATGAAATGTTGGGGAACTCTAACTGTGGCTGTCATGAAATGCTGGGGAACACTCTTGCTGTGGCTGTCTTGAAATTCTGGGAACGTGTCACAGTGTCATGGAATGTTTAGAGCCACAATATTTCACATACTATAATGATAATTGTTATGTTTTGATAGCCAAGGATGAGTAGAGTATAACAGTGCTTTATTAGCTGGTTTATGCAGTCATTACTCTTCAACATTTACATTTGCGGCACTGTACAGCTTTTGCAGGACATGTAGCATAATTTGCAGTGTGTTGTGTTGAACCACAGCGAAAGCAATATTTTTTATTTGTATTTGCGGCATGGTTTTGCAGTGTAGGTGAATCCCTTTCCTTAGCACTGTATTTTGTGACTGTGCATTATTTGGGCACAGTGCTGGATTCCCAGTCTGTACATTCCCAGCAGTTCCCTGACTGAGAGTTTTAACCTCTGCCACTGCTGTTTCAATTTTACTAGCAACTGTAATAGCCTTTACAAGGGTTAAATCCTGCTCTAGGAGCAGTATCTCTCTAATGCAAGATGAGTGTTTTTTCCACTATTTGGTCTCTTAGCATTTCATCTGTTAGATTCCCAAAGTCACAGGTAACAACCAACTCTCTCAAAGCTGCTATAAATTGTTCTGTGGATTTGACATTAAGTTGTCCACAAGCAACCACATTTACTCTTCATAAGTCTCATCAGCTAATGGTAATGTATAGAATATACGCTGTCCCTCTGCTCCCAGGCAGTGAATAAGTAAAGCACGCTTTCTAGCAGCAGAAATCTCCCCTTGGTCAGCAGCAATAATGTAATTTTCAAACATACGCTCCAAGCAGTAAAAGGTATGATAGGCTCACTAGGTTTTGGGAGAAAAGCTGAAGGCTGCTGCAGAGGTAGACATCACGTCTCCAATTTATGTTTTGGTAGCCGAGGATGAGTAGAGTATAACAGTGCTTTATTAGCAGGTTCATACACCCATTACACTTCAATAGTAACTTCAACTCTAACACTTTAAGCTGTATAGAAAGTACTATGTATACACAGTATAACTCTTGTGCACAGTGACACCTACAGGCCATATGTATAAACACCAAAAATTTTCACACATTGTAGAATATGCCTATGGAGATTTCACATTATTCACTATTTCAGTTGAATTGTGCTTATGTAGGCAATAACATAATGTGTATGCCCTTCAAAGTCATTGCTGTCTCATTTGTTGTGTATGTGTCTGTCAGTGCTGGTAGGAATAAAAGAGGAGTCACCTCGCACACCCTGGCCGTCCGAATCTCGTGACACCTGGTGCTCGATGAAGGAGGTATTGGCAGCCTCCACAACTGTCAGAGAAGAGAAAAACTCACCGGCACAACAGGATATTTCTAGCAGGGAAACCCTTGCTCATTTATTTGCGGATGCAATGTTTCGGGGCGTAACCCCTTTGTCAAGCATGCTATTTTATATGAGTACACTAAGAGAAGCTGCTGCTGCCATCTGCATCATTGCCCAACGGGTATTACCTTTGCTAGTTTTCACTTAAGAAATACCACTTTTCTGCTTTCATATGACATGCACCTTTCTCCTTTTCCCAATATATATATATATATATATCTATATATCTATATATATATATAGATATATATATATAGATATACAAAACAGTTTTGGAAAAACCGCACTCACAGGGCTTGTATAGATGAAAAAAGAAAAGTTTATTGCAACATTTCGGCTCTAATACTAGAGCCTTCCTCAGTAGGCTCTAGTATTAGAGCCGAAACGTCGTAATAAACTTTTCTTTTTTATATGTGAGAAACACACTCAATGTTCATACTGGATGCTTTCGCTCTGAATGGCTTCAATGAACATGGGAATATTTTTATATATTTTTTATTTTGCATTTTTCAACAGGGTAGATAAAGCAAAGGAAGGAAAGTGTATAGATGGGGGGGGGGGTGAAATATAGAAACAAGGTGATGTACAATACAAAAGCCAGCAGTTTTCCATGTGGTCAGAACATATATACATTACCGCTCATCATTTGTTACAAACATTGCATTGTTTCACTTGGAAGAAACCATATACAGTAAAAATGTGGTACTACTGATGTAAGATGTTGTGTCTCTTTTGCACTCTTCTGTCCCCATGTATATTGTCCATGCTGTCCAGGTGGCTACATATTGCTCCTGGGTGCCCTGCAATGAGGACATTAATTTCTCCATTCTCTTTATGTTTAGTGATGGGCGAATTTGGCGCGTTTCGATTCACCGAAAAATTTAGAATTTCCCGCGAAATTCGCAGAACAGTGAAAAATTTGCAAAACGGCTCCAGCGTCTATATTTGAAAATGGACGCTGGCGAATTTTCACAGCAGTTTTATAAATTTATTTGCCGGTGGCGAATCATGGGAATACGCTGCAAATTCGCGCCTGGCGAATAAATTCGCCCATCACTATTTATCTTCTCTTTATGTTTCCTATTCCTTTCATCCACTCAGCTAGCAAGGCAGCTTGTACTGATTTCCAGTGTCTAGAAATGACTGCCCTAGTCTCCTTTAATGCAAATCAAACAAATCCTTTCTTGAGCTAATGTCTAACATTGAGACCAGGAGTACTTCAGTGTCTCTGGGTAATTCTGTGCCTAGTGCCTGCTTTAGATGTTTGAGTATCTTATCCAAAAATGCAGTGGCGTAACTTCGGATGCCAGGGCCCCCCTGCAAAAAATTTCTCAGGGCCCCTTCTGCACAAAATAGTGGGAGAATTTCATGTATAATATCTAGGGATGTAGCGAACTGGCGATTTGGTGTTCGCGAACGGCGTTCGCAAACACCGGCAAAAAATGCGAACGTTCGCGGACAGTTCGCGAACTTCGAACACCCGCTAAAATCGTTCGATTCGAACGATAGAAGGATTTTAATCATTCGATCGAAGGATTTTCATTCGATGGAATGCTAAAATCATTTGAATCGAACGATCGAACGTTTTAAGCATTCGAACGAATGAAAAAGCTAGTAGGTTTGTAAATATGCTGAATGACAACTTTTTATTCCAGCTCGTTCAAGAACCTACTAGGAATAACTCTCTTTTGGACCTTGTAATAACTAACAATACTGAACTCATCTCTAACATTTGTATGGGTGAGCATTTAGGGAATAGTGATCATAACATGGTCTCCTTTGAGATTCTGTTGCAGAAGCAATTCTATAAGGGAGTAACTAAAACACTAAATTTCAGACGTGCAAACTTTGACAGTATAAGGGCATCTCTGCAACATATTAAGTGGGAAATGCTTTTCTCAGGGTTAAACACAGAACAAAAATGGGAAGTCTTTAAAATGCTGCTTAATAAATATACTTGTCAGTATATTCCACTTGTAAGCAAGGAACGTCGTTGCAAAGCAAAACCTTTTTGGTTCAATAGAAGCGTTGGTGTTGAGGTGGGTAAGAAAAGACGTGCTTTTAAAACTTTCAAGTTAGCTGGTACAGCCGAATCATTTATAAGGTACAAGGAGGCCAATAAATCATGCAAAGAAGCTATAAGGCAAGCTAAAATTGCTATAGAAAAGGATATTGCAGTAAGCAGTAAAAAAAATCCAAAATTATTTTTTAAATATGTTAATAGTAAAAAAATGAAGCAGGAAGGGGTGGGTCCCTTACTATCAGAGGGGGGTCAGCTGGTTGATGAAAACAAATTAAAAGCGCAGATTCTGAATTCATATTTTTCATCTGTCTACACAAATGAGGAATCAGTAAGTGAAGGTTTCCTTCTTAACAGTCCCAATTCTAGTAATACAACTAATGATGCATGGTTCACACATGATGAAATTCAAAAGAGACTAGAACATGTTAAGATTAACAAAGGTCCAGGGCCAGATGGTATTCATCCCAGGGTAATTAGCGAGCTTAGCTCTGTGATTGCCAAACCTCTTTACTTAATTTTTCAGGATTCATTGAGATCTGGCATAGTGCCGAGAGACTGGCGAATTGCTAATGTGGTGCCTCTATTCAAAAAAGGATCCCGTTCTCAGCCTCAAAACTATAGGCCAGTTAGTCTGACGTCAGTGGTAGGAAAGCTTTTCGAAGGGTTAATAAAGGATAAGATACTGGACTTCATAGCAAATCATAATACTATGAGTTTGTGCCAGCATGGTTTTATGCGTAATAGATCTTGCCAGACTAACTTAATTTATTTTTATGAGAATGTAAGTAGACACCTCGATTCTGGGATGGCAGTGGATGTGATTTACTTAGATTTTGCTAAAGCATTTGATACAGTGCCACACAAAAGGTTACTGGTTAAATTAAGGAATGTTGGCCTGGAACATAGTATTTGTACCTGGATAGAGAACTGGCTAAAAGATAGACTACAAAGAGTGGTGGTAAATGGAACATTTTCTAATTGGACCAATGTTGTTAGTGGAGTACCGCAAGGCTCTGTACTAGGTCCCTTGCTTTTCAACTTGTTTATTAATGACCTGGAGGTGGGCATTGAAAGTACTGTTTCTATTTTTGCAGATGATACTAAATTGTGCAGAACTATAGGTTCCATGCAGGATGCTGCCACTTTGCAGAGTGATTTGTCTAAACTGGAAAACTGGGCAGCAAACTGGAAAATGAGGTTCAATGTTGATAAATGCAAGGTTATGCACTTTGGCAAAAATAATATAAATGCAAGTTATACACTAAATGGCAGTGTATTGGGAGTTTCCTTAAATGAGAAGGATCTAGGGGTCTTTGTAGATAACACGTTGTCTAATTCTGGGCAGTGTCATTCTGTGGCTACTAAAGCAAATAAAGTTCTGTCTTGCATAAAAAAGGGCATTAACTCAAGGGATGAAAACATAATTATGCCTCTTTATAGGTCCCTGATAAGGCCTCATCTGGAGTATGCAGTGCAGTTTTGGAATCCAGTCCTTAAGAGGGATATAAATGAGCTGGAGAGAGTGCAGAGACGTGCAACTAAATTGGTTAGAGGGACGGAAGACTTAAATTATGAGGGTAGACTGTCAAGGTTGGGGTTGTTTTCTCTGGAAAAAAGGCGCTTGCGAGGGGACATGATTACACTTTACAAGTACATTAGAGGACATTATAGACAAATAGCAGGGGACCTTTTTACCCATAAAGTGGATCACCGTACCAGAGGCCACCCGTTTAGACTAGAAGAAAAGAACTTTCATTTGAAGCAACGTAGGGGGTTCTTCACAGTCAGGACAGTGAGGTTGTGGAATGCACTGCCCGGTGATGTTGTGATGGCTGATTCAGTTAATGCCTTTAAGGATGGCTTGGATGATTTTTTGGACAGACATAATATCAAAGGCTATTGTGATACTAAGCTCTATAGTTAGTATGGGTATATAGAATTTAATTAAAAGTAGAGGGGTGTATGTATGGATGCTGGGTTTTCATTTGGAGGGGTTGAACTTGATGGACTTTGTCTTTTTTCAACCCAATTTAACTATGTAACTATGTAACTATGTAACTATGTTTTAAAATCGTTGGATCGTTCGATTAGAACGATTTTTAGCGTTCGATTGAATGAAAATCATTAGATGGAATGCTTACAATCGTTCGAACGAATGGAAATCGTTCGATTTTTAGAGGTTGAAGGAATCGAATGGTCGAATGGTCGAACGATTTTTATTCGAATCGAACGCGAACTCAAAATGCGAACGTTTCCAAACGTTCATGAACATTCGGCGGACGCGAACGGTCGAAGTTCGCGCAAACTAGTTCGCAGTAGAACAGTTCGCTACATCCCTGATAATATCCCCAGAAGTCATGGAAGGATGGCACAGTCACAATTTCATATATAAATACCCCAGAACTACAGAAGGATGGTAAAGTGTCAATTTCACATATCTCTCTGTAAAGGCTATGAGCAAACTTAAGGGAGGTTACTGTAGAAGTAAGATCATGCCCACTTTGAATATATATTTATAGTAAGGCATTTATTTTAGCTCTTCCTCTAAACCTCTTCCTATTAATCTCATTGTTCTGAAAAAAAGCCACTGATGTAATTTCATTTATACTGCCCATAAAACATGAATGCAGTGGAAATTTGGAATAAAATACCCCCAGAATTCAGATCAAGAAAGCACAGTAGCAATTCTATGTATAAATATCCCAAGAACTCATAATAGGATGGCACAGGAATTATTTCATGTATAAATACCACAGAACTCATAGTAGGATAGCACAGGAATTATTTCAAGTATAAATACTCCAGAACTCATAGTAGGATGGCACAGGGATTATTTCATGTATAAATACCCCAGAACTCATAGTAGGATGGCACAGGAATTATTTCATGTCTACAAGAATTATTTAATGTCTACATACCCCAGAACTCATAGCAGGGTGACCCGGGGATTATTTGATGTATAAATACCCCCAGAACTCATAGTAGGATGGCACAGGGATTATTTCATGTATCAATACCCCCAGAAATCAAGCAGGATAACAAAAATTTAGCTTGATGGTTTGTGCATGTTTGATCATTTTATTTAGCTGATACAGATATAAAAATAGTCTGCCTCTTTATCAGCATGTTGGAATGTGTGGGATTAATGGGCACTTCTGGTCTATCCTGATCTATCCTGATGTACTGGAAAGCTTGTGATGTTTCTAATTGTATTCAGTATGGAACATAGATCAAAAACATGTGGCAGATTTTAGGTTAATATGTGCTGAGGAAAAACAAAAACAAAGCACTCGCTGAACTAGAACTCCCCAAAGGAGCCGTGACATCTCCAACTTTATTCAGCGCAACTAGCTGCTTTCAAAGTAAAACTCCCAAGCTTGGCTTTTCATGAATTCTAACAGAATCCCTTAATTTAAAAGAATAGAAGGCAAATTACAAAGTCACCACTAGATGGCATTACCATATACTTTAATGGCAGATATTACTTCTTGAAGAAACAGATGCAAATATAAACAAATATTTATAATTTTAGTCTATCAATATTTTTAGCCTGAAAACTATGAAAACTGTTAATTCTAATCTAATGTAATAAATAATTTAACAGCAAAGTGTAACTGAAATAAACGTAACAGTAAATGTTGGGAGTAAAAGTTGTGCTCAAAAATAATGCCTAAATGCCAGAACTGCCAAAGTATTAAAGAAAATTTTCGTTAAGCCTTACATTGTTTTTTTGAATAAAATAAAACTAAAAGTGTTCATCACACAGATGTAGCTCTGATCATGGTAGAACCATTTTAGAATTGTTGGGGTTAAGGTTAAGACTTATGTCAAGTAGTTAGCCTTTTTACATCCTGGGTAAGTTCCTTGTGAATATCAGACAGTGAAACTGATGGATATACAAGTTGTACATTGTGGGCTGAAAAAGTTAGTGGGGGCAGTGTCGGACTGGGACACCAGGGGCCCATCCAAAAACCTTAGACCAGGGGCCCACTCTTAAAACTATTATTCTTCCTCTCCTCACTTAACCTCTATTCTCCTAGTCTCTTTTCTTTACATACTATGATACTATATTATATTATTCCATCTGTTTGGCCTCTTTGTTCTCATAGAAATAGCAGCATGAGGGCCCACTGACACCTGGGCCCACCGGGAGTTTTCCTGGTATCCCTGTGGGCCAATCCATGACTGAGTGGGGGACTTTTGACTGCCAATCAATTTCAAATGCTTGGTGTATGCCTAATAACTTACTGTAGACAAAGAAGTTCTCAAATAGAAGTGAAATAAATGATAATTAGCCCTATGCATAACAAATCAGCTCTGGGCCCTCCTAAAAAAAAAAATCTTCTTAGGGGCCTTACACTTATACACTTATCGATACACCTAACCAATCCCCCCCCCCCCGCTTCATGATCCATGATCCCAGTTCACTAATGTGCTTTGCTTCCCATTCCCCCAGCCCCCTCTGACCCCCTGTGGGGATCACTTCTTCTGTAGTTATGCTATTGATGCCTAGAATGTTAAAGTCAGAATAAAAGTAGCATGGGAAAAAGTAGATATTATTCTTTTCTTACAAGAAGTATATATGAACAGGCATTGCAGGAATTAGCCACTGGCAAAGGACGTTACTCTTAGAAGTTACTTGGGTTCCTGGTGCAGGTCCCTTCAATCATGAAATTCATTCAATCTTTAGAACTTGATATTTGAATGTTTGAATGTTGAGGCAGGACAAGCTTTCTGTCAACTGCTTTTTCAATGAAGCTTAATTTCTAACATGGGGTATCTCCAGATTTTATTTGGGAGCTGTCTTGAAGCTTTGAAATGTCCTGGGTCCTTCGGATTGTTTCTCCTCCATTAGCCTCCACTTGTGGTATGTTACTGACACTACTATGTGTGCTGTATGGGCACCCTTAAGTATTAAGAGGCTGCCAGGAAATGTGGATCACCAGAGGGAGATAAGAACTGGTATTTTTGCAAAAGAAATCTTACATCAAAGACCGATGTTAGATGTTTCTGCTACAACGATTTGCAGTAATTTGCATGTATATGTTACATACATAGTTACATAGTAGATATGGGGAACCCCCCCAACTAATAAAAACCCCTACCCATTACCCTACATAGTCCCCCCTCCCTGCTTCCCCGCTCCCGGCCCCGGTGTTCCTTACCTTGTTCTTTCTACCCAATTCCTTTTTGTTGTATATTTCCCTGGTTCTGAACTCCAGGTTATTGACTCGACCTTGCTTGACTGCTGCCTGCCATTGACCTCAGCCTGCCTTAAGGACCTTGCCTGTCTTCTGCCAACCCTGACCATTCTGCCTGTTATGGACCTTGCCTTTGTCTACAGTTAGCCTTACCACATGCCTGTATTTGGACTCATTCTGCATCTCAATCTGTTTTGTTTTTAGTTCATTAATTCTATTCATCTTACCATGGCTTACTCTCATTATCCACCCATTAAGGAGTATATTCGGGTTTACTCACATAGGCACATAGGCTCCTACCTGTTGGTCACTCATCAGTGATGCCACCACATGGCAAACACTATCACCAGACAAACAACACACTGTTCAACATATCCCCAACATCTTCCCTTCTGTTCCTCACCTTCTAACTGTAACCTGCTTCCCTCTTTTACCTTAGTTTCATCTCCATCCTACATCAGTGGCAACCTGCAGTGCCTGCACAGAGTAGGTTTGCTCCTAAGTTTGCTCCAGGGCTTTCTGCTTCACCTAGAATCTAACCAGTTGCCTGCCCGCACCAATTCCACAGGGGATAGTACCATCAGTAAAGGGCAAATGTTTAACATAAGCATCAAATGCAGAATAAAATAGCAGAACAACTCGTTCAGAAGATAATATTTTTATGGGTGTTCAACTGAACTATTGACATTATTTGTTTACTCAGAATATTATCAGAATTTTTATCCAATCTATGGTATTTATCAGAAAATAGTTTAACATGAAATACATGTAATATTTTAGCTTGACATTGTGCCAGCAGTCCTCTCAAAATTGTGTGAAATTAAATATTTGATCTCATATTACCTTGCTTGTAACAATCGTCATTCTCATTTCCCAGAAACAGATTTTTAGGAAATCAGTATACTGCAGGCTTAGGAATAGTCCCACAGCTATTTAAAGTGCCCAGTTTCTAATGCTCTTTAGGTATTAATGACAGAAGGTCTGTGTTGTTTCCTGCTAAAAAGCTCATCATGTAATGTTTTACATTTCAACATGCCAATGCAAATTGTGTTCTGAATTTGAAAAAGCAACACAATGTAGGTCCAAAATATCTGGTGCCATATAAACTTTCAACCCCAAATTCATAAAAGTAATGTGCACCTGTAGTTAATTTCAGATTGTAAATGGTCTTTCTGCAAAGATATACAGGTACAGGATCCATTATCTGAAAACCTGTTATCCAGAGAGCTCCGAATTATGGAAAGGCCATCTCCCATAGATTTTATGCAAATTTTTAACAATTTTTTCCTTTTTCTCTGTGATTATAAAACTGTACATTGTACATGATGCAAACTAAGATATAATTAATCCTTCTTGGAAGCAAACCCATTCTGTTGGGTTTATTTAATGTTTACATCATTCTCTAGTATTCTTAAGTTATGAAGATCCAACTTATGGAAAGATCTGTTATCCGGAAAGCCCCAGGTCCCGAGCATTCTGGATAACAGGTCCCATACCTGTAGTTATAAGTTAATATCAGTTAAAGATTATTATTTTAATCAATCAATCTCTCCAGTTAACTTAAGGCAAAATATTGGCCAAACTCTATTTATAACTGTATATAAAGACAATATAAAATGTAATGTAATCACACAATTAAAGGGGGTGTAAAGTAAAAAAATGGAATTCCTTTAATGTTTCCATGGGCTAAAAATAAACCTATCTTCAATGTACCCTTTTCATAAAAATGATTTTCTGCTCTCCAGTTCCCCCTTCTCTATGCTTGCACAGACTTCAGCCTGCATGAATTCCTCGTCCCCAGCTGGCCTGCTAGTGGCTGCTTTACTTCAAAATAATCTCCCCTCCTCCAAGTTCTGAAGAGTCAGGGAAGCAGTGTGTGTGTGGAGTTTTTTGTAATTTTTGTGAAACTTGCATAAGGTTGTATTGTGTTTTTTTCTTAAAGGAAAACTATACACTCAAACAATATAGGTCTCTATAAAAAGATATTGAATATTGATATCTGTTGCTTAAATCTCCATTTTGGGGGTATAGTTTTCCTTTAAGCCATTAGATGGGGATAGATTACTGTAAAATGTGGGTTTAATTGGATGTCTACTAAAGAACAGGAAGTGCTCCAGAAATTTGTAAAGAAGGGGGGACCTTAAGTTATGAAAGTAAGGAGAAAACAGCCAATTAGCTTTCTGGCAAGGCAATTGTTATTGTGCAATAAAAGTGTTTGTGTTAAGCAAGAATGAGAAATAAGTGAATGAGAGTGGGTAACGTTATACTGCATACATACTTTCAAAGTTTCTCTTCGCAAATGTAGAAATGGCAACATATACAATATATCAGCATTCCAAAAGGCTTTACAGGGCTAGCCAGGCATAGCTCAGATTCACTGGTCTGATCGCATTATCACTGGGGTCCTTTTTCAGTCTCCAAACACTGACACATCATACCTGTTGTGGGCCACATTAGAAACCTTTATGTGAAATTTAAGTCTCCCACACAGACTTTCCAATGAATAAAGCATGTCTGCAGAGCTCCATGGTATTTGCTTTGTCACTGGGAAATTGTACATTGTTTAGCTTCTGTTGGCTAGTTACTTAATTTTCTCTTGATTGACATGTTCTTCTTTCAAAACTTTTTAGAAAATTCATTCATTTTCATGAAATCATTTAACAAATCTGCTCATTGTTGCTATGGGATCAATTTATTGAATTTGGAAATAGTGCACATCTGCATTTCACAGGAAATTACACTTTTCATAAATGTTTATTTGAACCCTAGTCCTGATATCACCAAACTGCCAAAATCCAACAATTAAGGCCTTATTTTATTTTTGATTTTCCCCCTCCCCTCATAATTTGTTCAATGTCTTAACAAAACACATTTTATATTAGTGATGTGATTTCCCTAATATCAAATTGTATTGATTATGGTTGAATAAAATTCTATTCCCTAATACAGTGGTCTGAAGGCTGTTTGGATTTAAACCCACCCTAAGATGCAACATTTGGCCAGGGTCCACCTTTGCTCATAACAAGGTTACAGATTTATAAACATGTTTCTTTTCCAGCAATAATTCAGCCATAGTACCAAAAATAAGTGTGGCAGGAAAGTTTAAACTCCCATAATTCACTCTAAATGGCCTTTATTTTCTCTTTAGACTTATATTGTGTTCCCCACTATCACCTTAAAGGAAAACGATACCCCTAACAATTTTGGTCTCTATAAAAAATATATTGCACAAAACAGCTCATTTTTAAATTTCTGCTTAATGTATACCATTTTCATAATAATAATAATAGTAAAGTGCATGTATTTGCATCAGAAAATAGCTGAATACAATGACATTAAAGGAACAGTAACACCAAAAACTGAAAGTGTAACAAAGTAATTCAAATATAATGTACTTTTGCTCTGCACTGGTAAAACGGATGTGCTTGCTTCAGAAAGACTGCTATAGTTTATATAAACAAACTGCTGTGTAGTTATGCATGTTATGCATAATAAAACAGTAAAGCACTATTTTCAAGATAAGTTTCCTGGTAACTACTACAAATATATTATGTAATGTAGCAAGTTTTCAATTATATTACTGCTTGTAGGCATGATCCACAAAACATTCTGCACCTTGATGTGTGTTCCCGGATTTTACTCTTAAACTCTAGTAACCTTAATAAAGAGTAAAATTGTATGAATATACACCTTATATTCAGCTCCAAGTATGCTCATTGTTACCATGCAGATAATGAGAATTTCACTTACCTTCTTGGCATAATTTCCTTTTTTTCATAGGACCTATAACATCACACAAAAATGCACCACACTGCCTGGTAAGTGCATTATAGGAAATAAAGTGGTGCAATACTACTGCTACAGCAGTACCAACCTCTAGCCAGTGACAGAAACGCCTTATAAGTAATCAGTAATAAGCGCACACATACCTAATGTGTCTGCACAGAGAACTCGGAACACATACACCCCTTCAGATGAAGCTTGACAGCTGGAATACACCTGTCAGAGCCCTGGAGAAGACTGCTTGTTGAGCAGACCCATTATAAGAAAGGAAGGAGTTACCATAACGCTTCAGCAAAGCTCCAGCCAGTCCTGGAAGTACCTTGTGTAATAAAGAGCAATATAACCTCTGTGTCTGCAGAGAGGACTCAGGTTCTCCAACAGAAACCTATAATATTAAACAACATTAGCAGAGAGGCTTGGATGAGTATCAGCACCTTACCAGATATCAGTGACTGGTCAGCAGGATGGTAACTCCAGTCAGAACCCTGATAGCTTTCAGCTGAGGGACATAATTAGCTAATTATCATGCAGACTTCCCAGTACAGTAAGCATTTCAAACACACAGTGGATACTGAGGAATCATACACTTTACCAGCTTCAGGCTTTGTTATAACTTGCCCATAGCTTTACCCATGGCCCTTTATTCCAAACTTCTGGACATGTACATCCAATATCATGGTCATTTAAGCAGAGGTTCCATAAGCCTCACAAAACCCAAAAGAAAAGAGAGGCCGAAAAAGCTCACAGGTAACAATGTGGGAAGCTAACCCCTGTATCTCTTTCCAATAAGCACTAGATTGAGTCTTGTGCATCGCTGGGAATATAGCAGAGGGCTATTTTAGCACAGGCTAGGACACAGGCCCACACCTGCATTTTCTCCCCAATAATCAACAATTTGCATATTATGTATCTTGGGGCATCAGGTAATTGTTCATCGTTACCTGGGAATCACCCCTATGTGTTCACAAAGAGGTAAAAAATAAACAAAAACTGTTCTTCAATTCAATTAAGATTCACTAAAAGAGTGAGGAGGGATATCCTACCCCTCCAGTAGAACAAAAAACAACAGTGGTGAGGAGGAAGTCATGTGGTCTCATAGGCCATGAATAATATGTTATAGGTCCTACCTCCTAGTCTGGGAGAGGCAATACTGCCCCTTTGGCTGACATGGAGGGACGCAGAAGAAAAAAATTCTCAAAATTTACTTTAGGGGATACTGTCATGGGAAAAAACTGTATTTTCAAAATAAATCAGTTAATAGTGCTGCTCCAGCAGAATTATACACTGAAATCCATTTCTCAAAAGAGCAAACAGATTTTTTTATATTCAATTTTGAAATCTGACATGGGGCTAGACATATTGTCAATTTCCCAGCTGCCCCAAGTCATGTGATAAAATTCAATCACTCTTTTTTAAACAAAAGAACAATGGGAAGGTAACCAGATAACAGCTCCCTAACACAAGATAACAGCTGCCTGGTAGATCTAAGAACAACACTCAATTGTAAAAACCCATGTCCCACTGAGACACATTCAGTTACATTGAGAAGGAAAAACAGCAGCCTGCCAGAAAGCATTTCTCTCCTAAAGTGCAGGCACAAGTCACATGACCAGGGGCAGCTGGGAAATTGACAAAATGTCTAGCCACATGTCAGATTTCAAAATCGAATATAAAAAAATCTGTTTGCTCTTTTGAGAAATGGATTTCAGTGCAGAATTCTGCTGGAGCAGCACTATTAACTGATTCATTTTGAAAACATTTTTTTTCCCATGACAGTATCCCTTTAAGTTGAACAGTTTCTACACAGATACAGAAATTGTCTTTTGTCATACCAAACAATTGGTGTTTTGGGTGCTTACTTTTACAACATACTACTTATTGAAGTAGACTTTTTATAGACCTCTGTCTGTAACATACCTGCCTTCTAGTAAACCAAAATATAAAAAAAAAATATTTTCTTAAAATCACTAGTACAAAAAAATATATCTACTTAATTCTTAACTAATTCAGCAAAAAATTGTTTAATTCACAGGGTGTGACTGAGAGACAGGAATGGGGCTGCAGGGTAGCAAAGTGTTTGGGGGCCATTAGTAGTTAAAGAGGATGGACTTAAAGAAGAAAATGCCAGAACTTACTGTAGGGTGGAGGGTAAGTCACAGTGAGTTATTGGGAGACAAGACAGTGGAAAGATACACAGGTTGACTGTGGGGCACTCCCCACCTGGCATATGTCTATGCTGCCATTATCGTAGTCTGCATAGTGTTCTGCTTACTGGTACCACCCCAACACTTGTCAGCTTTTTACTTAGCCTATGTCACATTTTCACAATTCCGGCCATGCAAGTTGGCCAGCAAACCCAAACTTTACCCAAATCAATAACACTATTTGATTTTGAATCATCCTTGTAATATTATAATACTTTATTTATATGTTAACATATTCTGCAACATGGTACAATAAAGACCATTGTATACAGCATGTCAACGCTAAACACACAGATATATACAGATGAAGCCACTTGGATTTGTGAGTTAAATGCGTCATGACTCAGGGGTAATTGAAGAAACTGTGTTATCTTAAGTCATCTTAACTCATTTAATGCATTTAACCTTTTCATTAGCATACCAAAGCTCCATTGTTCACAATGGTGAATGCTTTAATTAGATGGGATGTTGTGACGCAGTTTTCTGTGTTAAATGAGATAAATGGGATATCTGTGTTTAGTTATTCTGTGTCAAACAGACAAACCAAAGTGGCTGCATCTGTAAAAAGATGAGGAAGCAATAAATCTGAGAGCTTGAATTGTGCAAAAGAACAGGCTAACAAAAAGGTTTGTACAGTATCCAGAGTAAAAAAAAGTCTGCACTTTACTCTTAAAGGCTCTGAGGGACATGAGGGCCAAAAAACCCTACCCCTGTTTTTCCTTGATAACTACCCTGATTTTACTAAACATTTCTGAGGCAAATGCAATAACCTCACTTAGCACTTTTACTGTCTATCCATCTCTCACTGGCAGGAAATGGTGATAAAGACGCAATTCATTTTAATTTTATTTTTTAAAATACTTTTGGTAATTTGTTGCTAAATACTGGCCAAATATCTTTTTAGCAACATAGATATAAAATGCTTTTCTGGTGATTTTTTGAAATGAATCAAACATATACTGTAATTTAAATGCTTCCCATCCTATTACAGATTTTTGCATCTTTTTGTTTTGCTTTACATTGCTCCGCATATTCTTTTTCAACATTTCACTCCCTGTTTTTACCTGGCTTTTGTTTTGCTTTTGCATACTTATTCGTCTTTGTAATATTTTACTTCTGTAGCAAAATGCAAAGTGGTTTATATAAGACACAGTCATACTCAGGAAAATACTTGTATGGATAAAAAAATTTCAGCAGTACTTTTTCGGCATATGTGACAGCAATCTTTTTTTCAGGTTTTGCCATTTTTGTCAGAAATGCAAGAGCCATTGTTTTTCTTTAGAGAGGATGAACTTCCTGCACGGATAAGGTGGCCTAAGCTGATTTTTTCCACTTCCACTGGTAAACTATGTCTTTCTTCATTCTCAGTTTCCCTGTGATAAAAGTAATTGAAGTTGGATACTATCACAGGCACTGGGAGTGCAATAGTCAAGACACCTGCAATAGCACACAGAGTACCAACCACCTTCCCAGACAAAGTAATAGGACACATATCACCATAGCCAACAGTTGTCATTGTTACTACAGCCCACCAGAATCCATCTGGGATGCTTAAAAATTGTGACTGAGGTTCATCGACCTCTGCAAAGTAGACAGCGCTAGAGAACAGAATTACACCAATGAAAAGGAAAAATATCAACAAGCCCAGTTCTCTCATGCTGGCTTTCAGAGTTTGTCCTAGAATCTGAAGCCCTTTTGAGTGTCGAGATAGTTTAAAAATTCTGAACACCCTAACGAGTCGAACAATTCTCAAAATTGCTAAGGACATGTTTTGCTGCCCAACGGGTTCTGTTTGCTTGAATAGTTCAGTTACTAATGTCACAAAATATGGAATGATAGACACAATGTCAATAATATTCATGATGTTCTGAAAGAATGCAGAAGTACTTGGGCAGACAACAAACCTGACAGCCAATTCAAATGAAAACCATGCTATGCATGTTGTCTCAACCATGAAAAATGGATCAGTAAACGTGCTTAAATAGGTTGTGTTTTCAGAGTAGTTTCCAGCTCCCCTGTAAAAGTAGAGATCCCTTTCTTCTCTGAACTCTGGCAAGGTTTCCATGCAGAAGATGAGTATCGATATGATTATAACCAACACAGAGACAAGTGCCATCCCTCTTGCAGCAGTTGAGCTTTCAGGATATTCAAAGAGCAGCCAAAATTGTTTGTAATAGTCATTTGTTGGTAAGGGAATCTCTGGATCTTTTAAAAAACCTTCATCATCTCTAAATTGTTCCATAGCATCATTACCAAGCTCATAAAAAATGATCTCATCTGCAAAGACGTCTATGGGTACATTAGCTGGGCGCCTAATTTTGCCTCCAGACTGATAGTAATATAAAATTCCATCAAAACTTGGCCGATTTCTATCAAAAAAATATTCATTCCTCATGGAATCAAAGTAATGAATTCTCTTCTGTGGATCCCCAAGGAGAGTGTCTGGGAATTCACTGAGTGTTTTAAGATACGTTTCAAATCTAAGACCTGCAATATTTATAAAGATTCGCTGGTCTCCCTCTTCCATACTCATTTGATCCATGAATATGCTATCATGTGAGTTGTTGTTAATCCTGAGAAGTTCAGTTTCATCGCTAAAGTTCTCAATTCCTGGCACCTTCCAGTTCAAATTTTGGTTTATATAGCTTGAAATAACTACTTTCATAGCTGAGACATCTTTGGGGAGATCAGCTTCTTCTGTGTGTTCCACAATTGTGTCCAGTGCATCCATTTTTTAATTTCAGGAACCAGTTTAGAAATAAAACATTTCTGAGATGGTAGTAAACACCTCTTCATTCTCTGAAACAGAAACATATGACAGTAAACACCCTCTTCATTCTCTGAATCAGAAACATATGACAATTAAGCTATGCAGTATTTTAGAACAAAATGGTATTTAGTTTTGCTATTGGTTTATAGATGACTTATAAGGGTCAGATAATAAGGTACATATTAAGAAGTTCTTCCTATACAGTTTTTGTATAGTTGTATATTTCCTATACATATACATATAAAATATATATTACATGTAAAAATATTTCCACAGCAAGATTATTTCCATGGCAAAATCATTGGTTCAACTTAAAATTATTTAATATTTTTTTTGCGACATTCTCTTCATTTGAGTTTTAACATTTTACTAGGAAAATAGCATATTGATACAAAAGTCAAGATTACATGAGAAATGGTCAAACTGTAAAAACAACCTTGGATCAAATGTTGAAAATTCCCAGTGGGTGTTTTGCCTGGAGATTGCCGCTAAATATACCAAGGCTAACAGTCCTAAATCATCTTATAACATCACATAGGTATGGACAGCTATACACTTCATATCATAGTGGTCAGCCATCCTTATGTATCCACACCAGTTTCTTGTAACATCAGTGAGACCCAATTATACCAAACTTAATCAAACATCTCTAAGGTCAGATTTTAGTGGTTTTAGAGATTTTTGAAACCATGACTTAACTCACAAACTACTGTCAGTGAATTTATTGAAAGTTCTGATTATAAAAAATATGAACAAAAGAAAGTGCTGAATGATCCGAAAAAAAATACAAATACAGGTATGGGACCTGTTATGCAGAATGCTTGGGACCTGGGGTTCATACCTTAAGTCTACTAGAAAATCATGTAAACATTAAAAAAACCCAATAGGCAGATTTTGCTTCCAATAAAGGTTAATTATATGTTAGTTTGGATCAAGTACAAGATACTATTTTATTATTACAGAGAAAACAATTTAATTATTTCATTATAATGGAGTCTATGGGAAATGGCCGTTCTGTAATTCGTAGCTTTCTGGATAACGTTTTTTTTTTTTTTTTTGGACAATTCGTAGCTAAAAAACCCTGAAAATCTCTGAAATTCTGATTGGTTTAAAAAGGCCCAATAGGATCAGTATACCGTCCAGTGATTTCTACAGCACATCTGCAACTTTTACATGGCATAGTTTGCCATGAAAGGCTTTTGTGGTTTTTTCACTTAATAAATCTTGAATTTTTAAAGCTTTTTATAAATATTCCATATTCAAGGTTTATATTTTCATAACATTAATTGTATTGTGATGAGGCTCTGTGCAATGTTTTTTGCTTTTTGTTGTAGGGTTCCAGGTCTCCGTTCTCCATTTCCTCATGTACAGCTGTTTTGAGAGGTTAATTCCACTGAATAATCTCCATCTGGGGACAATTAGCATATAGTAATTTGCTTGCAAAAACAGAGTGAGTTGAGGGCTCATCGGACAAAGGTAGTCATGTGGTAGACTGTTGTCTGCTAGGGAAAGAATCCTGACATGGCCGGAATTAGGAGTAGGCATAGTAGGTATGTTGCTAGGGTGCTACTAAGGTAGGGGCACAAATCCCCCCCCCCCAATGTAATTATATCCTCCACTACCATTGCCCCGAGTCACCCTGGCTGAAAGTTCTTAAAGGAGAACTAAAGCTTAATTAAAGAAGCAGGCTACAAATGTTATACATTACGTTTTGTGCTGCTGTACCACCCCAAGGCAACCACAGCATGTCCCAGTAGCTTCTCATCTTCTTTTCTGCTGATTTACTGCACATGCTCTGTGCTGCTGTCACTTACTGAGCTTAGGGACCAACTCACAATATACAGTACACAGAGAATATAAATTTTAATACAGATAATTACTACATGACAGCTAGTGCAACTAGCATCAGAATTTAATGCTCAGCCTTGTAGCATCATCTTATATTACAGGCCAACCTCATTTTCTGCTTAATAATTTGTGAAGACCCCTAAGCTTATCTTCTTAACAGCTGCTCAGAGCCCACTGAGCATGTGAGTGTTGCAGATACTTTCCAAGATGGTGTCTCCCTGTGACAAGTTTAAAGTCCTGGATCATTGCTGCTATTGAGAAGCTGAAACTTTAGGCTGATGCAATAAGTGCAGCATATAAAATATGGCATTTTTAGTCAAATTCATCTTTAGGGTTTAGTTCTCCTTTAAATGGGTGATTGGAAGAAGCCCATGGGTAAGCAAGGAGGTTGACTTTGATGGCAAACAGAAAGAAGGATAGTTGTGGCATGTTAGTGAAAGAACGAGGCAAGAGCTACAGAAACGCAACTAGAGGGGGGCGGGCCCTGGCGCAGGACACGCAGCCGGGACCCCGCCTCCCTCCGTACACCCAAAACTGGCCCGGGAATATGCGCTGTGAAGCAGCGCACAGACTGCCGGGGGGCCCTGAGGGGGTGCGGGCCCTGGCCCGCTCGCACCCCCTGCTCCCCCGGTAGTTCCGCCCCTGAAGAGCTACTTGCACTGGGTGCCAGCACCTCTTGGCCTGGCCTTAAAAACGGTAAAGGTTATTTTTGGTTCAACTAAGAAACATAAACCTTTTGTGGTATTTTTATTTTTCCCTCTGGAAGTCCTGGTAGGGGATTGGGATGAGAGATTTACTAAACTCTGTATTTAGTGTAAGCCCAAGAAGGTCTAGGAACTGTCTGTTAGTCTGATTCTATTCACAGCATGGGTCAAAGTTAGTGTTAAGTTAGGCATCATTGGATCGGCTTGGAAGCAGTTGCTGCTTTTTATTTTAAAGTGGTCTTTCAAACAAAGCTGATTTTATAAGGGAATATTTCATATACATTCTATCAATAACACTGTCCTTAAAAAGCTGCTTTAAAAAACCTATATTAAACACATTTTTAAGTTGCTTACCAGTTTGCTTGGAGGTCTAGTTGTAGTGTATGATGTAGCTGTGCTTCATCTTTCTCATCATCATCCATTGTGTGCAAGGACAATGCAGTAACTGTGATAATATATCAGAAATGATTTTAGTAAAACTGCGTGTGCACTTTTACATATAGTAAACATGGTATAAAGTATTATTTAACTTCAAGTGCACCATACATGATACTGGCATGTTGCTATCTTACAGAGAAATTATTTTGGCGCCCATTGACATCAATGCATTTTGCAAATTTGTTGCTGTTTTCACGATTTTTTTTCGCTGATCACTAGTCCTTTCATATTTATACATTGGATAACACATACACAAAATCTTTGAAGAAATAGTCACAGATTAGCAGTGACTAGGACTCTGAATCACACCATAAGTAAGAATACAAAATACAGGTATGGGATCCATTATACGAAAACTCATTATTCAGAAAGCTCCAAATCACAGGAAGGCCAACTCCCATAGACTCTATTTGAATAGTATAATTTACATTTTTTTTAATTGTTTCCTTTTTTTCTCTGTAATAATAAAACAGTACCTTGTACTTGAGCCCAACTTTACTATTAATAATCCTTAATGGATACAGACCAATGATTTTTTTTTTAATAGACATAAGATACAAAAATCCAAATGATTGAAATATTGGTTGGAGTCTTATGTACGATAACCAATATGGGCAAGTTTCTCTTGTAAGCAGCCAGTGGTCCATAAGCAATTAAACAATATACAGTATCTACATAGTTACATAGTTAAGTAAGGATGAAAAAAGTCCATCAAATTCAACCCCTCCAAATGAAACCCAGCGCACATACATACACACACTCACACCAACCCCTCCATATACTTGCATAAACTATATATACCAATATCTATATTAATTGCAGAATTTAGTATCACAATAGCCTATAATATTATGTCTGTCCAAGAAAACATCCAAGCCCCTCTTAAAGGCATTAACAGAATCAGCCATCACAACATCACCCAGCAGTGGATTCCACAACCTCACAGACTTCACTGTGAAGAACCACCTACGTTGCTTCAAATTAATGTCCTTTTCCTCTAATCTAAAGGTGTGGTGATCCATTTTATGGAAAGAAAGGTATCCCACTATCTGTCTATACTGTCTGCAAATGTATTTTTGAAGAATATATTCAACAATATACAAAATATACTGTGCTAGTATAGTGCCACTGATATATTGAATATAAAAGATTCTGTATAAGAGGATAGAGGCTTTTATTAAGATAGCTGATTCTTTGGTCCTAAAATAAAATTCATGTAAATTTGCTTCAATTAAATGAAGACATTAGCATTGGGAAAATTTGTCCTGTTTTGCCGAAAAATCTGCGATAAAAAGGGCAAATATGAATTTTGACGTCCGCGTCAATTTTGACGCCAGTGTTGGGTGTCTGATAGGGATGTCTGGTAGTGTTGGGTGTCTGATAGGGATGCACTGAATCCAGGATTCGGTTCGGGATTCTGCCTTTTTCAGCAGGATTCGGGCAAATCATTCTGCCAGGCCGAACCAAATCAGAATCCTAATTTGCATATGCCAAATCTTTCACAAAGGATTCGGGGGTTTGGCTGAATCCAAAATAGTGGATTCAGTGCATCCCTAATTTTTCGACATTTGTCGGCAGATTTTGCGAAATGTGGAAATTTGCCGCAAGCTTGCGCCTGGCGAATTTATTCGCCCATCACTAGAAGACACCAATACATCTAACAATTTATGACACATAGCCAGTTTGGAATGCATGCAAATAAATGACGTGATGTGTAATCCTCTTGCTACAATGTTGTTTTCATTTTATTGCTTAACAATCAAATAGGAATGAGGGCAAATGATTGTATATGCATTACAGATTTTGTAAACTAACAGGAAAAGGAGGACTCACGTACAATGAGGGGCCTTGACTGTGAACTTGGAATCATTTTCCATCCTCTCCTTTTAGATCTCACTTAAGCAGAAGCTCACACTAAGTTGTAAAGTCATGCAGTGTGTCAGGTACCAAATTGAACCTACAATACATGCAAGGCATAGTGTGAATAGCGAATAGTGGAGTAAGAGTTCAAGTATGACATTTATAGAATTACCTGTGACTTGAGTCGTTGCAGGGATTTTTATTCTGATTCATCTAACCCTATGATGATGTCAATTCATTCAGGGCAGGAGGAAGGAAGTGAGATGGGTTCTGGATAGTTTGCTAGTTGGTTATGAGTCCAAGCAAGTGAATATAAGACTTTTGGGTCTAGATGTGGGAGAGGTGGGCCGAATCTGCGAAAATAATAATGTATTGAAAGTGTATTACCATGGTTGTCTCTGATGAGAGCTTAAAGGATAAATATAGTGGTGATTAATTATATTTATATTTTTTAATTATAGTTGTGAATAAATGAATATCTTAAGTTACATTTATAGGTCTGTTATTTGTTAAGCTTTACAATAGAAGGGTGCAGTCTATTCTGACAGACTGACAGATTCTGAAAATACTGTGGAAGAAGCTATAGAAACTCACATGGTAACACATGGATATTGTGTTAGAAAGGGGGAGGGTTAGCCAGCACCTGTGAGACTAATCATACAGAGTCTCATTAGTGATATTTGATATTTAGTGGCTTAGATATTCACCCACATCACTAGGTTGAGGAATCACTATATACTTAACACAACAGTATCTTGTGGCAGCAGCCAAGCACAACACCAAATGTACACCAGGGGAGCATAATGCCACACACTGTGTATGAAATACATTAGATGGCTAGTGATAGGCAAATAAATTCGCCAGGCATGGATTTGTGATGAATTTCTGTGTTTCTTTGCCATCAAATAAATTCACAAAATTGTTGCGAGTCAAAATTATTTGGATGCCCATTGACTTTAATGCATTTGGACAAAATCGTCAAGCATCAAAATTGTTGTGCGTCAAAATTATTTTGACTCCCATTGACTTCAATGTGTTTCGCAAATTTTTCACAGATTCGCTAATTTTTCATTAAATTTGCAAATTATTTGCCGAAGTGAAATGCCACGGATTCGCCCATCATTTAGAAGAAGAGGCTGAGGACAGAAGGTGAGGCAGAAAAAAGTTTTGTGAAATGCCCACCAGACAGGTCCAGGTCACCACTCTTTAGATGTGGGCTCCACTCAGGTACAAGGTCTTGTGAATATACCGAAAAGACTGTTGTTGAAGTGGTGAGTGACCTTTAACAGCTCATTATGTGAGCATGGCTGACTGAGGAAATAATGTACAGAGGTACAGGGCTTTATTCAAGGCAACTGAAAGTGATTTGTCGTACAGGTATGGGATCTGTTGACACTGTAGAGTATATTGGAATTAAGTATTATATTGTTACATGTATGGGATCCGTTATCTGATTAATGATGATTTCCGTATTCTTTGTAACATAACTGTACCATATACTTGAAAGCAACTAAAGTATAATTAATCAATATTGGGGACAACAGTTTATTTAATCCTATCGGGTTTATTTAATGTTCACATAATTGTTAAGCAGACATAAGGTATGGAGATCCAAACTACAGAAAGATCCCTTAACCAAAAAACAAGCATTTTGGTCTGGATAACAGTTCCCATACCTGTGCTGGGTTTTATCATTGTCTGTGCCCTGTACTCACCCTACTGAGGATTCAGAAAGCAACCCTGCCATTAGATTATATGTTACCAAATGCAGTGTGCAAGCTTAGTAAACCATAGATGTTGTGACTTGTTTAAAAGCATTCATCTTTATGGTTGCTATGGGTTACTGTTCCTGGGCAAACTTAGTGCCTTTTATTACATATGGCGTTTAGGGTTTTTCCTGCTTGACAAGGCTTTAAGCTGTTATTTATGCAGACAATTCAATCTCAACCCTGTATGCTATGACCCTTAACCAAATGGACCAGGCTTAATTTGCCATTTGCTAAACTGTAAGCTATGAAACAGCTTCTCTCTCCTCTCTATGGTTCTTATGTGTTTAGAAGCAGAGTGCAAAACTTATGATTGATATTCACCAATCCAAATAAATGTTACATAAGGAGGAAATTAAAAGTTCACCTGGCACTGAATACTGAATAGAGCGGTCTTTGAAATTCCCCATTGTGGATGGCCACATTTAAATACTTAATTTGGAATGCTTAGACCAGTGATCCCCAACTAGTAGCTTGTAAGCAACATGTTGCTCTCCAAGCCCTTGGATTTTGCTCTCAGTGGTCTCAAAGCAGGTGCTTATTTTTGAATTCCAGGCTTGGAGGCAAGTTTTGATTGCATAAAATCCAGATGTACTGCCAAACAGAGCCTCTTGCAGGCTGCCAGTCCACATAGGGGCTACCAATAGCCAATCACAGCCCTTATTTGGCACCCCAGGAACATTTTTCATGCTTATGTTGCTCCCCAACTCTTTTTTCATCTGAATGCTGAAAAGGGTTGGGGACCCCTGGCTTAGACTAATGATACAATGTAAACATTAAAAGACCCATATAATATGTTTGCTATATAAATTGATATAGAAGAAAGTTTGATGTACAGCTCCTAATTGTTGTAAATTAAAATGCCTTTATTTGATACACATGGCAGAACCTGGATAACGGCGATGTTCCAGGCCACAATCAGCCTTTTAGTAAGCTTTATGTGCTAGCTTAGTTAACATCAAGTACGCGATAACAGGGCTCGTTTACAAAAGGTTAGATGCAGGTGTCCTGATAAAACTTACCCTGGCATGTGTAAATGTAATAGAGACCTTACACTTAAAGCTAAACTGGAGACAGGGACTGATGTATTACCTCTCTAAAGCACTGTAGAGTATATTGGAATCAGGTATTACACAGGTATGGGATCCGTTATATATGGAAACCCGCTATCCAGAAAGCTCCAAATTACAGAAAGGCCTTCTCCCATAGACTCTATTTTATCCAAATAATCAAAATGTATAAAAATGATTTCCTTTTTTCTCTATGAAAATAAAACAGTACCCTGTACTTGGGCCAAACTAAGATATAATGAATCATTATTGGAAGCAGAGCCAGCAGATTGGGTTTAATGAATGTTTACATGACTTTATAGTAGACATATGGCATGATCCAAATTACAGAAAGATCCATTATCTGGAAACCCCAGGTCCTGAGCATTCTGGATAACACGTCCCCTACCTGTATACATGGGGGAAAGTCATGCTCTTAGATGACAAAAAAGCAATTTTGCATTTTAATTACACACATTTATAAAGTTAAAGTTATTGATAAAGTTATTGTTATTTTAAGCATGTATAAAAATATTATCAAGCGGGACCTTTCTGTTCTTTTTAAACATTTTAAAAAAACTTTATTCTCCCTATGGAGAGGAAATTAGTGAACAATTAAAATGCAGACTCATCTTGTCAAAGGTTAGATTTCTGGCTGAATCAAAAGCCTCCACATTACAGATTTGCATCAAAGGTTCCCTTTAAGAAAGTAATCTCACGTGCCCACCATGCTGGACTGTAGAAGCACCTGGTGGCCAGGTACATTGTTTAGGGCTGATTATTAAATTCTGATTCTAATTGCGCCACTTTCTAAGCTGACATTCTAATCAGCCTTTGTAATGTTGTTCCATCCATTCCTGTAAGAATGTTAAATGTTCAATTTAATATGCATTAGCAGCTTAGCACTGGGTGGAGTAATTAGACACAAGAAGGGGAAGTGAAAGGGGAGGAGCAGACAGGGTGAAGAGAATATCCAGGAATAAAGCTGTCTTCTATCTGTCTGACTTCTATTCAGTCTGGCATCTCTCTGTGCATTCTTCCAGTTCCTCAACATGCTGCAACACCTGAGTTATAACTGGTGACCAGGATTCATACTATCTGCAGGTATCACAGTAATGCAACGAACAACATTACTATCAGTAGTCCAACACACAGCATGGCCAGCCTGCCTAACTTCCTCTGTTTTTATGTGCACCAGTCCCAATCAAACCTAGGACAACTTGGAATAAATGGCTAAAGCTCTTTGAAAGCTATGCAATTACATTATGCAGGGGGGGGCAGGTATATGTATCAAGATAACCAAGTCATGGGTATCATGGCCAATGGCAATGGCAAACAAGTAACTAGAAATATATTCCACTCAAGAAACTTTAAGGCCATACTGGTGGAACAGGCCAAGAGGCTTATAATGACGGTGATGAAGAGTACCTAGAACAACTCAAGCACCAACTGAACCAGAAGAGTCACAGACTGGAATAGCTCAGGCCAGAAAACTCTGTCTTTCATACACATTGCAGCTGTGTTGCTTTCTAGTGGGCATTCACATGGTTCATTCGAGTAATGGCTCCTTTTCTGCCATACTCCTATTTCAGCTAGTTTTATGTAGAGCTCTTGTTGGCGAATGCCTACAGAAAAGTATGATCATAGTAGTATCATGCATCGTCCAAAGTACACTAAAGCCCCCCAAGAAAAAAAACAGAAATGTCTTAAAATAGTCCAGTCAAAGCTCTGATCTTAAATAAGCCTGGAGCTACAGAAAGGGACAAAATTACTTCCTACCGGTGTAGGTGATACAAACCATACTTCGCCTAAAATATTTTATTGCAGTAAAAGGTGGCTCTACAGAATATTAAAGTGTGGGGATTGAACTCTTACTCAAATGCAGGATTTCGATCTTTTAAATTTGGGGAAAACTGGGGACCTCAGAGGGATTACCAGTAGTTTTTGCAAGTTCCTGGCTGCCAGGAAAGTGTTGCATTTTATACATTAATCAAAATGTATTTGATTGCTCTGAGCTGTTGATCTCCATTCGATGCTATGTGATGTTATAGTTCAGCAGTTTATAAGTTTACCAAATTATTCATCCCCACATAACTAATTAGTGTTGGTAATGCAAAAATAAAGGCAATGCAATTCAGTGGGGGGGAGGGTAAAGATTTGGAAAAGCTGTTTTCCATACTGTAATGAATCCAGAATGATCAGGACCTGGGGTTTCCAGATTTACGTAATTGGATCATCATACTTTGTCTACTAAAAAAAGGTAAACATTAATTAAACCCAAGAGGATAGTTATGCCTCAAATAAGGAAATTGTTTGATTAACAATTTGGTCTTCCCGTAATTCTGAGCTTTCTGGATCCCACATCTGTATTTCAGCATGGAAAAGAAAAAGTTAATGTTAAGTTACTTGTGTTTGTAGCAAATGATAACCATTGTCACAGATTGGCAAAATATTTTTGAAGAATTGATTAGACCATAGTATTTCTTATGTTATAAGGCTACCTATATATTACCAAGTATGACATTTTAAAAAGCCATAAAATACAGTTTCACAACAGCCAGTTACTTTTCTAGGGAAATGGCTTCATAGAATAATGGAAAGTATGCTTTAGTGAAATTATACAATGTATTTCAAACTTACCTGTGTTGCTAGTATCGCTGATCTTGCATTCAGGAAACATCCACACTATATATAAGCAGTAGACTACAGAAAAAAACAGTGACTGCACTAAGTCTCCAAGTCGGAAATCCTACCCACGGTTGAAACTCTATCTTGCTTTGTTCTATCCATTCTGAGAGAGCCTGCATACATTCAGGTAAAAGTCTTGGGTCTCTTTTGAACAGTGAAGAGTACGTGTCCTCAGTATAGGAAACAGAATAGTCACACAAGGGTCCATTTGTATTAAGCATTAGAAGCCCGACTATTCCTGTTCACTGGGACACAAAGGAACACAACTGGAGCACTACAGCATGTCAGTAAGTTATGTTGGTATGTTAAATGAGAAATTTCTCAACTACCATGTGTTTAATATAAAGCAAGAGTGTGTTAAACAAAACACTCCTACATTAACAATGTGATACAGTTACCCCGAATAACATACAATGTGGCAGATTGTTTTCAGGATTACATAAACTCTTATGAAGATGGATGGTATGTGCAGCAAGATTAAAGCCATTTCTGGCACAGGTATGGGATCCAATATCTGGAAACCTTTCTTATCCAGAAATCTCCGAATTATGGAATGGCTGTCTACAATAGACTCCATTTTATCCAAATAATCCAAATTCTTAAAAACTATTTCATTTTTCTCTGTAATAATAAAACAGTACCTTGTACTTGATCCAAACTAAGGTATAATTAATCCTTACTGGAAGCAAAACCAGCCTATTGGGTTTATTTAATGTTTACATGAATTTCTAGTAGACTTAAGGTCTGTAGATCCAAATTTCAGAAAGATCCATTATCTGGAAAACCCCAGGTCCCGAGAATTCAGGTTAACAGATCCCATACCTGTATTTCGAACAATTTAATCACTTTTTAATCATCAATTTGTACATAATATTAGTTTTCAAAATAACAACATGAATCTTTTGACAACTAGGAAAACAAACTATACTTCAGTACATTTTCAGTACATTTAATAACCTGCACTTATTACACTCTCTGACCTATACTTGGTAAAGCTTGAAAGGGACAGTTCAATTAAATGTCACGAATGGCGTAAAAGTTCCCGGTCTCGGCTGACTCTTCTGCCTATAGCAGCCGCCTTTGGCTTTGGGAGGAGCCCTCAGCTACCCAGATGCCGCCAGGACTTAGGGGGTTATTTACAAAACTCCGAATGCAAAAATCATAACTTCCAAAAAATTTGTGATTTTTTTAAAAAAAGTCTGATTTTATTAAAAAAAAATCACAATTAAATCCCGAGGGTGGAAAAGTCCAAATCAGAATATCCGGCATCTCAGACCTGTCGAGATTGCATATAAGTCAATGGGAAAAGTCCCAATGATTTTTTGATGTGCGCTGTTTTTCATGCAATACCCCGGGGTTTTCGGAGTTTTTGGGCGAAAATTGGAGTTTTGGGTGAAAAACCCGAAAAAATCTTGAAAATTGCATTAACAATCCAAAGAAATTGCGAAAATTGGATTTTTTCGGATTTGCAGCAGAAAATATTGAGATCCATTCGGAAACAGACAAGGGTCAGTCCAGGCAGAGTTCAGGCAAGCCTGGGTTAAAAGCGCACCCAGAAGCGCACCCAGAAACAGTACAAATTTTCCCAACAAGCTGTAAAATATTAATAACAATGAATAATAATTTAAAGGTGAACGTCACAAAAACATAACTTTAGCTTTTTGAAAAGTAAACATAATATTAAGCAACTTTGCAATATTAAAATATATAATAAATATATATATAAATTAAAAATCATTCTGACTTTTTATTATTTATAATGGTTTCTGACAGTTCCCTTAGCCTAGTCCACTGCTCTTCTGCTGATCTTTCTGACTACTTTGCAGAGCTGGCTGACTACTGTTACTTTGTATCAACAGTCATCTGTCCTTAGACTGCATCCTCCAAACCCCACAATTCCCTGCACACATGATTTCAATAAGGAATGGAACATCACAGTGCATTGTGGGTTATGTAGTTCCTGCATGCTGTCTGTAAGCTGTGGAGAAGTTGTTACAATTTGTAACATCAGTGTTTTTGTCCCTCCTTCCCTGCCAGGATTTCAAATGATGCAGAAAGAGAACTGTTAACCATCTGGATTACAGCATAGAAAATGGCATTTATTCATAATTTATGAAGAAACAGGTAACTGTGGTATATTAGGGGTTTCTGTGTTATGTGGGCCTCTTTATCAAATTTTGATTTGGAAGCTGTAGTTCCCCTTAAATAACAGTACAGCTACATACCATTTCAAACTGAAAAGTGAACACAGTGAAGAACAGAATAGCAAATAAACAAACAAAATCTTTTCCTAATTGTCTCATAGTATCTTTGTCTGGATCACACTGAGGGGCTTATTTAATATAGCTTGAACCCGAAAGCTTGAGGAAACCCTGCCTGAGTTTATTAACTCATGAGGGGACCCAAAAGCTTAAACAATCTTAAATAAGCCCCTAAACTTAATTTTAAAGAGAACTCCCTAAAGATGATGTTCTGTTGTCATAACTGCCTGGAACCCCTCATCCTGTTTTATGTTGGAGCAATGGACTCTGGGGCTTGAAGTCCCTTTGCTTTCCAGAGACTCTCCAGAGAACCATCCATCAAAAAAAAGCAGAATGACTTACATTCATTATTATTATTATTAACATGCATTTTTAGAGCACCAGCATACTGTATTGCGCAACGCTGACTTGACATGAATTCAGACTTCAGAATGGAACAATAGGAAAAAGGGTTTGAAGTTACACTACCAGCTTAAGGGGAGTAGGCAAATGGCCACTGTATCTTGATTTCCTCTGCATCTGAGGAATGTGTGAAGCAAAAAAAAAAAAATACACCTTTATATTTTTTTTATATTTACATTTTTTTGGCAGATAAAAGATGTATCTTTATTGTAAGTTCAGACCTTATTTGAAGCAACGTAGGGGGTTCTTGATGGACTTTGTCTTTTTTCAACCCAATTTAACTATGTAACTATGTATTTATGCACCATTTTACATAAACCCAACTGCATGATCTAAGTTCAAAAAGTGATGAACTTTTTTTCTGTTTAGGAATGAGAGCAGCTAAAATATACTTCATACCTGAAAATAAACTACATTCTCACTGCTTCATGTGCTTTAACCTTTTCTTGAAGGTCACAACCTTATATCCTCTTCTTTATCTTGTTACATGCATCTACATCCTGCATGGCTAATTATTACTATTCATTCATATCAACTCTGCAGTCTGCAAAGATTTGAGTGCAGCTATCATCATGCATGTACAGTAAATAAATGAAATGCTATTTAGAATGTGCATTAATCCAATATAAAAGGAGAAAGGAGGAAATCGAATTCCAATATTAACATTAGTTAGTGTTAACATAGTGTTTTATGCATTGAGTAGGGTTCTGTCACGACCAGCACCCAATACCAGAACAAGTGCCAAGCACCCTGGTCTCGGCTCGGCTTCACCAGTAGTGTGACCACCGTTGGGCTTCGGGAGGAGCCCTCAGCTTACTTGGATGCCACCTGGACTTAACGAGGGGTGCAAGGTGAGATATTCTGGCTGGCAAAGGGGCACGGCTGCTAGCAAAGTTTTTTGGGCCGAAGGTCACGGTACAAAGGATTAGGCAGAAGGATGGTCAGACAGGCTGGGTCGAGGCAGGCGGATATCAGAATCGTCAGGCAGGCAAGGGTCAAACCGGGTTGTCAATCAAGGGTTTAAGCTGGAAGAGTTGTCGTAGGCAGGCAAGGGTCAGGATACAGAATGCAGAGTAGTCAGGGAACAGGCAGGAGTCAAAACCGGATAATCAAGACAAAACAGGTACAGGATCAAATGCACAAGGCTCAGGAACCACTAGAAACAAAGTTCTATCACGGGCACAATCAAATTTAGCGCCAAAACGTGCGCCAATGCGCGCTGGCGTGATTGCGCCGCACACACCTAAGAACCACGCGGTGGGCATCCCCGCCGATGGCGGGCGACCCCCCGCCGCACAGGTTACGTTATTACAAGTTCCTTTAATTAATTGACTAGTGTCATGACCAGTGGCCAAATCGTACTGACATGACCACTAGTGGGACACAGCTGAGTCTCAGGAGCCATGGTCATAGATATACACATCTGGCTGGGAGACAGGATGCCAGGCTTTAAACATAAAAAATAGCTTATATTCAAACATTAAGGCATGCACAGGTAGAGGACGGGTTAATTAAAGGTAGGCACTAGCATATCAAGGCAAGGCAGGGAGTCCAATGCTAAGCACTGCAAGGGTAAATACAACACAAGTATAATGTTAGGAAAGTCAGGCAGGCAATGATCGGTACAGAAACAAATGATTTTCACCTATTTCACCATTAGGGTCAGTGGGCTGTAGGGATGTAGCGAACTGCCGTTTATGTGTTCGCGAACGCCGTTCGCGAACACCGGCAAAAATGCGAACAGTTCGCGAACAGTTCGCGAACTTCGAACATCCGCAAAATCGTTCGATTCGAACGATCGAAGGATTTTAATCGTTCGATCGAAGGATTTTCGTTCGAATCGAACGATCGAAGCCATTCGATCGAATGATTTCATTCGATCGAATGGCTTCGAACGTTCGATTCGAACGAAAATCCTTCGATTTTAGCGGTCGAAGGAATCGAATGGTCGAATGGTCGAACGATTTTTGTTCGAATCGAACGCGAACTCGTATTGGCGAACGTCGCGCGACGTTCGCGAACATTCGGCGGACGCGAACAGTCGAAGTTCGCACGAACTACTTCGCCGGCGAACAGTTCTCTACATCCCTAGTGGGCTGTGTAGTACATGCTGACATCATATCTGGGATATACCTGGCATCTAGTGGGCATGTGCAGACCTCACTGTGCTGTCTCAGTGATGTCACTGCTGAGTGCTGAAACAGGCACAGACATGACAGTCAGTTATAACTACTTTCTGCTTTTAAAATATTGGTTTGTGCTTCTTATAGGTGGTATGTCAATACATATATAAATGTTACTTATTTTAAAACTGTACGTAGTTGTTTCCTCTCCCCTGGCTTTTTATCTTGAATGCTATGTCTGCTAAACCTTTTGAATAAACCCCTAAACCCTAATCCTAGCATAGAGCTCTTTAAAAGTGTTCTATATGTTTTGCTTACATTCTGTGAGCACCTTTGTGGTTCAATAGAAGCGTTGGTGTTGAGATGGGTAAGAAAATATGTGCTTTTAAGGCTTTCAAGTTAGCTAGGACAAGCTAAAATTGAGATGGAAAAGGAGCCAGTTAATGAAGGTTTTCTTCTTAATAGTCCCAATTCTAGTAATGAATTGCCCAAATTTAGTAAATTAATAACTAATGATGCATGGTTCATGCACAAGGAAATCCAAAAGAGACTACAACATGTTAAGATAAACAAAAGTCCAGGACCAGATGGTACCAGAGGCCACTCCTTCAGTCTATAGGAAAATAACTTTTATTTAAAGGTGGTTCTTCACAGTGAGGTCAGTGAGGTTTTGGAATGCACTGAAGGATATTATTGTGATGGGCGATTCTGTTAATGCTATTAAGAGGTGCTTGGATGATTTCTTGGACAAGCATAATATCCAAGGCTATTGTGATAATAAAATCTATAGTTAGTGTATGGTTTTATGTATAGTTTATGTGAGTGTATGGATGGGTCATTGTCAGTGTGTGAATGCTGAGTTTCATTTGGAGGGGTTGAACACCCTGATTTAACTGTGTAACTATGAAAAAAAAACACACACACACACACACTAGAGAGCAGTTTCTGTTTTTCTGCTTACACTATTTATGATTGTAATGAATTTCTTTAATACTTTAACACATCATAACTGACAAACAAACTGACTCAATAAGTAACAAGTGTCCTGCCCACAAGTGTTTACATTTATAGGGATGGGGATAAATGAGACTCATAAGAGGTTCATGTTCGTTTTTAAAACATACCCTACAAAACACAGTTGTCACGATCAGCTCCCTAAATCCAAAACTAGTGCTAAGCTCCCAGTTATGGCTCAATCTTCCTCCTTTAGCAACTGCTTTTGGTTTCAGGAGGAGCACTCAGCTACTCAGATGCCACCAGGTCTTAAAATGAGAGGAGCTAAGCAGAAATTCTGGACAAGCAAAGGGGTCAGATCAGACACTGTAATTTGAAATTAAGGCAATATCAGCTACCGGAGGTACAAAGGATACAAGCGAGGTCAAACAAGCAAAGGGTTGGTCCAGGCAGTGTTCAAGCAGTAGTCAGGTAGGCAAGGGGTCGGTCCAGGCGGAGTTCACATAAGGTCAGTCAGGCAGAGGTCAGTTCAAGCAGAATTCAAGCAAAAGTCAGACAGGCAAGGATCAACACAGGAGATATCAGGCATAATAAATGCACAGGTACTACAAAATAGACCTAACAACTGGTAATGAGATTTTCCCAAAGGCCCCTTTAAATATTCAAACTTTCTCGCCAAAGCGCGATGACGTCATGACGCCTCGCACGGACATCCCCGCCTGCCCCTAGACCCCCCTGGACCACCAGGTAACCTTACAACAGTTTTCTTAAATGTGAATGCTGGCATGTTTACATACTGTTGGGCTACGGGACCTTCCCCTTTAAAACAAGATCTATATAAAAGCCATATGCTGCATGGCTAGCCAGCAATAATTTTAGAGCTGTACTGTATACTACATCCTTCGATGAAGTCACATATAAAATCCTTATGTGTGAATGCTGGGTTTCATTTGGAGGGGTTAAACTTGATGGACTTTGGCCTTTTTTCAACCCGATTTAACTTTGGAACAATGAAAAAAAACACACTAGAGAGCAGTTTCTGTTTTGCTGCTGACACTATTTATGATTGTTATTGCTTTTCAATATAAGAAACAACAACAATACCTTAGTATGCTGGTATTGTTTCTTGTAAGATAAATGATTTGCTAATCCAGATCAAGTCTACATTATTTTTCTGTTAAAACCTTACCAAACAGCATGCTTTCTAACGCAGATACTTTCGACTGATCCACTTCATGCAAATGAAAGCACTGCAGAGGACACAGGTTGAAATGGGACCCTGTTCCTACCACCTGCGCACGGAGCAGGCCTCAGCCAGACTAGAGGAAGAAATGCTTGCTGAATGGGCACTAAGCTGCATGCTCTTATGCCCACTGGTGCTCTGCACTTCTTTCCCGGGTCTCTCACAAATGACCCCTATAGACTAGATTCATATCTCATGTTTTCATAAACATAAACCCTAATAAATTTGCATGCATATATTGCATTATTTTGATATAATCTTATTCTAAGGTGAACTGCAACATACAGTAGCCAATTCCAAATGACAGACTAAAAACACAAAAGAAAATGAATGATGATCACGTGTGGTTATGTAGACATTAATACCTAGAAAGCCATGATAGAGTAATTCCATTACTGTAGTAATGGGGAGGCTTAAATTCTTGCTTATAAATCTGCCCTATAGCAGCCATCCATAATCCTTCTACAGCTGCTCTTTTCCAAGGCATGGCATATATTGTAAGTGCACAATGGTGCCATTTATATCTTCAATTGACATTGTATACCCTTGTTTAAACAGAGCTGCATTTTGTGGCATGCAAAGCATGAATGCCAAAGGAAAATGGAAATAAAACAACATAGGGGAACAAGTAGCGCTATGTATGGAGAATTTGTAATGCAGGTGCTACAAACAAACCTTTTTAGTATGCATTATACAATATGATTTAAAACCCTATTTAACTGAAGAGGCCCTAGCCATAATAGTAATGTTGAGTGTGGAATTTTATTATGAATTTCCATAATTTCTTTCTTTCTTTCTTTCTTTCTTTCTTTCTTTCTTTCTTTCTTTCTTTCTTTCTTTCTTTCTTTCTTTCTTTCTTTCTTTCTTTCTTTCTTTCTTTCTTTCTTTCTTTCTTTCTTTCTTTCTTTCTTTCTCTCTTTCTCTCTTTCCCTCCCTCCTTTCACTTCCTTTCTTCCTTCCCTCCCTATGGAAAGTTATCAGAACCCAGCTTTCAAATCACAACAGCTGAAGATTTTAAGTGTGGTACATGGGTTCTGATTTGGTAGCCAGACCTAATTACATCACATTAAAAAAAAATATTTTTATAACAGGTTATCAAGGTTCTATCCTTTTTATTCAGAATAATTCTGCTTGCTGTTTTTTTGGACTTTTTGGTCTTGATTTAAGCTTTATAAAGTTTATTCACAAGCTTTTATAAGCATATATATGGCACTTGCTGATCAGATCCCAGCAGCAGGTTGTTGTCATTCTTGTTGGTGATCATCATCCAGGATTTCTGATCAACTAGAATTTATGATCACCAATGAAGAGACTGACCAAGGAAGGATTATGCATACATATGTGTTAAATTTCCTCAGTGCAGCTGTTAGTGGATTACTTTCACAATCAGTCTTGTACTACTCAAGCTCGTTGCTGACTGGTTGGCAATAAATCTGCCTCATGATATCTTTTTATATCAGCTAACCACATTTCATATGAACAATGACTGAATAAATTGTGACCTGCCCACACCTAGTTGGGGTCATTAACTTCGTTCTACATTAGAAATGACATCTTGCATGCAGAGATGGGTCATTGGCCACATGGATTGTCACCTATAAGAAGTTGTATGTGCATGTATTTTGTTATAAGGTTGAAACAAACAAGTAGTATTTAATCAATTCAGTTATAAATAGCCAGACAGGGAAATGTTATGTGCATGCGTGCTGCCGGACATAGACACACACACAGTTTTATGGGGATGCCCAGCTGTTGTGCTGTAAATTAAACACTTTGCAAAACAGGGCAGTGTATAAACAGCTCCCTGCTAAACCAACAGAAAGATAACAATGGTGAAAAATTAACTTGATATACTGGTTTATTTACAATGATTGGGTGGTAATGCTGAAATTGTACCTCAGTCGGAAAACTGGGCATCAAGGGATGAAAACATACTTACGCCTCTTTATAGGTCCCTGGTAAGTCACAGGTGAGAGGTGTGGAAGACTTAAATTATGACGGTAGACTGTCATGGTTGGAGTTGTTTTCTCTGGAAAAAAGGTGCATGCGAGGGGACATGATTACACATTACAAACACATTATAGGACATTATAGACGAATATCAGGGGACCTTTTTACCCATAAAGAGGATCACCATACCAGAGGCCACCTCTTTAGACTAGAAGAAAAGAACTTTCATTTGAAGCAACGTAGGGGGTTCTTCACAGTCAGGACAGTGAGGTTGTGGAATGCACTGCCGGGTGATGTTGTGATGGCTGATTCAGTTAATGCCTTTAAGAATGGCTTGGATGATTTTTTGGACAGACACACTATCAAAAGCTATTGTGATACTAAACTCTATATTTAGTATAGATATAATGTATGTGAAAGTAGGGAGGGGTGTGTGTATGGATGCTGGGTTTTCATTTGGAGGGGTGTCCCACTTCTCCTGTTTCCAGCAGCGTCATAGAGGGATAGGTGCAACTCTTTTGATAATGGTCAAAGTGCTGATCTTCAGGGTTCAAATCAATGAACTATAGAAAAGGTATGGTGCAACCTTGATGAAAACATAGGCTCAGCTTCTACAGTTATAACTTTTGCTGTTTTGTAAATGAGCCCTGCTGTATTTTTAAACACTGAAATAAAATGTTTCTGTTTAAACAAGAAGGATAGGGGATGCACTTTATTTACAATTTGATTACAAAATTGCAGGGCATTGATAAAAAACAAAACTTTTTCATTTCAGCCTTACACATTGCCTTAAAAACTATAAATACCACATTTGCAGATAACTGCATTGACATTTGTAAAAAAAACAAAACATATGTTTCTTTAGTTTTTGCAGGTAATAGCTATGACTACGAAGACTTCACATGGCAGGTAATGTGATGTTGTACAGGCTGAATATTATTCAATTTTCAGGGATTGCTAATTGTCCTTTGTTCCCTGTATTGTCCTTTATAAGTGTTAACCACTGAAGCCTTCCCACGTCGCAGACCTTTGTTTATATTTATCTCTTCCACTGTACTAAATAAATCAATAGATTGCCTTCTCTTACTGCACAGTTATAAATAATTAAATGGCTGGGCCTTCCCAAAAGCGATCCTCTGACATGACAGGGAGTATGGCAGATCTTTCTGCTACCAATGGGAACTTATTGTAACTTTTTTTTAACAAGACAAAGCACATTGCATTCATTGTTTTTTTGAGTTGTTTTTTCAATTCTTCTGTTTTAGGCTTGCACAATAAAATATAGCTTCCTCTTGTAGACTAGAATGTACAGGTATGGGATACCTTATCTGAAAACCCCAGCTCAAAAGCATTCTGCATAAAAGGTACCATAGCCAGGGCTGAATTTCAGCGCATGGCACCCAGAAGATGGCGTCCTCTGTCAACCCTTCCTCTCGGATTACAGGTACCATACCTGTATTTATATGTATTAACAGGGGCCTGTTTTAAAAAACAGCGACAAAATTCACTGCATCTCTACATAAAAAACGTCATACTCATCAAGTATTGTACTAACTAGCCTAATGCAATGCTGCCCCCCTTGCCCACTTGTCTGTCCTATGCTGGGCCCGGGCCGGGATAAGGCCTCAATACTAGTGCGGAGAGTGCAATTGTGCTCTCTTGCACTAGTAAATCCAACTTTGTCTCTGAAAGGTACCAGGATCTGCTTTTTGTTGCCCTGGGTAACCTATCTGCTGCCTGAAGCAAGTTTTCTCATTGGCGCAGCGCCCCTAATTTGCAGTGACCATGTACCTCCACATATAAATCTGGTGTAACTGTAAGCAGCCGCTTGAGAATAAATGCTATGGTAAATACAGCAATCATCCGTCATAGCTTTTTAGATGTTTTTCTGTTGAGCGACTTCTGACTTTATATGCCACTTGAATTTTCCCCATTGAAGTGGAGTAGAATAATGGCATCAAATCCGGTGTTTGGATGGCATATAAGCGTTGATACATTCACTGTTTATTTTACACAACATTTTACTTCATTTTTTCAGTGAGATTCCTTTTACACAGCAAAATAAATAATCCCCTCGGTCAGTGACATCAAGAGTTCACTGTCATCACACAAACCTACCCGATAATCTTATATCTTATATGTCTTATATCCTAATGGCAGGCAAAGAAGTGAATGTAGCAAGGTACTGTACATGATTTTCAATCACACTAGAAGACTGCAATAAATTAGCCCTGGTTGATTCTGCTTCACATACTAAATATATCTCACCTAGATTTGTCTGCTTTAGGTGACAAGATACTTTGTACGGAATTTGGAAAAGGTCCAGAATGAAAACAAACACCAGAAAACTCTGTTTAACCACAACCTGGGTGACATTTTATTGGTAAATTAAAATACACAGAACACAAAAACAAGGAAACAATCTCAGTACCATGGAAACATGAGTGCAGTGTTTTACTTTTTCCATAAACCAGTTAGATTAGTTCTTTGAAAACGTAAAAGTTATACATAATAAAAAATGAAAAAATATAAATACAATGGAAAGCAGCTTTGAATTAAATTTTGTTTGCACAGTGATATCTACGCCCCCTTTAATCTGGTAATGGCCGGTAAAATCTGGCAACCCTACCAAATAAATATTATCAATATAACAATAACAAATAATAAAGCATAACTGATTACAAATGTATTTACAGGTTGCAGTACATATAAAGGATCTGTTATCGGGAAACCCATTAGGATGTAAGCTCTCAACTATGGGAAGCCCGTATACCATAGAGTCCATTTTAAAGTTCAAAATGATTTACCTTTTTCTCTGTAATAATAAAACAGTACCTTATAATTGATCCAAACTAAAATATAATTAATCCATGTTAGAGGCAGAATAATCCCATTGGGTTTCGTTAAAGTTTTAATGATTTTTTTTGTAGATGTAAGGTGGGGTGATCCAACAGACCCCTTATCTGGAAAACCCCAGGCCCCAAGCATTTTGGATAACAGGTTCCGTACCTGTACTAACATTGATATACTAAATTATATTTGTCAAGAAGTTCATAAATACAATCTCTATTATTTAATAGTTTAAATAGTTTAATAGTATAAAAATTTACTACCTGGAGGAGAGAAGCACATTTCACTCAGTTGTAAGAAGATTTTAATGTGAGCAGGAATGTGCTCTCTCTTTAGAACAGATCTGGGTAAGATAGTTTCTCTCTTCAATACCAGATCTCTTCAGCTCCCTCTGGTGGCAGTTCCACTATAGCACTAGATCTGTATCATCATTCACATATTACATGAGCTCCCATGCCGCCCTATTTTAACAACTTCGGCACTGTCATTCTGTGGCTACTAAAGCAAATAAAGTTCTGTCTAGCATAAAAAAGGACATTAACTCAAGGGATGAAAACATAATTATGCCTCTTTATAGGTCCCTGGTAAGGCCTCATCTGGAGTATGCAGTGTAGTTTTGGACTCCAGTCCTTAAGAGGGATATAAATGAGCTGGAGAGAGTGCAGAGACTAAGTGCAACTAAATTGGTTAGAGGGACGGAAGACTTAAATTATGAGGGTAGACTGTCAAGGTTGGGGTGGTTTTCTCTGGAAAAAAGGCACTTGCAAGGGGACATGATTACACTTAGAGGACATTAGAGGACATTATAGACAAATGGCAGGGGACCTTTTTATTCATAAAGTGGATCACCGTACCAGAGGCCACCCCTATACTAGAAGAAAAGAACTTTCATTTGAAGCAACATAGGGGGTTCTTCACAGTCAGGACAGTGAGGTTGTGGAATGCACTGCCGGGTGATGTTGTGATGCTGATTCAGTTAATGCCTTTAAGAATGGCTTGGATGATTTTTTGGACAGACATAACATCAAAGGCGATTGTGATACAAAGCTCTATAGTTAGTATAGATATGGGTATATAGAATTTAATTTAGTAGAGAGGGGTGTGTGTATGGATATTGGGTTTTCATTTGGAGGGGTTGAACTTTGTCTTTTTTCAACCAATTTAACTATGTAACTATGTAACTATTAACTTGTGTACATTCACTCCGTTTGGTTCCACACTTCCGTTTCAGTGGTCTGACACTGGAGCATGCGCAGAATACTAATACCGGTATGTTTGAAATCATTCTACTGTGGATGCGCTGGTTCCAAGGAACAAACCATAATCCTGGACCTTTCACAATGCGGTCTGTTGTTAGTTACCCGTGTGTGCCTAAAGACTACACACTGCAACAGGACGCGGGCAAAACTAACAACAGACCGCATTGTGAAAGGTCTGGATTTGGGCACTATATATTTTTTTATTAAAGAGGGTTTTACACTATTCTTAGTGCATTTATACAGGGCTATTGGAGCATTGGAGAGAAAAGAGCAGACTGTCTGTGATGGTAAGTACCCTTAAGGTGAAGGAACACTCCCCTCATAGAGTGTGTGACCACCTAAAGTTGCATAGTTGTTAGCTAAAAATACTACACTATATTAGTCAATTTGTCCCTTTTTGTCTACCCTCAAGCTGTTTTTGAGCGCTGGCCCATTTAGATTTATATTGCCTGACTGTTACATCCAAAGGAGAATGGATATTGGGTACTGGCAGAGGAAGTGGACCACAAGCTCAACTTCATTTTTTTTTTTAAAACCAAGGAGAATGTTAGATGAATCACTGCTGGTGGGATAACATAAAGCTATAGGGAAAGTCAAAATATTAAAGTATATTCCACAGGTCCTTCTTCAGACCAGAGGAAAAGAAGCATGTATACCTCTGCATTTCTTCATTTCTTCTATAATACAAACCAACCATGACACAAAGCTGGAAGAAGGGATGTGTAATCAATACACATGATCAAGTTACTACGTGAGTGTGTGTGGTCTTTTAAATGCCTGTTGCTTCATGAATTTGCTTTCATGTTCACTTTAGTGTCTGACCTGTTCTTCCTAAAAGGACAAGTAGGGAAATAAGAGATGAGGAACCTGGAAATGGATCCCAAAAAACATATAGGGCTCCCTGCATATTTTAAACATGCATGCCACAGTAGACATAGGTATTCCCTCACAAACTAAGGTCATCTATTTAACAAATGGAATACAACATATCAGCACAGACTAATTAGTAATGCATTTTAACTAGATATTTAAGGGTTTAATAAAACAGCAATAGAGCATAGAACAATGGGAAGCAAATGTTGTAAAAAGTGTTGCATATTCACTCACTTTCCATCTTATATGTATTCTAATAATGAATTTTTCTTCAGTCTACTAAGACTAAGAACAAAACACAGTTTAACAGTGCCTTGCCAGATTCTGCCCATATTATAAACCTATAATATACAAGAGCCATGAATATCTTTAGGGATGCACCAAATCCACTATTTTGGATTCGGCCGAACCTCCGAATCGTTCACAAAATATTCAACTGAATACCGAACCGAATCTGGATCCTAATTTGCATATGCAAATTAGGGGTGGGAAAGGGGGAAACATTTTTTACTTGTTTTGTGACAAAAAGTCACGTGATTTCCCTCCCCGTCCCTAATTTGCATATGCAGATTAGGATTCGGATTTTGTTCGGCCGAGCAGAAGGATTCAGCCAAATCAGAATCCTGCTGAAAAAGGCCGAATCCAGAACCGAATCCTGGATTTGGTGCATCCCTATGTAAATTATACAGTTACATATTGAGTCTGTAAATAACAACATATTACTTTCTCATTCATACTGTATTCTGTGCTACTCAATTCTATTACCATTTAAAAAACATAGTTTTTTAAGTTCTCTATCCAATGTTTTCACCCAACCCACCAACTGACCTGTTTTAATTTTGTTTTATGACATATAAGAAATTTGAGCTCAAATAATTTAGTTTATGAATAAAGTAATAATCATTTTCCCACTCTTTTAAGGCACTAATCACAATAAAAATGGTCCAGAGATAACAGAAATATTAGTTTGTCTATGGCTGGTCTTAACTTTCTCTAAACAGTTAGCTGGTGTGGCAGTATAGAATCTTAATATTTCTGTGCAATTTAAATTACAACAATTTAACAGTATATGGGTTAATTCTAGGTTCAATATAAAATAGCTGTGTTGATTTTTACGAATAAAAGATTGCCATCTATTTTATTATTATAGACCTATGCTGAAATCCAGCTCTTTAACAGTTCTTCTCTTTCTGCATCATATGAAATCCTGGCAGGGATGGAGGGACTAAACACTGATGTTACAAATAGTGATGGGCAAATTTGTCCCATTTTGCCTCGCCAAGAATTTCGCAAAATTTCCCCCGAAATTCTCGAAACTGGGGAAAAATTTGCGAAATGGCAATAAGTTGATGCTGGCGCTCATTAAAGTCTAAATTGGCGCCGCCGTCAGAAAAACGTTGACACTGGTGTTGAAATCGTGACGCTGGCGAATTTTCGCAGCATTCGCAAATTTTTTTGCTGCTGCCAAAACGGGCAAATTCGCTGCGAATTCATGCCTGCCGACAAAATTCGCCCATTACTAGTTACAAAGTAACAACTTCACAGTTTACAGACAGCATGCAGGAACTTCATAACCCACAATGCATTGCACTGTGATGTTCCTTTCCTTATTGAAATCATGTGTGCAGGGAATTGTGGGGTTTGGGGATGCAGGTTGAGGACAGCTGGCTGCTGATACAAAGTAACAGGAGTCAGCCAGCTCAGCAAAGTAGTCAGAGAGATCAGCAGGAGAGCAGGGGGCTAGGCTTAGGGAACTGTCAGAAACCATTAAAAATCATGAAAAGTCTGCATATTTTTTAATTGATGTATATTGCAAAGTTACTTGAAATTATATTTACTTTTCAAAAAGCTTAAGTTATGTTTTTGTGGAGTTCCTCTTTAAAGACAAACTGTTAGCTGGCAATTTTTCTCTTTCTCATTGTTATATCTAACCTGAGCAGGGATGGACAACTAATATTGGGTATAATAATAGATTAATTTTAAATTTTCTGATTGACATAAGTGATGTGTCATTCCTGGAAGATGCGTTCGGAAATTTACATGGTAACATACCTGCATTACTCATTTCAAGCACAGAATGAATTATTACCATTGTTTGTGTTTTATTGTAAAAACCCAAGCTGGAAGTGACAATGATTTCGTTAGTTATATTTTGCACTTTAAAATAAAGCATCTTAGACAAGGGATTTGTCCAAAGAAAACTGAAAGAGCAAGATACAATAATTCACCTTATAATACCTTCCAGGTATATGACTTTGTGAAGAAAATGAACCTTACAAATTAAAATGAACATTATTATAAAATGTTTGCATATCAATGTTGCATACAAAAGTCACATATGGCACATTCCATCCGAGTTTTTCAAACAATGATGTCACACTCATCTTCGAAAGATCTTATAACACAATGTAGTCATTATCCATGGACGTACTGTGCTGCCCTGTTCACTACTAGATATAGCCTGTTACAAGCTGGAATTTCACACCCTGTTAGATAAATAGTGAATCTAGCTATACATTTGTAAGACAACCCAAGTTAAAGCTTTAAGCCTTGCTCTGAATAAATAAAATTAAAGTAATTAGGCAGATGTCAAACCACAGTCTTGAATTCAATAATGAACAAGGTGGAATAACCCATAGATAACTCCTAGGGAATAGATTACTTTAAGTGGACAGATGGCAGTTTACTGCCAGGTAGGGTCCAGACTTCACTTTATATCCAAAATAATAACAGGTGAGGATTAGGGTTTCATGTTATTATCCAGTAATGTAACTGTTCCATCCGTAATCAATAGGCAATATTAGCAATTTATTCTTGTGAAATCAGAACAAAATCAAAATCTAACCAACACTAATAAAGTCTAATAGTAACAAGGCTGGTAAAAAAAGTAAGTATCCAAACTTGCCCCATGTGCCATTGGTCTCATTTGTTTAAACACAGATTAAAGAGAATAAGCAGCAGGTCAGGGACAATATGTTAAACACAGTCCATAATCTGCAAAATCCAGACTGAATAACCAATCCATTTGTCTGATTTCACACCTCTATACATTATTCTTTAATATAATATAGTTCAAATATAACAGTTCAAAAAAAAACAAATATATATATATATATATATATATATATATATATATTTTTTTTTTTTTATTGAGGAGATTGGAGGTAGGTTGGCTTTATCAATATTTAAAAAAAAAAAAAAAAAAAAATATATATATATATATATATATATATGCTAGTATTTTATTGAGGAGATTGGAGGTAGGTTGGCTTTATCAATATTTTAAAATAATATCATACATTTTCTCATTTTTCTTTTATTTGTAGTGTGAGGTTGTACGAAGTTACCTGAATTTACCTATAATTTTCCATCCTGACTATAATTTTCTGTATGATCCCCACACATCAACTTAGTAACCAATAAATTTGTGTGCCTCTTACTAAATGTAATTTAATTCAAAAGCACATTGTATTTGTGATATTTTTCCTACTTGTGCAGATGGTTTGATAAAGGTGCTCTGCTTGCTGATTAATGGGCTTTTGGTTTTAGAAACACAGGAATATATGCAATGATATATTGGGTGATGTGTCTTTTTTATTTTTTCTGTATTTTTGCCTGTTTGTGCACTGTTATTGCTTTAGTAGGAGTGCTGCAACATACAGAATATACTGTATAGCTGCAACTGGTGTTTGTAATTGAACTCTTGTATCTCTAAATGGGGCTGGTCTAGTGATCTGGTTTGATGATTAGGGCTGTTGTTTTATATATATATATATATATATATATATATATATATATATATATATATATATATACACACACACACACACACACACACACACACACACACTGTATAGTATATAATACAATCCAGTCAGGTGATCCCACTGGTGGCTAATAAAAGGGCAACCATGTTTGGGAGCTTTAACCTTAAAAGCAGCAAGTAAGTTGCAGGTAAAACTTAGTCCCTGTGTAAAATGTATAATGAGTGTAGGACTTGCCATACCAGGGTACCAGGGATGACTTTGACGTAGTTGGTCAGTTTAAATATATTGCAATGTTAAATATCTATGGTATTTGCTATTTCTTGTACTAAACAGGGAATAAAATGAAATTTAAAGTAGAGTAACATTCTACATCCTGTTTTTTTATGAGCAAAGTAAAAATAAATTACCAGTCCAATGAGAGGCCCTCTGTATAAACAATTCCCTTCATTCCCCCAGATACAGCTTTTGTTAGGCATTGAAATAAGTAGCCTATTATACAGATGGCTGGGATGCTTACTTATGGCATGTGCCTATTTTATCTGACTCTAGGTGCAGGTGCAACCAGACTCAGGACACAAGATCTTTATAAAAGAGCACTAAGGGTATGCTTTTGCACTGTGTATTGGATAGGAATTGCATTTCAAGAAGCTGTATCATGTGTAAGAGCTGAAATATGTAGAGGAGAGCAGGAATGAAGATATTTAAACATAAAAATGGGAGAGGCTACTGTACCTTAGGAACAAAGTCATTGGGGCATTTTTTCTAGTTCATTATTGCAAGGTTACTACTGTATAGCAGGCAGCTTCTGATTGTGAGAGCTGTATATATTCAAAGTTGTGAATTGGTCAATTTGTTCCTATAGCATGCAGGTAAGAACTGAGGTCTCTCCAGGGACTTCTCTAGGTCACTTCTAAATAACTTTGCCACTGCCAATGCTCCCACCCCATCGAATTATCTCCCCTAACGATATCTAAATATATAGGCTTAAAGAATGCAGGACAAATTGAGAAATTATCACTTTTAGCCATGAAAACTCAAAATGCAGGCTGCAGGGTCAGAACAAAGAAATAAATAAAATAAATAATACATTTACCTGGCAATAAAGAGCAAAGAGATATTAGTTGATAATTCATTGTTAAACTCCACTACATGAGCAAATCACTTATGAACAAATATCTTCACGCGCTCATCGTAAAAATAGACCTCTGCTAAAATATTTAAGTATAGGAAACTCTGCTGAACAGAACTCATTGTAACATCTTGTACATCAGTCAGCCTTAGATATGATCTACTGTCTACCAAGGAAAGTACAGTCAAGACTCCCTGTTCCTAGCTGACCTGCCAAAGATTCAAAGGGTGCTGGAGGAATTGCTCCTGCCCACCCCCCTAAAGGAGAACTAACCCACTCTATACATTTTTACCCCCCCCGGGGGCCCTTTCTTCCTTTTTCCCAATCACATCAGTGCCTGTTCCTAAAGGTACACTGGCTTCTTATAAAATGAACATGGGGTCCAGGTGTACATGCCCAGATATACAGCTTGAGAATTGACTATTGGTTGACACAAGCTGGAGATCACATCAGTCGAAAAAAAGGTGTTATTTATGGCAAAGACTCCCCCAATATATGTTTTGATATATTTTGGATGTCCTTGCCCTGAATAAAACTTTTTTACTTCACTTTTTTGACTGGTATGGTCCGAAGTCTGCCAGCTATGAGTTGTATTTTTATGAAGTTCACTGTCTGCAACCCCCACCGATAGCATAAGCAGGAGGTGCAAGAACACAATCCGCTTTCATTGCATGTGATTAGAAACATACAGAAGGGTTTTTTTTTTCTGCATTAAAAGGCTGAACCATTAATGGTTGCTGATCATTGCAGAGTTTTCATCTGAATAGTTGATATGTAGGTTACCATCTTTCATTGGCAGATGGAGTTATAAACAGGAGATGGAGTGGGGGGCATAGGGGGCAGAACGATTTAAGGGTGGGTGGGTGATGTTAGGGGGCAGAAGTATTACAACCGCCCTTTGATTGAACACATTTAGCATCAATCAAGGAAAAATATTGTCTAAAAAATATTGTCTAAAAATATTGTACTAAAATCCAGACAGTTTTGTACTGTTCTCCAATGCGATAAAAACCAGACTGTCCTGTTTAAAAACAGTCAGGAAGCAACCATAGTTGTTATAATAGATATTCATTAAAGAAGGAGGGGGTTGATTATGTCAAAAAAGGAACAAATAGGAGAATAAACTTATATGTGTAAGTTGTTGAATAAGGGTCTAGTTCTGGTGTGGCCTAACACATTACATGTGGTTGTACATAGAATAGAGGTGAAATAGATGTAAAATAAATGATCTGTCTAAGGAAACCATAAAAAAACATTGTTGGGGTTAAGTCGAAAAATGAAAAGTACACATAGTCCTTCCCTGAGCACTTTTGTAATTTACATTCAATTTTTGGGGCAGGGGGGGTTGTGGTTTCTGAGCTATCCGCAGTAAAAGTGTCAGCTACCCTAGAATAACTGACCTTACAGGTTGTACCGTGATGTAGGGTTGAAATAGTGGCAGTCTAAATAGTCTGACAATCTGTAGATTCTGGCATTTGTCAGAGGGCTGCTGTAAAATGCCAGAAACTAATGTATTGGGCTTGAAGTTGCTGCCAGGGCCTAATTTGAATTCAGTCCAGACCTGAACTCTGAATCACTAAAAAATAGAAATCACTAAAAATAGAAAACAAATGCAGAAATTGCTAAAGTGTTCAGAGGAGCAGTTTGAGAAAATTTCCATCAATTAGTTTTTTAGGATAAGATCCCCTTTAACCCTTTAACTGCCAAGCACGTATGGCGTACGTGCTGGCGGTTCAGGGCTCAGGCTGCCAAGAACGTACCATGTACGTTCTCCTGCAGCTGAGCCCTACTCTCTGCATCGGTGGCTTTTGCCGCCTCCGCAGAGAGTCAGAAAGGTTGACAACCCCCTGGGCAACAAGGCTGGGGGGCTGTCGAGTCGGATCTGCGACACGATTGTCGCAGATCCGACTTCAAAGACGCAAATGCGCTGCAAATAGCGCTGCTGCGTGTTACTCACCTCTTCCTTCCTGAACAGCCGCCCACACACTTCCTGCTGCGCAGTAACTCTGCAGACAAGCTGTTCTGGCTGCCTCCATCGGTTCCAGCGATCCTACTGCTACAAAAACGGTAAGTGCCCTTTTTTTTTTTACACACGTACCTGCACTTACACATACCTAAAGTACATTTATACACTTACATAAACATTTTAGTAAAAATTTGTATTTTTTTTTTTTAATTTTTTTATTTTAGCACACTTGGTCGTTTTTGTACACTTATTTACACTTAATTACATGTATTTGCACACTCAGACAACTTTTATTAGTGCACAAATATGTATACACAAAAACTCACAAACAGGTGTTTTTTTTTTTTTTACTTATTCATTGTACCGTTTGTTTTGCCTAAAAACATGTTATTTTGACAGCGTGACTATTGGATAATCGATTTCGGCCACTAATTACGCAGTCGGATCAATTATTTTGTTATTTCATTGATTTACGCTATTTTTGTGGTTTTATTGCAATTTTATCAATGCATTATTGTTCCTTATGAATCTTTAGTATTGTTTTGCTGTTTGGTGCTTTGGTATAGAAAGATTTATTTTACTTAGTTTGATTCGCCAGAATATATGCTTTCCAAAAATATATAGTTTTTTTACATTTTGTGTGTCTTACGGCACATAACGCACAGTTGGGGCTCTCTTTTCCGCAGCTTAGTTGGCTACTGTGAAAATTCATATGCATGTTTTTCATTTAGGGTCCGTACACGCCACATACTTTGGTAAATCTTTGCATATTGGGCATCAAACTATTCAGTAGACCTCTGACGTCCATATTTAGGGTGATTTTTCTTTATAAGTAAAACATTGTGTGCGATAAATGCGGCAAACTGCAACAATTTTAGGCAATTTTCAGAAATGTTGTAAAAACCTCTACGTTTAGAAAAGCTTTGCAGTTTGGTAGTTTGGTGTAGAAAGTCGTCGTTATCTTTGTTGGATTCGTCAGAATGTGTACTTTCCAAAAACATATGGTTTTGGGGGGTCTTTGCTGTTAGGAGGGTCTTGAGGCACATAATATGAAGTCAAGGGTCTATGTTCACAGAAGGCAAATCGGCAGCGGAGAAAAATCATATGCACTATTTTCATTTGGGGTCCGCACATGCCAGCTGCCTTGGTATATCAATGCATATTGGGCATCAAACTGTTCAGTAGACCCTTGGCATCAATATTTATGGTGTTTTACAATTGTATGCAAGAAATTGGGTGAGATAAATGCGGCCAATTGCAATATTTTTAGGCAATTTCAAAAATGTAAAAATTGTTGCTTTTATCGCCAAATTTAGGAAAGGCTTGCGACTTGGTACTTTGGAGTAATACAATGCTGCAGGGTAGAAATTTTGAGGTGACTTTTGGAAATGTCACCAAAACCAACACATTTAGGATTGGTTTGCGGCTTGGTACTATATAGTACAAAGACATGCATACCCAATTTGGATTCGCGGGAATGTGTACTTTCCGAAAATATATGGTTTTCTGGCGTGAATGTACTTTTTTCTACCTTTGCTCCCCCCCCAAAACTACGTATATGTGTTGATTTTGCAGTACCTGAAATGACAGACCATATGGGAGTCTTCCTTTTGGGGCCCCTGTATGCCACGTGCTTGGGTACACCTATACATATTGGACATCAAACTGTTCAGAGGACCCTAGGCTTTCATATTTGGGGTGATTTATCTTGATACCTAAAAGTATGTGGGTAATACGATGCTGCAGAGTAGAAATTTTGAGGTGACTTTTGGAAATGTCACCAAAACCACCAAATTTAGGAATGGTTTGCGGCTTGGTACTTTGTAGTACAAAGACATGCATACCCAATTTAGATTTGTGGCAATGTGTACTTTTCGAAAATATATGGTTTTCTGGGGTGAACGTACTTTTTTCTACTTTTGCCCCCCCCCCCCCAAAACTATGTAAATGTGTTGATTTTGCAGTACCTGAAATGACAGACTATATGGGTTCTTCATTTTGGGGCCCCTATATGCCACGTGCTTAGGTACACCTATATATATTGGGCATCAAACTGTTCAGAGGACCCTAGGCTTTCATATTTGGGGTGATTTCTCTTGATACCTAAAAGTATGTGGGTAATACGATGCTGCAGGGTAGAAATTTTGAGGTGACTTTTGGAAATGTCACCAAAACCACCAAATTTAGGAATGGTTTGCGGCTTGGTACTTTGTAGTACAAAGACATGCATACCCAATTTAGATTCGTGGCAATGTGTACTTTTCGAAAATATATGGTTTTCTGGGGTGAACGTACTTTTTTCTACTTTTGCCCCCCCCCCCCAAAAGATGTAAATGTGTTGATTTTGCAGTACCTAAAATGACAGACAATATGGTGGTCTTCCTTTTGGGGCCCCTGTATGCCACGTGCTTGGGTACACCTATACATATTGGGCATCAAACTGTTCAGAGGACCCTAGGCTTTCATATTTGGGGTGATTTATCTTGATACCTAAAAGTGTGTGGGTAATACGATGCTGCAGGGTAGAAATTTTGAGGTGACTTTTGGAAATGTCACCAAAACCACCAAATTTAGGAATAGTTTGCGGCTTGGTACTTTGTAGTACAAAGACATGCATACCCAATTTAGATTCGTGGCAATGTGTACTTTTCGAAAATATATGGTTTTCTGGGGTGAACGTACTTTTTTCTACTTTTGTCCCCCCCCCAAAAGATGTAAATGTGTTGATTTTGCAGTACCTAAAATGACAGACCATATGGGGGTCTTCCTTTTGGGGCCCCTGTATGCCACGTACTTGGGTACACCTATAAATATTGGGCATCAAACTGTTCAGAGGACCCTCGGCTTTCATATTTGGGGTGATTTCTCTTGATACCTAAAAGTATGTGGGTAATACAATGCTGCAGGGTAGAAATTTTGAGGTGACTTTTGGAAATGTCACCAAAACCACTACATTTAGGATTGGTTTGCGGCTTGGTACTATCTAGTACAAAGACATGCATACCCAATTTAGATTGTGGCATGTGTACTTTCCAAAAATATATGGTTTTCTGGGGTGAACGTACTTTTTTCTACTTTTGCCCCCCCCCAAAAGATGTAAATGTATTGATTTTGCAGTACCTGAAATGACAGACTATATGGGGTCTTCATTTTGGGGCCCCTGTATGCCACGTGCTTAGGTACACCTATATATATTGGGCATCAAACTGTTCAGAGGACCCTAGGCTTTCATATTTGGGGTGATTTATCTTGATACCTAAAAGTGTGTGGGTAATACGATGCAGCAGGGTAGAAATTTTGAGGTGACTTTTGGAAATGTCACCAAAACCACCAAATTTAGGAATAGTTTGCGGCTTGGTACTTTGTAGTACAAAGACATGCATACCCAATTTAGATTCGTGGCAATGTGTACTTTTCGAAAATATATGGTTTTCTGGGGTGAACGTACTTTTTTCTACTTTTGCCCCCCCCCCCAAAACGATGTAAATGTGTTGATTTTGCAGTACCTAAAATGACAGACCATATGGGGGTCTTCCTTTTGGGGCCCCTGTATGCCACGTACTTGGGTACACCTATAAATATTGGGCATCAAACTGTTCAGAGGACCCTCGGCTTTCATATTTGGGGTGATTTCTCTTGATACCTAAAAGTATGTGGGTAATACAATGCTGCAGGGTAGAAATTTTGAGGTGACTTTTGGAAATGTCACCAAAACCACTACATTTAGGATTGGTTTGCGGCTTGGTACTATCTAGTACAAAGACATGCATACCCAATTTAGATTTGTGGCATGTGTACTTTCCAAAAATATATGGTTTTCTGGGGTGAACGTACTTTTTTCTACTTTTGCCCCCCCCAAAAGATGTAAATGTGTTGATTTTGCAGTACCTGAAAGGACAGACCATACAAGGGGGGGTCTTCATTTTAGGGGCGATATATGCCACGTGCTTGGGTACACCTATACATATTTGGCATAAAACTGTTCAGAGGACCCCAGGCTTTCATATTTGGGGTGATTTGTCTTGATACCTAAAAGTATGTGGGTAATACGATGCTGCAGGGTTGAAATTTTGACGTGATTTTTGGAAATGTCACCAAAACCACCAAATTTAGGAATGGTTTGCGGCTTGGTACTTTGTAGTACAAAGACATGCATACCCAATTTAGATTTGTGGCAATGTGTACTTTCCGAAAATATATGGTTTTCTGGGGTGAACATACTTTTTTGTACTTTTGCCCCCCCCAAAAAGATGTAAATGTGTTGATTTTGCAGTACCTAAAACAACAGACCATATGGGGGTCTTCTTTTTGGGGCCCCTGTATGCCACGTACTTGGGTACACCTATACATATTGGGCATCAAACTGTTCAGAGGACCCTCGGCTTTCATATTTGGGGTGATTTCTCTTGATACCTAAAAGTATGTGGGTAATACAATGCTGCAGGTTAGAAATTTTGAGGTCACTTTTGGAAATATCACCAAAACCAACACATTTAGGATTGGTTTGCGGCTTGGTACTATGTAGTACAAAGACATGCATACCCAATTTAGATTTGTGGCAATGTGTACTTTCCAAAAATATATGGTTTTCTGGGGTGAACGTACTTTTTTCTACTTTTGCCCCCCCCCCAAACAATGTAAATGTGTTGATTTTGCAATACTTGAAATGACAGACTATATGGGATCTTCATTTTGGGGCCGCTATATGCCACGTGCTTAGGTACACCTATATATATTGGGCATCAAACTGTTCAGAGGACCCTAGGCTTTCATATTTGGGGTGATTTCTCTTGATACCTAAAAGTATGTGGGTAATACGATGCAGCAGGGTAGAAATTTTGAGGTGGCTTTTGGAAATGTCACCAAAATCACCAAATTTAGGAATGGTTTGCGGCTTGATACTTTGGAGTACAAAGACATGCATTCCCAATTTAGATTCGTGGCAGTGTGTGCTTTCCGAAAATATATGGTTTTCTTGGGTGAACTTACTTTTTTCTACTTTTGCCCCCCCCCCAAAACAATGTAAATGTGTTGATTTTGCAGTACCTGAAATGACAGACTATATGGGGGACTTCCTTTTGGGGCCCCCTATGCAACGTGCTTGGGTACACCTATACATATTGGGCATCAAACTGTTCAGTGGACCCCAGGATTTCATATTTGGGGTGTTTTACATTGATACTTAATTATGTGTGGGAGATATGTTGCTGTAGAGTGGAAGCTTTGAGGTCATTTTTCAAAAAATTCCTAATTTCTATAAAACATTATAACTTTAGGAAACAATTGCAACTTGGTAGTTTAGAGTACAAAGATATTTTTACCCATTTTTGGTTCACCAGAATCTGTTCTTTCTAGTAATGGGCAGTTTTCTAGGGTAAACCTACTGTTAGTGGAATGTTTGGCCTTGAAATCAAAAGTATGCCGTTTGGGGAGCGTTGCTTTGGAAATTTGGTTGTGTACTGCTTGTAGATTTTGAGCTATAAAAGTGAGAAATCTCCATAAAACTATATATATTTGGTATTGCCGCGTTCAGGAGACATAGACCTTTCTAAATCGGCTGTGTTCTCGTACATAAAATTAAGGATGTTTCTGATATATGTGATTGTTCTTCGTGAAACATGATTTTTTTCATTTTATTAGACACTTAGAAGCCTATATTTTTTTACAGAAGTAGAAGTACACCAAAATTCTTGCATATTGTGAAAGTTCAGGTTGTCCTGAAAAAAACAAAATATTGTTTTCCTGGGTAAACTAAAAGACCGCCCCAGGAAAGGCCCTTAAAGTGAAAGAGTGCAAAATATCTAAAAACTGCTTGGCAGTAGATGTTCGCATCTAGGACAAAACGGCTGGCAGGCAAAGGGTTAAAGCAACCTCACTGTACAAGTAGAGGCATACTGAGCAGAACAAAAGAGGGACAGCATTTGGGGGGAGGATCTATTATGTCAGCTTGTATTGCCAGAATACACTTTCACTGTAGTGACCTGGGGTTAAGATACAGGGTGTGATGGTCCACCCATTTAAAGGAACAGTAAACACTTTTATAGTTCATATAAACAATGGTGGGAAATTTAAAAAAAGGCCATACGGCACAGGATAACAGATAACACCATTACGTTCTACAGAGATTATCTGCTATCTGCTGTATAACTTGAGCCTTTGCCCCTTTTGAATGGCTGCCCCCTTTGCTACACAGCAGCTTATTTATAGAAACAATAGTAGTGTTTCTAAAGCAAACAGCAGTTTTACCAGTGCAGGGCAACACTGCATTATATTTTTAATACTTTAAAACACTTATTTTTTGATGTTACTGTTCCTTTAATATGGGAGGGAATGAATCATGCATACATGTGTTCCATTAGGCCACCAGTCAGATGCACTCTCTCTCACTCAAATTGTTGTTTAATTATATTAATACATAGATTATGGCTATATAGCTACAAGATGTGCTACTAACCAATTCTGGAAGCTAAGTTCAACAAAATCTGAAATAATGGTTAAATGCGAGTAGAGCCTGTATTAATAAGACATGGATGTCATGTGTGATCTCATTGCCTAAAACATGCCAAAAATTGCTTCTCCATAGGAAACAGGGAGGGTCATGCAAATCCCACTCTACTTCTCACCTGCACCTTCACCTTCTAATCCACAAGGATGTCCCTCATAACGTTGCAATTTCTGGCTTTCATGTAATTAGGGAGCAAAAACTTCCTCTGCAAAAGTTACTACAGATATGGGGCCTACTATCCAGAATGCTCATGACCTGGAGTTTTCCTGATAAGGAGACTTTCCTTAATGTGGATTCATTACACCATCTCGATACTAAAAAGAATTCTGGCACCAAGATGACGTCATATGTCCATATTGAAGTGTCAGTAAGAAAGTTTTTTTTCTTTTGCCATTGGACATTTGTGTTTAATTTCGCTTTCCACCACCGGGTGTCAGTGTTCACACTCAGTGTTGAATAATGTCCATCAAAAAAAAACCATTGTATGTAAAGGAATCAAACTTTGTGTTTAAAAAACCATTGGTTTGGATACTTCATTTTACATGCAGACAAAATAGGATAACATTTACTTACAGAGATGAAAGTGTATTCATTTCAATATGATTCTGTAAAAAGATAGTATGTTTATGCTCCTAAACCAGGCTTGAAAACACAACACTGTACATTAGAACAACCTGCAATATTATGTAAAAAAAAAAACAATTCAATTGTAACTGCCCATTAAGACCTTTGGGGGCGACACAATCCAATTCGTAAATCCAAAAAAAAAAAAAAAAAATATATATATATATATATATATATATATATATATATATATATATATATATAATGTGAAACTCCATGGGACTTGCAAAAATAAACTTTTATTAGAAACCCCTGTTTCAGCTTTGTATTGGAGCCTTCTTCATGGATAATAGTTTAACCCCTATTATCTATAAATCTGTCTGTCTAGCTAGCTATCTACGTACTCATATTTACAATTGGGGGGATGTAAAATTGGATGCTAATGCAAAAATCATTCACAATTCGTTCAAAATGTGAATAAATGTTTGCAGAGAAAATTTTTACCTTTGAGAACCCGTTGCCCCTCACGTGACAGTAGAATAGCGATTGTGAATTTTAAAGTTTACGATAGTGTGCAGTGTATGTGATAAAAGTAAAGGGGGTTGCTCACCTTTGAGTTAACTTTTAGTATGATGTAGAGAGTGGTATTCTGCTATAACAATACATTTGTAGCCTTGCAGAGCATTTGCCTTTTTGATGGGGTCAGCGACGCCATTTTTGAAGGCTGGAAATAGTCAGAAGAAAAAGGCAAATAATTATAAAACTATAAAAAATAAATAAAGACAAATTGGAAAGTTGCTTAGAATTGGCCATTCTATAACATACTAAAAATCAACAAAGGTGAACCACCCCTTTAATGAAAAATGAAACGTTTATGCCACCTTCAAGCAGGTGTTAAAGGTTCGCAATGTGCAATTAAGATTCGAAATGCAATAATTGCTCTCTTTGCAAATATTATTAGATTTCCCTCATAGGGGCAAATTTACTTACCTCCAAAGTTGCGCCTGCGTTGACTTCGACACACTTCGCCTGGCGTAGATTCGCCAGCACTGCGCAAATTCACTAAAATCTAAAGTTGCGGACAAGGAGGTAAAAAGTAGCTAAGTTGCGCTAGTGTTAATTTCGTCAAGCAAAGTGAAGTTACGCTAGCGATGCCTAATTTGCGTACGGTGCAAAGTTAAAGTACAATGGACGTATATGTAGCAGCAAATACATTACATTACACAAGCCTGGGAAAGCTTCATAAAATAAAATAGAGTTGTTATATTGCCCTATACATGTGCCCACTGTATAGTTTATGTGCCATATGTTAGAAAAAAAAAATTACCAACTTTTTCAGCCTATCACCCTTAAAAAAAGTAAAAGACGCCAGCGTTTTTTGGGACCAGTCCTATCTACTCTATTGCACTTCGCCTGGTCAAGAGGTAATGTTCATTAAAACCGCAAATTAGTGAATTAGCGTAGTTACGTCCCTTCGCCATAGCGCAACTTTGCCTGGCATAAGGGTGCAAAGAAGCGCTAGAGTAGGTCCACGAGTAAATCAGCGAAGTGGCAAAATGACGTCACACTGGCGTATTTTCGCTAGCGTTAGTCACTTCACCCTTTAGTAAATTTGTCCCATAGATTGTTAACAGGATCCGAAGGATCCATCTCACCTTGCAAAAAAAGAGAACACAATTTGTATTACAGCCAGATGTTCATAGAATGCTGGTTTGGTTTAAAGTGATTCTGACACTTTTTTTTTTTTTTTTCTAACCTTGCTGTGGGTTTCTGCATCCTGTCAGCATAGCTACTGTGCTTTTTTTTTTTTTTAAAAACGATGATTCACTTACCTAAACAAGACGATCTTCAGTTCAGCCATTGAGGTATCCATGTTTGGCTAGTCCATTCAGCGCTTCCTGTCGACAACGCCTCCTGCTGGAAAAAAAACTGCAAGAGCCAATCCGACGCGTCTGCTTGCTTGAAGAGATTCTGCCCTTACTGCTTCGGGCGCGCGTGACATCATCACGCATTGCGCCGCACCATGTGACATCGCCGGCCAATAGGAAACGCCTGCACCGGCTTTCCTTGTAGCAGGCGCGAAATTTGAACTTCAAACAGTGCCTGTTACTTTGTTGCCCATTGTAAGTATTACGGTGGCAATTCTGTGCACATTACACATACACAAACACTTACCCCTTTTGTGTACATGCATGCCATAGGTATTTTTAAGGTTTATAGGTCAGAATGTCAGCCTGGCAGCACTAGTGATTTCATTATTATTAGCATAGATCAGCAGAATATTCAGCAGGATATTTATGATTTTACAGCTTTCCATATATTAGTTTATACGCATTATATACTGTATGTATGTTGCTGTGTTTTTTTTTTAAATTATTCACTCTCTGAATGTAGTGTTCCAGGTTTTATTATTTTTTTTATTATTTTCTAGACTTGAATTAACTTTTCGATTGGTCGTTATTTTTTAATTTTATACTTTTGCAATTATTGGCCTTCTGTCTTTTTTTTATAGACGCATTTAAATTCAAAATCTCTGTAAGATGAGACGTTATTGCTACTGGTTGCTATGTAAATTTGAACCCTAGCAACCAGTTTTTTGAATTTGTAAACTGTAGAGCTGACCAATAAAATAATTTAACATTTAAATCCTTCAAATTTCATTTATTTAAAACAAATTTCAAATTGTTCCCAAATATCACTCGCTGTATCACACTCAAAAGTTAAAGGAGAAGTATAACCCAAAATTTTTAAATGTTGTTCTGTGTGACCTAAGCCTTTTCGTAGTTGAATGGCTGCCCCTATGGCTTCAACTATAGTAGTACTTACCTGTTATCGACTCTGTGAATCCTGTGCTTGAACAGCTGCCCCCACGGCACCCTGCTTGTATCCACTATAGTAGTACTTACCTGTTATCGACTCAGAGTATCCTGTGCTTGAACGGCTGCCCCCACGGCACCCTGCTTGTATCAACTATAGTAGTACTTACCTGTTATCGACTCAGAGTATCCTGTGCTTGAATGGCTGCCCCCACGGTAACCCTGCTTGTATCAACTATAGTAGTACTTACCTGTTATCGACTCAGAGTATCCTGTGCTTGAACGGCTGCCCCCACGGCACCCTGCTTGTATCAACTATAGTAGTACTTACCTGTTATCGACTCTGTGAATCCTGTGCTGGAACGGCTGCCCCCACGGCACCCTGCTTGTATCTACTATAGTAGTACTTACCTGTTATCGTCGACTCAGAGTATCCTGTGCTTGAACGGCTGCCCCCACAGTACCCTTATGGCAAATTATTTACTGAAGGGGTCTTTGTTCACAGATGGCAAATCGGCAATGGAGAAAACTGTTGGAGTTGGAGCCTACAGTAACAGTGGGATAATAGTCTCTGGGAAGGGAGTTTGACTGTGGGATAGCAGGTATAGTAGGAAGACATAGTGCCTATAGTAACAGTGGGATAATAGTCTCTGGGAAGGGAGTTTGACTGTGGGATAGCAGGTATAGTAGGGAGAGATGTGTCTATAGTAACAGTGGGATAATAGTCTCTGGGAAGGGAGTTTGACTGTGGGATAGCAGGTATAGTAGGGAGAGATTGTGCCTATAGTAACAGTGGATAATAGTCTCTGGGAAGGGAGTGTGACTGTGGGATAGCAGGTATAGTAGGGAGAGATGGTGCCTAGGTGCCAGGTAGTAGTACTTACCTGTTATCGACTCTGTGAATCCTGTGCTTGAACGGCTGCCCCCACGGCACCCTGCTTGTATCTACTATAGTAGTACTTACCTGTTATCGACTCAGAGTATCCTGTGCTTGAACGGCTGCCCCCACGGCACCCTGCTTGTATCAACTATAGTAGTACTTACCTGTTATCGACTCTGTGAATCCTGTGCTTGAACGGCTGCCCCCACGGCACCCTGCTTGTATCAACTATAGTAGTACTTACCTGTTATCGACTCTGTGAATCCTGTGCTTGAACGGCTGCCCCCACGGCACCCTGCTTGTATCTACTATAGTAGTACTTACCTGTTATCGACTCAGAGTATCCTGTGCTTGAACGGCTTCCCCCACGGCACCTTGCTTGTATCAACTATAGTAGTACTTACCTGTTATCGACTCTGTGAATCCTGTGCTTGAACGGCTGCCCCCACGGCACCCTGCTTGTATCAACTATAGTAGTACTTACCTGTTATCGACTCAGAGTATCCTGTGCTTGAACGGCTGCCCCCACGGCACCCTGCTTGTATCAACTATAGTAGTACTTACCTGTTATCGACTCTGTGAATCCTGTGCTTGAACGGCTGCCCCCACGGCACCCTGCTTGTATCTACTATAGTAGTACTTACCTGTTATCGACTCAGAGTATCCTGTGCTTGAACGGCTGCCCCCACGGCACCCTGCTTGTATCAACTATAGTAGTACTTACCTGTTATCGACTCTGTGAATCCTGTGCTTGAACGGCTGCCCCCACGGCACCCTGCTTGTATCTACTATAGTAGTACTTACCTGTTATCGTCGACTCAGAGTATCCTGTGCTTGAACGGCTGCCCCCACAGTACCCTTATGGCAAATTATTTACTGAAGGGGTCTTTGTTCACAGATGGCAAATCGGCAATGGAGAAAACTGTTGGAGTTGGAGCCTACAGTAACAGTGGGATAATAGTCTCTGGGAAGGGAGTTTGACTGTGGGATAGCAGGTATAGTAGGAAGACATAGTGCCTATAGTAACAGTGGGATAATAGTCTCTGGGAAGGGAGTTTGACTGTGGGATAGCAGGTATAGTAGGGAGAGATGTGTCTATAGTAACAGTGGGATAATAGTCTCTGGGAAGGGAGTTTGACTGTGGGATAGCAGGTATAGTAGGGAGAGATTGTGCCTATAGTAACAGTGGATAATAGTCTCTGGGAAGGGAGTGTGACTGTGGGATAGCAGGTATAGTAGGGAGAGATGGTGCCTAGGTGCCAGGTAGTAGTACTTACCTGTTATCGACTCTGTGAATCCTGTGCTTGAACGGCTGCCCCCACGGCACCCTGCTTGTATCTACTATAGTAGTACTTACCTGTTATCGACTCAGAGTATCCTGTGCTTGAACGGCTGCCCCCACGGCACCCTGCTTGTATCAACTATAGTAGTACTTACCTGTTATCGACTCTGTGAATCCTGTGCTTGAACGGCTGCCCCCACGGCACCCTGCTTGTATCAACTATAGTAGTACTTACCTGTTATCGACTCTGTGAATCCTGTGCTTGAACGGCTGCCCCCACGGCACCCTGCTTGTATCTACTATAGTAGTACTTACCTGTTATCGACTCTGTGAATCCTGTGCTTGAACGGCTGCCCCCACGGCACCCTGCTTGTATCAACTATAGTAGTACTTACCTGTTATCGACTCAGAGTATCCTGTGCTTGAACGGCTGCCCCCACGGCACCCTGCTTGTATCAACTATAGTAGTACTTACCTGTTATCGACTCTGTGAATCCTGTGCTTGAACGGCTGCCCCCACGGCACCCTGCTTGTATCTACTATAGTAGTACTTACCTGTTATCGACTCAGAGTATCCTGTGCTTGAACGGCTGCCCCCACGGCACCCTGCTTGTATCAACTATAGTAGTACTTACCTGTTATCGACTCTGTGAATCCTGTGCTTGAACGGCTGCCCCCACGGCACCCTGCTTGTATCTACTATAGTAGTACTTACCTGTTATCGACTCAGAGTATCCTGTGCTTGAACGGCTGCCCCCACAGTACCCTTATGGCAAATTATTTACTGAAGGGGTCTTTGTTCACAGATGGCAAATCGGCAATGGAGAAAACTGTTGGAGTTGGAGCCTACAGTAACAGTGGGATAATAGTCTCTGGGAAGGGAGTTTGACTGTGGGATAGCAGGTATAGTAGGAAGACATAGTGCCTATAGTAACAGTGGGATAATAGTCTCTGGGAAGGGAGTTTGACTGTGGGATAGCAGGTATAGTAGGGAGAGATGTGTCTATAGTAACAGTGTGATAATAGTCTCTGGGAAGGGAGTTTGACTGTGGGATAGCAGGTATAGTAAGGAGAGATGTGTCTATAGTAACAGTGGATAATAGTCTCTGGGAAGGGAGTGTGACTATGGGATAGCAGGTATAGTAGGGAGAGATGTGTCTATAGTAACAGTGGATAATAGTCTCTGGGAAGGGAGTGTGACTGTGGGATAGCAGGTATAGTAGGGAGAGATGGTGTCTATAGTAACAGTGGATAATAGTCTCTGGGAAGGGAGTGTGACTGTGGGATAGCAGGTATAGTAGGGAGAGATGGTGCCTATAGTAACAGTGGATAATAGTCTCTGGGAAGGTAGTGTGACTGTGGGATAGCAGGTATAGTAGGGAGAGATGGTGTCTATACTAACAGTGGATAATAGTCTCTGGGAAGGGTATTTTTTATTTGTAAAAACTTAGCAATTTACAAAGAGAATCAAGCCATAATACATAGCAAAAACTTACATATTATCCATCATCAAATAAAAGATCGGAGAGTCCATTATTTGGTAGCATGCCAACATCAAACCCAATCCATTTCAAAAGTTTTTCCTCTGTCCATAAATCCTCCCAAAACCACCACCAAATAGGCTCACATCGTGTGACCTTTAAGTCCTTCAACAGGCCACCCATAACACAGCTCCTCCCCACATACATATATTTAGTCTTCATGTTTAAACAAAGGAAAATGCATTTGGCTTGATTGCAGTCTTTTTGCTTTTTCCCATCAGAAAAACATAAGCATAATCTCTGCTTCTGAGGTTGGTGGGTACAACTGCTTAACATTTTATTCTGAGTTCTAAACAAAAAGAAATTTGTATGAGACTCAAAGTATATACATCTCAAAAAGTTCAAGCATACATAATACAGGAGGACAGTCACAGCCTTACACCTCTCCATTTTGTGGAATTCTGAGAGCTTGCTCTTACTTCTCTCCCCTTCAGGAAACCCAACTCATCAACTATAGACTTCACTATCTGGTCAATAGAAACAGCCCTCCGGTCAAGGGATTGCCCACAACGATAGTGCCATAAATAATACCTCATCACAGTTATTATCATGTACATCGTACCTTGGTCCAGAGGATGATGAACAGGAAAAATGCCATAGGCAGCAGCAGTGTAAGACAATTGCCCAATGTATGACACCTTCAGGGTTTCTGATAGCTTCTGACACACAACCTTTGTCACAGGACAATTAACCAAAAAGTGCTCCTGTGTCTCCTCTGTAGGACATCCCCATGGACACTCCCTGCTAGTAAGGTTTAGATACCGTAGATTACCCCTGACAAAAAGCCTTCCCTGAAGGGCAAGCCAGCTGATATCAAAATATTTTGGGGGGATTCTTTTGTCATTAAGCCACCGAAGGCTCTGGGACAGAACATCACCTGTACAATTCTTCAAGGCTAGAGGAGCAGCAAAATAGGACTCAAGGACTCTCCAATAAATCTGCCTTCTAGAGGCCGACCTGAGCTCTTCCAAAGTAACATCCCACTTCCTCAGCAACTTCAGCCCCAGCTCCAGATGTGATGGAAGAAAACCACGCACCCGGACTTCCTTCACGCTACCGCCATGTACCCAGCCTCCCACCAGAGGCAATGCCCAGCGCCTGACACAACACTCCCACAGGGAATCAGTTCTTTGGCCCAGGTTCCCAAAATTAAATTTCAGGAAAATTGAGCCAAAGAAAGCCACTGGACACAGCATGTCCAGACCACCCATCTTCCTCTGTAAGTAATACCCCTTTTAACGGGATTCAGCCTATTCCCCCAGATCAACTGAAAGAACAGACTGTGGATCCGAGCATAGAGAGCTTCTGGTAATGGATACACACAGGAAACAAACAAAAAGATAGGGACCAAGTAAGTCTTCACGAGCTTCACCCTTTCCCTATAGGACAGCCTCCAGTGCTTCCATCGCTGTACCTTTGCATTTCCAGCATCCATTTTCTCTTCCCAGTTTTGCCTACTGAGATCTCCCCTCCCAAATTTAATCCCTAAGATTCTAATCTGGTCTGGGGCAGTTGGGAATTCCTGAAGTGGAAAATCAGGCTCCTTGTCCAGCGACCAAAAAGCTTCCGACTTATCCATGTTGACAAGAGACCCAGAGGCCTCTGAGTAGTTTCTGATGGTCTCACTCAGCTTTCCCACATCTCCTGGACATGAGATCATCACTGTCACATCATCTGCATAGGCTACTGATCTAAGGCGCTGGCCACGAGCCACAGGGAGACCCTTCAAACCACTCATCTGCAATCTCCTAAGAAAGGGATCGATCGCAAACACATACAGAAGAGGGCTCACAGGGCACCCCTGTCTCACCCCGGCCCCAACCTCAAAGTTTTCACCACGCCATCCATTGATTAGTGGGAAGCTTACAGCCCCTTGGTACAAAACAGAAAGCCACTTAAAGGGGACATTTTGCATAACCTTCATATTCAGATATATGATGAATCTTTCCTCAAACAATGTAATGATGCAGAAAAAAAAAGTTTTGAATGCATTTTACCTGCTAAAAGTGTCATTATATCAGAGCTGCAATGAGAACCTCTCAGGTCAGAAGCTAGGCTGAAATGAAGAGTGGGAGTGTCTGTTCATTCTCTCACAGGAAATGGTCACAGCACTGACTGACAGGCTGAACTCATGAGCTGTAGCAGCCAAACCCCTCCCCTCCCACCCTCTGTCCTATGTTTCCAGCCTGCACATAATTGTCTTATGCTGCTGCCTGATCATTTAACTTATCAGTATATTGTAAATGCTCAGCATAAAGCAAGAGATGTTAAGTTTAATACAAACATTTTCAGGTGCAGTGAGTTGCAAGGAAAAAACGCAGCTTTTTTGGAATATTTTTATGATCTTGTGCTGGGAGTTGCAAGGGAAAAATGCAGCTGTGCTCACTGCTGTAACAGTTTGTGGTCAGGTGCAGGGAGTTGCAAGGGAAAGGCAGCTGTTCTAGAAGAGTTTATCAGGTGCAATGAGTTGCAATGGAAAATGCATCTGTTTTGGAATATTTTATGATCAGGTGCAGGGAGTTGCAAGGGAAAGGCAGCTGTTCTGGAACAGTTTATTGTCAGGTGCAGGGAGTTGTAAGGAGATAAATGCAGCTGAAGTTCTGGAATTGGGTAACATCTCATAACAGATACAAGGTGTTAAAAAAAAAAAAAGGAAAACCTAAAAAATATTCATAGCTTTTTGTATACAAAATGAGATTGTATGTGTTTTTATTTACAAAATGTTATAGTTTGCTTTTCTTTTTTTTTAACCAATATCCACAAAGGAGAGGAACAAGCATTGGGTAAGGGGGGGGGAAGGAGCAGTGGAGGTACAAGGAAAAGAACAAGTCAGACAGGGAGAAAAGCGAGAGATAGGGAGGTGGAGGTTAAATGAATAGAGCAGAGAGTGACAAACGAGTAGTGGAGGGAGGGGGGGAATGAGCAGGGGAAGAACTGGAAGGTTAAATGAGTAGAGCAGAGAGAAAGAAAGGAGCAGTGGGGGGAGATGGAGAAAAACGAACACAGCAGAGAGTGAAAGAAAGGAGCAGTGCAGGGAGGGGGAAATTAGCAGGTGAGTAAGGGGTTAAACAAATAGAACAGAGAGTGGCAGAAACGGAGCAGTGTAGGGAGTAAAACCAACACAGCTGAGAGTGAAAGAAACAGTAGTGGAGGGAGGAGGAAACAAACAGAGAGTCAGTGAAATGAGCAGGGGAAGAAGGGGTTAAGTGAATAGAGCAGAGAGAAAAGAAGCAGTGGGGAGAGGCAGTAAAAGGAACAGGGGAGGAGGGGTTAAAAAAAATAGAGCAGAGAGAGACAGAAACTGAGAAGTAAATAGAGCAGTGGAGGGATCAAAACGAACACAGCTGAGAGTGAAAGAAACAGTAGTGGAGGGAGGGGGGAAACAAACAGAGGAAGAGAATGAACAGGAGAGGAGGGGGGTTTAACAAATCGAGCAGAGAAGAGAAACGAGCAGTAAGAAGGATCCAGTCTGTAGAAGGAATGCAGGGACGGACTTCGTGTGACATCATGAACAGCACCGCCCACCTCTGCACGCCCAGTCCTCCCTCACTGGATGCAGCTCTATTACACAGGCAGAAACGGCCGTCGGCTGCAGAGCCTCATACCAGAGATTCCAAGACAGGAAACTTAGCAAAGGGGCGGGCTGAACACAGTTTTCATGCTTGTATGGACATATTTGACCCAAAAGGTATTAAAATAAAAGCAATTCCTTATATTTTACATTATTTTACATGGTTTTCTGCAATGTAAAAAATTATGGTATATGTCCCCTTTAATAAATTGTCCCGGGATGCCATACTTTGCTAAAGTTGCCCACAGGTACTGATGATCCACTCGATCAAAGGCCTTAGCCTGGTCCAAAGAAAGAAAGTAGCACCCGATGTTCTGAGCTTTGCATAATTCTTGGGCCTCTCTAATAGTAAGGACTGCCCCAAAAATGCTCCGCCCTTTCACCGTGCAGAATTGGACAGATGACAACAAAGTGCCTGAAAACAAAAGCAATCTAGCAAAAAGTATCCTTGCGAGAAGCTTCCTATCAGTATTAAGAAGGGCAATAGGCCTCCAGTTCTCAACTCGCTTTGGATCCTTCCCTTTAGATAACAAGATCAAGGAGGATTCTCTCATAGAGGGGGGTAAGATACCTCCTTCCAGGCTGTCTCTAAAGACCTCCACGAGAATTGGAGCCAGCTGATCTTTGAACTTTTTATAAAATTCGGCTGTTAAACCATCTGGACCTGGAGATTTCTTTTTAGCTAAACCATCAATAGCAGCTTTGACTTCATCCTCTCTGATCTCAGCCACTAAAGGCCCAAAATCCAATTGGGTCACATCAGGCCCTGGGGTTGCCTCCAGGAAAGCTGAAATATTTTCCCTATCCAAAGCCTTAGCCTTAAAGAGATCAGCATAGTAGTCCTTCACAATCCCAATGATTCCCTCCCTTGAAACCTGCAAATTACCATTGGGATCGGTCAGGCCAGAAATGATTTTACGCCCAACATTCTCCTTGCAGTTAAGAAAGGGATCCGGAGAGTGAAAGCTCCCAAAATCCCTCTCCTGCAAGAGAGATTTGTAGCGGCTATACTGGCATTCTCTTATTTGGGCTTTTAGCCGGGAAATTTTTGACCCATCCTCCCCTTCCGAAATGCAAGATTCCAGCTTACTTACGAGAGTTAGGTACTTTTTATACTTGTTACCCTCCCTGCGTACAGATAGTCTCTGGAAGAAAGTCCTAAAGGAGCATTTGGCATCCTCCCACCAAAGAGACACGGAGTCATAAAAATCAACTCTGTTGAGCTCATGCTGAAGAAGCGCCTCAAAGGATTGTACCATTGACTCACCCTCTAGGGAATCCTCACTGAGTCGCCAAAGACCTTTACCCTTTGCTGGAACAGAGGAGGCTCCCCACACAAAGGAGAGAACTAGATGGTCAGAATACTCCACTCCAACCTCTTTTACATCAGCAAACTCCTCTCCTGCCCCAACAAAGGCCATGTCCAGACGACTACCTCTCCCTGCACATCTGTAGGTATGAGCTGCCTTTCGATTGCCCTGAGTGGCAACATCAACCAGGCCTGCCTGTTGTATTATCTGATTTAAATAGTATCCTTCAGATCTTCTAGGATTCCCTGTTCGATCCTCAGGCCTAAGCACCTGGTTAAAGTCACCAGCCAAGACAACTGGGAGTGATGTATGCAGGAAGGGTCTTATCTCAGACAGCAGAGCCCGCCTAGCTGCCACAGACTGTGGGCTATAGATATTAATAAGGCGAATACGTCTCCCACCCACTGTTACATCTAGGAGAAGACAACGTCCTACTTGGATTTCAAGGAAACAATGTACTTTAACATTGAGGTTATTACGAAATAGCACAGCAATACCCCCATAAGGCTCCTCTGCTATTGACCAGAAAGACGGACCATACCGCCAGTCAGCTTTTGCCCTCCTAAGATCTGCCTTAGTAGCAAGTCGGGTCTCCTGAAGGAAAATAACCTCAGCACCAGATCTGGCCAGGCTCTCAAAGGCCAAAAATCTAGTCTGCTGACTCTTAATGCTACAGACATTTGATGTTAAAAATTTAATTGGAGACTGTACCATCATGAATGTTTTCTAGATTGGTCTTTCCTTTCTTAACTGGAGAAGCAGTTTCCCTATAGCGCTTAACTTGAACACTGGGAAAATCAGACCCCCCTCCATCACCACTCACAACCTCAGATTTTCCCAAAGCATCTGTACCTGATCTCACAGAATTTGTACCTGCCCCCACAGGCTTCCTCCTAACCGGCAGGTCTTCAGCTTCCCTACTCCTCTTTTGGGATGCTAACTGCACCTCCATATTCTCCTGCTCCTCCTCCTTCTGTATCCTGTCAAACTCCTCCTGCTCCTCCCTTTCTGCCCTATTTCCCCAGGCATCTGGGTCCTCATCCAGCACTGAGTATTTATTCCCAGTGCTGACTGAGAAGGCTCCTGACCCACCTTCCCCTGGGTCAAGTGAGTGAGCTTGTTTTTTTTTCTTTTTGTTTTTGGCAGTAAGCCAACCATCTTTATCAACATGCCTAGGCCTGGCCTCCTTTCCTTTGGCTTCACTCCTAGTCTCCAGTTCTTTTGCCTTCTCTGGCTTCCTTTCCTTCTTTTTAGTATTTCTTGGTTTGGGCCTTTGTCTTTTTGTTACTATTTCATCCTGTGAAGCTGAAACCTCTGCATTGGGCTCCTGACTATTTTCCGCCTCTGGTGGTGACATCTCCCTTCTCATCTCTTTATCCAAGCCTGGAAAGAGACGGACCATGTTATGATAGGCTTCAGGGCACTTCCTGTGTGTATGACCCATCCTAAAACAGAGGTTACACCTTATTTGATCACAGGATTCTGCTTCATGTCCTGTTGCATTGCATAAGGCACACCTTAGGACAGCACAGGCCCTTGCCAGGTGATCTCTTGCACCACATTTGTAGCAGCGGCGTGGTTGCCCTACATAAAAACAGACACCACGCTCTTTTCCAATAAAGAAAGAATTGGGCAGGTGATCAGGCACATTACCAGACACGTGCAACTTCACCTGTGTCCTCCAAACACCTGCCCAGACATCATCAATGTCATACTCTTTAACCAAAGGGGTTAATACTGTACAATGGCGACGTAGCCAAACCAAGATGTCTTCAGGTGGGACTGCATCATTTTTCATCACAATGGTTATGTTTTTTGTCTCAGGCTTAGTCATGGGTATAACAACTAAATCCTCCCAATTCTTGTGTCCTGCTCTTTTTTGTATGTTATAAATTCTCCAAAAGTGATCTAGGGCCTCAGGTAATTTAAAGGTGATGTCGAAATCTACTTCTGATTGGGATATCACTGCAGAGAGGTCACTCGAGGAGAATCCCATGCTATCTAAAAGGACGGACCTAACAAGAAACCTCCTGGGGGGCACATTTTCCTTTTCTCCATCCCACTTAATCTTCATCCAGTTTTTCCTTCTAAAAGGCTCATTATCAGAGGAAATATCTGGCACAGGGAAAAGTCTCCTCCTCTCCCAAAAATTTGTTGAAGCCTCCCCTGTTTCGTCACCCCCACCCACATGGATGGACAGCACCTCTACTGACTCCTGCACTTCCTGCTGCTTCTGAACTTGCTCACTCACTTCCACCCCCAAATCCCTGCTTGAGTTGAGATTTGACTGATCACTCCGCTCATTCTCTCTTTCCCCCTCTTGCACTTCCATCACATCTCCACTTGTCCCTTCCACTTCTCTCACCACATCCACCCTCTCACAATTCTCACCCACATTCAGCACATTCACCCGTTCACTCTCATTAGCAGTATCAATAGAACCAGGCAGCACTACTTCCATTTTGCTTGATGGCACTGCTGCAACTTGGCCTTTTGGACTTGTGATGTTCGTCGCTGGATTCTCTGCTGAAACTTTGCCCACTGGTTTTGGAAGATCTGGAAAGTCCTGATCCGATGTTATCTCAAATGCTGCTGGTTCCTGTTCTTTCCATTGTTGGACTTTAAAATGCTTTTGCTGAGTCTTTTTCTTCTCTTGTTCCTTCACGTCTCGCTCATTAAAGGCCAAGTTCTGCCAGTTAATCCTTTTCTTCGATCTTGGTGGTAATGGCTTTACAAAATCAGCCTCACTTTCAGAGGAGACTGGGCTGCTGGTAGTACTGGAATGATTAGGCTGACTTTTTGCTTTTTGTAGAACAGTTCTTTTCTTTGCTCGTCCAGGTGCCAATTTCATATTTTCAAACCTTTGTCTGTTTTGATAAATCTCTTTCCAAGGCTCCACTTCTTTATACAGATCCTCTATACGGGACTCGACTTCTGTTAACTCAGTGTATAATGCGTCTCTTTTTTCTTTATTTGAAATTTTGCGTTCTCCAACTGAGCTAGCAATCAGATTTGTATGATATTTCAGTGATATGTGCAGGCTCTTTTTCTTGTTCTGCAGTGTATCAAGCTCTTTAAGAGCTTCTGCAACTCTCTCTGCAGTAATTTCAGATGACTTAACATCCTTGCCTTTCCCAGTAGCAGTATCTGTGTGTTTAATTTTTCCAAGGTGCGCTTCCTCTTTAAATGCATCACTGACATCACTGCTAGCTCCTTGTTCCTTCCCAGTGGGGGCCATCTTGGTTACTGGCATGCCCTCACTAGCAATGGCTGCAAGGTGATCTGTTTGCTGCAGTTTGTCTCCCACATGCTTAAACTTTACTTCACCCACAAGGGACTTACCACATTCTACCTCCGCAGTTTGTAGCAAATCCCCACGGGCAAAGCTGTTCTTCTTTCCAGCTGAATCAGGAGCCGGCAGTTTGGTGTCAGATTTTAAAGACAACTTTTCCTCCTGCTTCAGCAATGGGAGCTCAGCTTTCACAGGTTGTAACACACACTGTTGTTTCTCTGCCACTTCACATTGATTATCTGCCTGCACATTCCTTTCAATTCTTTCCTTTTGCTGAAGGGTTTTTTCCTGATCCCCCCTTACCTCAGTATCAGTAGAGAGACCAGGGTTTTCCACTTCAGACACAGGAGTTTCTCCTTGTGGGATACCACGGCGAGCTTCCACCTGTAAATCCCGTGCTGTTTGAGCATTTTTTTGCCTCATTTTCTTTGCCTCTGAAATAAAGTTTTCCAACTGTATATCATCATCATTGCTGCTTCCTTTTTTGGATCTTGAGGCTCCTGCAGAGGAAGACCTCAACCTTGGCCTTGCAGAATCTGCCCACGGGCTAGGCCCCAAAGCCTGGGCCTCAGTTTGCCGGGGAGCCCGACCAACCCTAGGAGGGCCTGGGCTCACTCCAGCCATTCTCCACGCTCCTCAGAGCTCCCAAATACACGTCCTCACTCTATAGTAACAGTGGATAATAGTCTCTGGGAAGGGAGTGTGACTGTGGGATAGCAGGTATACTAGGGAGAGATTGTGCCTATAGTAAAAGTGGATAATAGTCTCTGGGAAGGGAGTGTGACTGTGGGATAGCAGGTATAGTAGGGAGAGATGGTGCCTATAGTAACAGTGGATAATAGTCTCTGGGAAGGGAGTGTGACTGTGGGATAGCAGGTATAGTAGGGAGAGATGGTGCCTATAGTAACAGTGGATAATAGTCTCTGGGAAGGGAGTGTGACTGTGGGATAGCAGGTATAGTAGGGAGAGATGGTGCCTATAGTAACAGTGGATAATAGTCTCTGGGAAGGGAGTGTGACTGTGGGATAGCAGGTATAGTAGGGAGAGACACGCCTATAGTAACAGTGGATAATAGTCTCTGGGAAGGGAGTTTGACTGTGGGATAGCAGGTATAGTAGGGAGTGACACTGTCTATAGTTACAGTGGATAATGTTTATTTGCATTTGTAAATTAGGATTTGGATTTGGTTCGGTATTTGGCCTAATCTTTTGCAAACGATTCAGGGGTTCGACCGAATCCAAAATAGTGGATTCGGTACATCCCTATACATACATACATTCTTTCATACACACATGCGTGCAAAAATTGTAATTTTAATATACAGTATACTTTGATAGACACTCATGTTCAAATGTAAAAAAAGTGTTGTTAAAAAATTTTTAATTTGCAAACTAATAAAAAAATTGCTTTGCATATTCCAGGACAATGCCTTCGTGTTTGGTTAAAAACTGCTATAGTTGGACTGGCAGAAAAAAGATGAATGAGAGTGTTATTCTCCATGTTTTTCCGAAAAACATTGGTAGGATTAAAGAATGGCTTATGCAATCCAAACAGTATTCATCTGAGGAAATCGATGCTTTGTCTAATAAAATTCTTAGTTGTAAAAAAAATGACAATTACAGGATTTGCTCAAAACACTTTTCGAAAGAAAGTTATATTAGCATTGGTGAAAAAAAAGTTCTAACTCCTACAGCTGTTCCAACATTATTTGGACCTGATGTATCCCATATGGCAAGTTTAAGTACAACTGGTTCAGTGAAATCATCAGGAGATGAAACTAATTGTCTTCAATCAGGCCCTTTCAAAAAGAAACGTAAGAACACATTTAAATCGGCAGATTATTCAAAATGCTTTACTGATGCATCCACTCAAACTGAATATCTGTATATGGATCAGACAGCACAATTTCCAGATTTTTTATGGAGACAGGCAGATCCTGAGACACTTGAAAAGGATCATTCTTACAGCTGTTTTCATTCAACTCCAATAAAAAGTCAAAAATACACAAACGAGGCTGCATCCATACCAGACAGCATTACACCTATTAAATTCACATATCCATCAAACTCAGCTTTTCAAACGCAACATGAAATTTCAATAGCTTCTGAAAATCCGGACACTGATATTGAAAATGTTACTGACATATCAACGGTAAATGACCCCAATGATTCAGAATATATTGTAGGCCAAGATACACTTGAGCATATTTCTCTAGAGGAAATGAATTCTACTCTCGAATCAATAGCCCCCAGCATAGAAAAATCCATAATTGATGAACGAAAATGTATTGTTTTCGAATCATGCTTAGATTCGCTCTTTTATAAAGTTAAATGTCAGGCATCCAAAACATGCCACTGCCTTGTGAGCCGATTTCGAAAAAGAACAGAAGGGTCGTTTCTGAGTGTTGTTGGTTATTGTGAGGTTGGCCACCATTTCAAACTTTTTGAAAGTCAACCAAAACTGAACACTTACTGTTCTGGAAACATTTTGTTATCTGCAGCTGTCCTCTTCTCCGGGTCCAACATTAACAAAATACATGAATTTTTGGATGTGTTTGGTGTACAACAAATTTCACAAAGAACCTTTTTTCGATATCAACGAAAATTTCTATTCCAAGCAGTCCACAATTTCTGGCAAAAGCAACGTACGCAAATAAGACAGCAGATTGGAAACCAGCCTGTTGCACTTGCGGGGGATGGTCAGTGTGATAGCTCTGGTTTCTCTGCCAAATACTGCACCTACAGCTTCATTGATCTAGCCAGTGATAAAATTGTCGATTTTGAAATAGTACAACGCAGTGAAACATCATCCTCTCCTGCCATGGAAAATCTTGCTTTTACAAGATGCCTTGACAGAGTCCTCAACGACAAAATTGATGTATGTATTGTTGCAACTGACAAGCATCCCACTATCAAAAAACAATTAGAGAGTGAAAAATACAAAATCAATCATCAACTAGATGTGTGGCACTATGCCAAAAACATAAAGAAAAAATTAATTGCTGCAAGTCGACGTAAACAACGCAAAGTTTTAGGATTGTGGGTTGAGACAATAATAAGGCACTTCTGGTGGTGTATCCGTAACTGTCAGGGAGATCATGATATGCTAAGAGAAATGTGGCTGTCTCTCCTTCACCACATTGTCAACAAACATACATGGCGAGGCTGCAAAAAGTACCCCAAATGCACTCATGCTAAATTAACAATGGAACAATGCCAATCCAAAGAATGGCTTGTAAAAGACAGCGCTGCTTATCTAATGCTTTCTGAGATAGTTACTAATCCGATTCTTATTAAAGACCTCAAACATCTGGTGAACAACTGCCACACAGGACTCTTGGAGTGCTACCATTCAAAAATATTGAAATACCGAACCAAACGCATCCATTTTACCATGGACTCTATGATAGCAAGAACAAGTCTTGCAGCCCTTTCTCACAACTTCAATACCAACAGGGAACAGGCTGTTGTAAAACGAAAAACAAAGGGAGGAGCAGAAGTTGGGGGAAAACGTACCAACCTAGTATTCCCACGATCCCGGAACAGGTGGGTTGTTCGTACCGTTTTTGAAAAAACATCGAATGAACATATTTTTTCACTTCTAGAAGACTTGTTGAATGTTGTGCAAGGGAACATACAAACCACATATGTTTCTGTGACGGACACAATGCCAAAACATCTGACAACTGTAGAGAAACCAGATAAGTCAGCTGCAGTTTTACAACATCGTTCTCGTTTTTGACCTATTAGAATACAAATTGTTTACAAGGATCGATGTGCCCTAATTATTCTAAAATCTCAAATTATCTTAAAGGGCTAACAGATTTTTGTATTTTCATTGTGCATATTTTTTTAAGTTATTGCTATTTTGTTGCACATAGAGTGAGTACTTCAAATTTGTCATCATGAAAACCAATATGTTATGGATAACAGAGCAAACACAGCATTCATAAAACAACTATTCAAACAAAACCAACAACACAGGATAGAGAAATGGTGACATAAAAATGTATGCCAACATACTAGCAAACAGACTACAACCTCTACTGCCAACACTGATAAAAAATGACCAGACCGGATTTGTAAAAGGCAGACAATTGTAGACACTAGAAGGGTGATAACGGCAACCCACAGGCTGAAAATTCTGAAAATTCCAAGTTCATCTCAAGTTTGAGGAACTGTCATACTACAAACTAAACACCAAGTCCATCCTAAAGTGACAACGCTCCCACCACCAATAAAAGCTACAATAAAAATCTGTACCAATGTGAAAAAGAACATGCAATTTAATAAACCATCATCTACTATTCTGTTCTTTACATTAATTGGAATACTGCATACAGAACCTGGAACTTTCCACATGGAGAACGGCAGAAATAAACACCATTGGAGATATTTATGACAAAGAAGGACTCTGTACATTCTCCTCACTCCAAACCAAACCTGGTCAGCAACTCTACACATATCTGCAAATAAGTAATTTCACACAAACCAACAAGTGGCACTGTGTAGGCGTTCCAACACTATTTGAACTACTACCAACAAAACCAAAAGACATAGCCCTAGCGTCCAGGATATTCCTGTTAAAACACATGGATACTAAACAAAAGACAATTGAGCTGTAGGAGAAAGATCTAGACCAAACCATCACCATTAAACAACAGAATGAAATCTTCCAACAAAGACCAAAGTATTCAAGGGGTCTCAAACTCCAGGAACTTTATATTATATATTTATATATTTAATCATATATATATATATATATATATATATATATATATATATATACCCTCTACCTCCCCCCTTTCGGACTGTTATACTGTGCTTGTTTTAAAGTAAAAAAAACATTGGACTGGAAATTAAACAGTTCTTGAAAGTACAAATGTGTTTTATTTTTGATCAGCATAAAACATTTTTCAAGGGCAACACTGTAATTGTTCTCAATTACATTTTGTATAATGTTCAGAACCTTATAATATATTCAGTAACAGAGGACATACATGTCCATGATAGACACATCATAGCAAATATTTGAACACATTTGTTTTTGGTTATTTACTTTTTATCCAAAAAAATTAAAATAAGCATGCCACAAAAAACTTGTATATATCATAAAAATTGGCCACTATAACTAGGCTAAGAACAACAAAAAATATGCTTTACTGGTAAAACAGATGTAATTGCTGTTGAAACTCTAAAATAGTTGATATAACATGTTGCTTTAACATGATATAACATAACTGCTGTGTAGTCATGGGGGCAGCTATTCAAAGCTGAAAAAGGCACAGGATAATCAGAAGATAACATATAAGCTCTGTAGTATGCAATGGGATTTATAATAATCTGTTATTGACTGAGTGTCCTGTGCATGAGTCGCTGCCCCCGTGACTACACATCAGCTTGCTTATATAAATTACAGTAGAGTGTCTAAAGCAAACACACTAGTTTTACCAGTGCAGGCCAACAGTATAATATATTGTCATATCTTTAATACACTGTAATGTTTTGGTATTACTGTTTAGAATTACACTAGGGGAGTACGCCCTTGTTTTACTTTGTTCTTGTAGTCACCTAAAACTTGGCAAACATAAAAACATATTATAAGACCACAAAGTCCAAGTCTTCTGCCATATCAACTGCAGGATAATCTTCCAACGGAACAAATCCACGGTACAGACCATACGAATCAGGGAAAGCTGTGCGTATAGCCTTTACTACACAGGAATAGGGATGTAGCGAACGTCGGAAAAAAAGTTCGCGAACATATTCGCGAACTTGCGCAAAAATGCGAGCGGTTCGCGAACGGTTCGCGAACCCCATAGACTTCAATGGGAAGGCGAACTTTAACATCTAAAAAAGACATTTCTGGCCAGAAAAATGATTTTAAAGTTGTTTAAAGGGTGCAACGACCTGGACAGTGGCATGCCAGAGGGGGATCAAGGGCAAAAATGTATCTGAAAAATCTGCCTGTGTGTGCTTGGAAGAGATAGTGTAGGGGGAGAGCTGTTAGTGATTTCAGGGACAGATGATAGTAAGTTTGCTGGCTAGTAATCTGCTTGATACTGCTCTGTATTGGAACAAAAAAATAAATAAAAGCAGTCCTTACAAGGACTACTGTTATTGCAGCAGTCAGCAGATGAGATCAGAAGCAGGACAGCTGCCCACTGCAGCTACATACATACAGAGCACTGCAGTAGAAGGTAGATTACTAGCCAGCAAAGCTACCTAAGCTTAAATGTCCCTCAAACCCCTGCAGACTTCTGTCCCTCCAATAACAGAGCAGTATCAAAACGATTACTAGCCAGCAAACTTTCAACTGTCCCTGAAATCACTAACAGGCAGCAGCTCTCTCCCTACACTATCTCTTCAGCACACACAGGCAGAGTGAAAAAAAGCTGCAGGGCTTCGGTTTTTATAGGGAAGGGGAGTGGTCCAGGGGAGAGCTTCCTGATTGGCTGCCATGTACCTGCTGGTCTGGGGTGAGAGGGCAAAAAAAAGCGCCAACAATGGCGAACCCAAAATGGCGAACGTCGCGCGACGTTCGCGAACTTCCGGCGAGCGCGAACACCCGATGTTCGCGCGAACAAGTTCGCCGGCGAACAGTTCGCGCCATCTCTACACAGGAAGGGATTGGTCTGCGTTTTTTTTTCCCCAAGAAGTAATGAACCCAAATTGTGAAACTACGGTAAGCAGTCATACGTAGGTACCTTAAAAAAATAGAAAAAAAGGGACACAGAATTAAAAATTTTTTTTGAAACATTCAAATGAAAAATATTTGAAATATAACCCTACATTTTTTAAATCCAATATGCAATTCTATATCCCTAATAAAAAGGGACATGGTTCAATATAATTCAAATTGTGCAGAAAATAATTTATAACTACAGTACATGTTTGATCATTAGGGCTATGCAAAAAAGGGCATATTTTTGGAGTGCAGATAGACACTAGACACTAATAGGCCTAGAATCCACCCTAAGCTTTAGGTCATTGGCCAACAGGGAGTTTAGTTGTCTGCAATTTTTTATGAGAAACTGGGTGTGTCAATTCTCCTGAAAATGCCTCTCCATTGTAAACTGCTGCCAGAAAGACCAACACATTGCTAAATCTCCCTCAGTTTCCTCCAGAGGCAAGTTCCAGATATTTAGCAATAGTTCAATTATTTGCAATGGAGAGGCATTTTCAATAGATTTGTTGCCCACAGTAGCTCATAAGAAAACACAGGCGACAAATCAGGTAGAGAGTAGTGGATACACTGCTATATCATGGTAAGCCTAACAGTAGCCTAATTAGAGAGATGATACTCAGCGTTTGCTATGTAAATAATTAAATAAATAATGAAATTAATTAATTTAAAAAAAACTAACAGCAATTACAATCACTTGGCTGATATGCCTAGCCAGGGAATCTGGAAAGCTTTCATAATTACTGGAGGGAGACTTTCTTTTTAAAAAACAACGCATAGGCTTTATTGCTGGGGGGAAGGGATACAGTAGCCTTGATGTTAGTAGCATACAGTAGCCTTGATGTTAGATCATAAAGTGATACTTACCTATGATATTCATCATCACTGGGATGCTTCTTCAAATTCTTCACCATTCGCAACATAAAATAAACATAATCCTCTTTGAGGCAGCGTTCAATAAATGTTGGATTCTCAACAATACAGGTGATCGCGGGACCCATCAAAGTGACAACGTTTGGGATTTCTTTGCAGCAAATGCATTCTTTGACTGTGGGCATTAGAACGCAATTTTTACATTGACACCAATCAAGATTTTGTTGTCTATGATGAACTTGCTCAGCTGGATTTTCACTATGGGACATCTGTCTCCTGGTTGGGTCATTCGGAAAACAGGGATCATCCTCATTGTCTCTCAGTTGTGCTGTTCTCATCATCTCAATAAGTCTCTCAGTCTAAGATTGAAAATAGAATTTTTTAAAAAAAAATATAAAATAGATTTTAGATTGTTTAAATTTCAATAGTACTTGTTATAATATTTTTATATAAAAAAAAAAATCACCCGTTCTTTCTTAGTTAGTCTTTGCCATGCCTCAGAGTCATTATCAGATTGAGAGTCTGGCTGACAACTTGCCATGGTCAGGTCACAAAAGATTCTTCTTTTCTAGAATGAATACATGACATACATAAAATGAAATGTATATTTTGACTGATTTTATTCTATGCTTACGAAATTTCATTTCTTATTAAAATACTTAATAAATTACATATATAACAGTGAATATAATCACTTGGCTGGTACGGATGGGGATGATTGGAGGGAGTGGGTGGAAAGCAAATGTTTAAAACACTTTAATTTTTTGCTGTTACTGTACCTTTAAATAAGAGCAGGAAGAACATTATTCATGTATTAACAGGCATACTCTATGTTAAATACATATTAACCTTGTTAACCAGTTACAAAAATAACATATAATTCATTCTTTGTTCTTTATGAAATCGGAATTATTTAAAATAAAAAACACAAATATTTCAGAATTTATTAAACCCCGAGGATGGAAATGTCAAAATCAGATAAACAGGCATCTCAGACCTGTCGAGGTTGCATATGAGTCAATGGGAGAAGTACCAATGTTTTTTTGACGTGTGCTGGTTTTCGTGTAATACCCCGAAATATTCAGAGTTTCCAGGTGAAAATTCCAAAAAAACCATGAAAATCGGATGAAAATGTCAGAAAAAAACATGAAAATAAGACTTTTCCCCGCAAAGCAAATTTTCACACGCTCCCAACGTAGCCAGGCAGTTGTTTCTGGGAAAAACAAAGAAGGGAGGTCTGGGTGGGCTGGTTGATACTATGCCACAAGGATTGCTAAAAACAGGATAAATTAAACTTTGAGGCAAGTTTGCTGATTAAAAATTGACTTCGAACACAACTGTAGGGTGTGGCTGAATAGTCACCAGTGTATTATATTCCCACTCGTCCATCCTATGTTTTTAATTGTTTGTATTTTTATGGACACAGACCGGCTTCACAGAAATATATTCTCAGTGTTGAGTTATATGCATTAGGCAGCTTGGTTGCTTTTTTAAGTAAGACAAATAAAAGTTGAGTTTTTATGGTTTAATTATTTAAGCACCTTAACTAGTTAACTGGAGGACTGCATGGTGGAGGCAAAAGATACAATGATTTCCATTGTGCAATGCCTCAATAGCTACACAAATTGATATATTTATGGTTATTTAACTTGCAGGTGTGCTGATACTTTGTTATACTTTTCTGTTACTCTATAAGTAAATGTTAAGTAGATTTGAAGCGCTATGAAGCCAGTAATAGTACTGGCTTCATCGAGCTTCAAATCTACTCAACATTTACTTATAGAGTAAATAGCATAGCATTTATTTTAGAGGTGCATGACTTTACCCTACAATGTGTATTATGATTAGATTTCTAAAATGACGTAATAAAGAAACCTAAAGCTGTGGCTACAGGAGTAAGACAGCAATATCTGAATACACACACATATACACACACACACATACATATATACACACACGCATATACACATACATATGCTTACACACACGCATATACACATACATACATATATACATACATACATACATACACACACGCATATACACATACATATGTACACATACGCATATACACACATACATATACACATACATACACACACACACATATACACATACATATATACACACACGCATATAAACATACATGCATACACACACGCATATAAACATACATACATACACACACACATATACACATGCATATACACATACATATGTACACACACACGCATATACACACATACATATACACATACATACACACACATATACACATACATACACACACACACATAAAGCATATAAATACATACATACATACACACGCATATACACATACATACATACACACACACGCATATACACATACATACATACATACACACACACATATACACATACATACATACACACATACATACACACACACACACATAAAGCATAAACATACATACATACATACACACACACATATAAACATACATGCATACACATACGCATATAAACATACATACATACATACACACACACATATACACATACATACATACACACATGCATATACACATACATATGTACACACACACGCATATACACACATACATATACACATACATACACACACATATACACATACGTACACACACACACACGCATATACACACACACATAAACACATACATACACACACATATACACATACATACACACACACGCATATACACACACACACACACATAAACACATACATACACACACACATAAAGCATATAAATACATACATACACACACATATACACATACATACATACATACACACGCATATACACATACATACATACACACACGCATATACACATACATACATACATACATACACACATACATACATACACACACGCATAAACAAATACATACATACACACATACACACACACATAAACATATACACACATATATATACATACACACACACACACATAAAGCATAAACATACATACATACACACACGCATATAAACATACATGCATACACATACGCATATAAACATACATACACACACACATATACACATACACACACGCATATACACATACATACGTACACACACACGCATATACACACATACATATACACATACATACACACACATATACACATACATACACATACATACACACACGCATATACACACACACACATAAACACATACATACACACACATATACACATACATACACACACGCATATACACACACACACACATATACACATACATACACACACACATAAAGCATATAAATACATACATACACACATATACACATACATACATACACACACACGCATATACACATACATACATACATACATACACACACAGGCATATACACATACATACATACACACACGCATATAAACATACATGCATACAAACACGCATATAAACATACATACATACACACACGCATATACACATTCATACATACACACATACATACATACACGCACACATATACACATACATACGTACACACACACGCATATACACACATACATATACACATACATACACACACATACACATACATACACACACGCATATACACACACACACATAAACACATACATACACATACATACACACACACGCATATACACACACACACACATATACACATACATACACACACACATAAAGCATATAAATACATACATACACACACATATACACATGCATACATACATACATACATACACACGCATATACACATACATACATACACACACACGCATATACACATACATACATACACACATACATACACACACGCATAAACAAATACATACATACATACATACACACATACACACACGCATATACACATACACACACACATAAACATATACACACACATATATACATACACACACACACACAAACACACACATAAAGCATAAACATACATACATACACACACACATATATAAACATACATGCATACACATACGCATATAAACATACATACATACATACACACATATACACATACATACATACACACATACACACACGCATATACACATACATACGTACACACACATACATATACACATACATACACACACATACACATACATACACACACATGCATATACACACACACACACATAAACACATACATACACACACATATACACATACATACACACACACACGCATATACACACACACACATATACACATACATACACATACATACACACACACATAAAGCATATAAATACATACATGCACACACATACACACGCATATACACATACATACATACACACACACGCATATACACATACATACATACACACATACATACATACACACACGCATATAAACATACATGCATACACACACGCATATAAACATACATACATACACACACGCATATACACATACATACATACACACATACATACATACACGCACGCATAAAACATACATATGTACACACACACGCATATACACACATACATATACACATACGTACACACACATATACACATACATACACATACATACACACACACACGCATATACACACACACATAAACACATACATACACACACATATACACATACATACACACACACGTATATACACACACACACATATACACATACATACACACACACATAAAGCATATAAATACATACATACACACACATATACACATACATACATCCATACACACGTATATACACATACATACATACACACACACGCATATACACATACATACATACACACACGCATAAACAAATACATACATACACACACACATAAACATATACACACACATATACACATACATACACACACACGTATATACACACACA